>CM071917.1:22163479-22548998 GCA_036785865.1 Coffea canephora
TTTTGGAAGAAATTTTGGAAAGTTAGGGTTATGATGATAATATTCTGCCCGAATTTGTAGCTCATAGATAGAGGCCGAATTAGCCTTGGCTTAAAACATGAAAGTTGTATAGAATGATATTTTAGAGGTGCCTGCAAAATTTTCAGGTTAGTCAGAGTAGTGTAGAATGAGAAAAGTTGAAATTACTATTGCTGTTCTGGTTTTACCCGAATGTAAGAATTGCGCCTGTAATTGGTTGTTTTGGCTGGAATTGCTTACGAATTGGTTGTTGAGGCCTTCTGATGAAATTTAGCCCTGTTTCTTAGCTTTCAGCTGATTTTGGAATTTCTGGATTTGGACTTAGGTAGACTGATTTATGATGTTTCCGCTAGAACGCGTTCTGTGAATCTTTTTTGTGATTCTGGTGTAGTATCTTGCATTTTTGACCTTGTTACACTCGAAACTGGGTTGAGTGACCTTCTGTATATTGTATCCCTATCTCTTAGTTTCGAAACGGTGTATCTTGCACCTTCATCCGACAATCGTAGTGCCTTTGGTCCCATTACCGCAAAAGGATGTCAAAAGCTATTTTTCTGGTTTTGAGCTTAACTTTCATTTCCGAACTTTTCCCTAGCTTGACTTGTACTAGTACTACTTGGAGCTTGGTGAATGACTATTGGATGAACTTGTTGTTGTGTGTGTACCTTTGGGACTGGCTGAGGAAATAATGAAGCCATGATGGCTGGAAAAGTTAGCAAATTCAGGGGAAGTGCTGTTCGAACTTGAAGGGACTTGTTTGTATTGAGTTTGTGATCTAAGACTTGGATTTGAGCAAGGCAATGTTATATGATGGATGATTTCTGAGCCATGGAGGTGAGTGACCCTAAAACTATTTCCAAAGTACTTGTGAAATGCTTCTTGCATTATTTATTCGATTGCATATCATGTGTGCTTGCATATGGATTCATGACATGATTTGGCTTCAATGAGTTCTGAAAAAGTCTAGTGCTGGACACCAACGTCTCTACCTTGTTTATGGTTCATGTTCATGTTTATCTGGAGCTCAAAAAGGGGCTCCCTCTCAGTGTTAATGTTAATGATCTATTTGAGCGTTGGGTGTTCAAGTGCAATGATTTCACCGGCTCATGAGAGCAATAAACGTACATTTGATCTCTGAATCATGACATCATCGAAATGATCGAAATGTACTATTGTGAAATATATTGATTTCTGATTTTACTGATTACTCGTTGAGCTTCTAGCTCACCCCAAAACTATTTTATTCCCCTCCACAGGGCTCGTGGCGAAGGAAGGCTTGTTGTGATTTTATTGTTGTGGATTTCCTCTTGTATAAGAATTGGGATCATGGATCAGAGTGGCGCAGTGGAAGCGTGGACGCGTCGCTTTTGATATGTAAATGTTGGAACATTTGAGTTATATTTGAGATTTATCTTGTATTTATTTGAGGACTGTAGTGAACGACTGAGTCCCGGCGAGAGCTGGGCAGGCGGCCCGCCGAACCCTCTGGTATGCCTTAGGGGGAGGTGGGGCCGTGACAAGTGGTATCAGAGCTTAGGTTTCAGATCTCTGTAGTGTATCCTAGGCTTGAAGTTTAGGATGCCGGACTGTGGGTTTGGTTTGCAATATTAGTGATTCTTGCGGGATATCTTGACTTGATTGGTACAAGATGGAATGTCGGGGACGACATTCTTTTAAGGAGGGGAGTTTGTGACGCCCCGAAAAGAATGAGTTTGAGAACCCGAAAATTTTCTAAATTTCTAGGGTTTATTTTATTTAATCGCCCGCCTTTTCTACAGTTTCTTTATTAGAAAAATTCCCCAAATAAAGTTTATGAGCAAAGATAGTTTTAAAATGATTTTTCTAGTATCGGTTAGTTTTTGAGAAATTAAGAGCGTATTTTGAACGTGGGACCCGCAAGTGCGGTAAATGCATTATATTTTTGACAACTTGTTGGAATTTTGTATTAAGTGATATTATTTTACAAAGTGTTAAGATATTTGTATTGGAGAGACAAAAAGATAAGTTTTAAACCAAAAAGGTGACATGTGTCACCTTCTTATTCAAAGTTGGACTTTGACTAATTTGCATCACCTTTACTAAACCTCAAAAATTGACCAATTTCTCTCCATTTTAAGCTTGTATTGGCCGAACCTCTTGGAGCAAAAATACAAGAAGAAAGCCTTCGACTCCAACTCCATTTCTTGCTCAATCTTGTGAATCAACCGTTAAACTTTCAAATTCCTCCACAAAAGTCACTTGTTTAGGAAGATTGAAGGTAGTGGTGGAGTGATTAGAGAAGGCAAAGGACTAAGCCATCAACTTTCTTGATATTTCAAGGTTCATGTCTAGCAATCCTTTCTTTGTTCTTGATTATGCTAAATTAGTGACTTGTGATGGCTAAAGAGATGGTTTGATGGATTATATCTTGAGTTGTGGTTGACTTGATGAAGTTTTATAATTTTTGGGGATTTTTCTATTTTAATATGAACATGGTTGTGTGGTTATATATGATGATTGGAAATGATGTTTAAGGACTCTATGAGGTGGAAAAAGTGGTCAATTGCAATCAATTTCTGTTTTGGAAGAAATTTTGGAAAGTTAGGGTTTATGATGATAATATTCTGCCCGAATTTGTAGCTCATAGATAGAGGCTGAATTGGCCTTGGCTTAAAACATGAAAGTTGTATAGAATGATATTTTAGAGGTGCCTACAAAATTTCAGGTTAATCAGAGTAGTGTAGAATGAGAAAAGTCAAATTTACTATTGCTGTTCTGGTTTTACCCGAATGTAAGAATTGAACCCTAAAATTGGTTGTTTTGGCTGGAATTGCTTCCGAATTGGTTGTTGAGGCCTTCTGATGAAATTTAGCCCTGTTTCTTAGCTTTCAGCTGATTTTGGAATTTCTGGATTTGGACTTAGGTAGACTGATTTATGATGTTTCCGCTAGAACGCGTTCTGTGAATCTATTTTTGTGATTCTGGTGTAGTATCTTGCATTTTTGACCTTGTTACACTCGAAACTGGGTTGAGTGACCTTCTGTAATATTGTAGCCCTATCTCTTAGTTTCGAAACGGTGTATCTTGCACCTTCATCCGACAATCGTAGTGCCTTTGGTCCCATTACCGCAAAAGGATGTCAAAAGCTATTTTTCTGGTTTTGAGCTTAACTTTCATTTCCGAACTTTTCCCTAGCTTGACTTGTACTAGTACTACTTGGAGCTTGGTGAATGACTATTGGATGAACTTGTTGTTGTGTGTGTACCTTTGGGACTGGCTGAGGAAATAATGAAGCCATGATGGCTGGAAAAGTTAGCAAATTCAGGGGAAGTGCTGTTCGAACTTTGAAGGGACTTGTTTGTATTGAGTTTGTGATCTAAGACTTGGATTTGAGCAAGGCAATGTTATATGATGGATGATTTCTGAGCCATGGAGGTGAGTGACCCTAAACTATTTCCAAAGTACTTGTGAAATGCTTCTTGCATTATTTATTCGATTGCATATCATGTGTGCTTGCATATGGATTCATGACATGATTTGGCTTCAATGAGTTCTGAAAAAGTCTAGTGCTGGACACCAACGTCTCTACCTTGTTTATGGTTCATGTTCATGTTTATCTGGAGCTCAAAAAGGGGCTCCCTCTCAGTGTTAATGTTAAATGATCTATTTGAGCGTTGGGTGTTCAAGTGCAATGATTTCACCGGCTCATGAGAGCAATAAACGTACATTTGATCTCTGAATCATGACATCATCGAAATGATCGAAATGTACTATTGTGAAATATATTTGATTTCTGATTTTACTGATTACTCGTTGAGCTTCTAGCTCACCCCAAAACTATTTTATTCCCCTCCACAGGGCTCGTGGCGAAGGAAGGCTTGTTGTGATTTTATTGTTGTGGATTTCCTCTTGTATAAGAATTGGGATCATGGATCAGAGTGGCGCAGTGGAAGCGTGGACGCGTCGCTTTTGATATGTAAATGTTGGAACATTTGAGTTATATTTGAGATTTATCTTGTATTTATTTGAGGACTGTAGTGAACGACTGAGTCCCGGCGAGAGCTGGGCAGGCGGCCCGCCGAACCCTCTGGTACGCCTTAGGGGGAGGTGGGGCCGTGACAAGTGGTATCAGAGCTTAGGTTTCAGATCTCTGTAGTGTATCCTAGGCTTGAAGTTTAGGATGCCGGACTGTGGGTTTGGTTTGCAATATTAGTGATTCTTGCGGGATATCTTGACTTGATTGGTACAAGATGGAATGTCGGGGACGACATTCTTTTAAGGAGGGGAGTTTGTGACGCCCCGAAAAGAATGAGTTTGAGAACCCGAAAATTTTCTAAATTTCTAGGGTTTATTTTATTTAATCGCCCGCCTTTTCTACAGTTTCTTTATTAGAAAAATTCCCCAAATAAAGTTTATGAGCAAAGATAGTTTTAAAATGATTTTTCTAGTATCGGTTAGTTTTTGAGAAATTAAGAGCGTATTTTGAACGTGGGACCCGCAAGTGCGGTAAATGCATTATATTTTTGACAACTTGTTGGAATTTTGTATTAAGTGATATTATTTTACAAAGTGTTAAGATATTTGTATTGGAGAGACAAAAAGATAAGTTTTAAACCAAAAAGGTGACATGTGTCACCTTCTTATTCAAAGTTGGACTTTGACTAATTTGCATCACCTTTACTAAACCTCAAAAATTGACCAATTTCTCTCCATTTTAAGCTTGTATTGGCCGAACCTCTTGGAGCAAAAATACAAGAAGAAAGCCTTCGACTCCAACTCCATTTCTTGCTCAATCTTGTGAATCAACCGTTAAACTTTCAAATTCCTCCACAAAAGTCACTTGTTTAGGAAGATTGAAGGTAGTGGTGGAGTGATTAGAGAAGGCAAAGGACTAAGCCATCAACTTTCTTGATATTTCAAGGTTCATGTCTAGCAATCCTTTCTTTGTTCTTGATTATGCTAAATTAGTGACTTGTGATGGCTAAAGAGATGGTTTGATGGATTATATCTTGAGTTGTGGTTGACTTGATGAAGTTTTATAATTTTTGGGGATTTTTCTATTTTAATATGAACATGGTTGTGTGGTTATATATGATGATTGGAAATGATGTTTAAGGACTCTATGAGGTGGAAAAAGTGGTCAATTGCAATCAATTTCTGTTTTGGAAGAAATTTTGGAAAGTTAGGGTTTATGATGATAATATTCTGCCCGAATTTGTAGCTCATAGATAGAGGCTGAATTGGCCTTGGCTTAAAACATGAAAGTTGTATAGAATGATATTTTAGAGGTGCCTACAAAATTTCAGGTTAATCAGAGTAGTGTAGAATGAGAAAAGTCAAAATTACTATTGCTGTTCTGGTTTTACCCGAATGTAAGAATTGAACCCTAAAATTGGTTGTTTTGGCTGGAATTGCTTCCGAATTGGTTGTTGAGGCCTTCTGATGAAATTCATCCATGTTTCTTAGCTTTCAGCTGGTTTTGGAATTTCTGGATTTGGACTTAGGTAGACTGATTTATGATGTTTCCGCTAGAACGCGTTCTGTGAATCTGTTTTTGTGATTCTGGTGTAGTATCTTCATTTGTGACCTTGTTACACTCGAAACTGGGTTGAGTGACCTTCTGTAATATTGTAGCCCTATCTCTTAGTTTCGAAACGGTGTATCTTATACCTTCATCCGACAATCGTTGTGCCTTTGGTCCCATTACCGCAAAAGGATGTCAAAAGCTATTTTTCTGGTTTTGAGCTTAACTTTCATTTCCGAGTTTTTCCCTAGCTTGACTTGTATTAGTACTACTTGGAGCTTGCTGAATGACTATTGGATGAACTTGTTGTTGTGTGTGTACCTTTGGGGACTGGCTGAGGAAATAATGAAGCCATGATGGCTGGAAAAGTTAGCAAATTCAGGGGAAGTGCTGTCCGAACTTTGAAGGGACTTGTTTGCATTGAGTTTGTGATCTAAGACTTGGATTTGAGCAAGGCAATGTTATATGATGGATGATTTCTGAGCCATGGAGGTGAGTGACCCTAAACTATTTCCAAAGTACTTGTGAAATGCTTCTTGCATTATTTATTCGATTGCATATCTTGCGTGCTTGCATGTGGATTCATGACATGATTTGGCTTCAATGAGTTCTGGAAAAGTCTAGTGCTAGACACCAACGTCTTCACCTTGTTTATGGTTCATGTTCATGTTTATCTGGAGCTCAAAAAGGGGCTCCCTCTCAATGTTAATGTTAAATGATCTATTTGAGCGTGGGGTGTTCAAGTGCAATGATTTCACAGGCTCATGAGAGTAATAAACGTACATTTGATCTCTGAATCATGACATCATCGAAATGATCGAAATGTATTATTGTGAAATATATTTGATTTCTGATTTTACTGATTACTCGCTGAGCTTCTTGCTCACCCCAAAACTATTTTATTCCCCTCCACAGGGCTCGTGGCGAAGGAAGGCTTGTTGTGATTTTATTGTTGTGGATTTCCTCTTGTATAAGAATTGGGATCATGGATCAGAGTGGCGCAGTGGAAGCATGGACGCGTCGCTTTTGAGTTGTAAATGTTGGAACATTTGAGTTATATTTGAGATTTATCTTGTATTTATTTTAGGACTGTAGTGAACGACTGAGTCCCGGCGAGAGTTGGGCAGGCGGCCCGCCGAACCCTCTGGTACGCCTTAGGGGGAGGTGGGGTCGTGACACTAACGACACTCAATTTTGACTTTTATACAAAAAGTTATGTTCAGATAAAGGAGCACTGTCCAGGTACCCCTGCTATACGATTTCCAAATTTGAATCTTGCCAAAACTCAAGTTTTATGCAACCAAATGAATCTATTTTTGAAAGGCACTTTGTAAACACAATATACAACATATATCCATCAATTTCATAGTCAACCAAGTATCAAAATTTTGAAATAAAACTGAACAACATGGACAGAATTTTTCGGCCAGCACCCTCTCCGAAATTTTCCAACTTTCTCTCCACTTTCTAACCGTAATCCTCTCATTCATCACACAAACAACATTAACCAAGCAACATATCCTCAAGGTAGCTACCTACAAGCCTCCTGAAGACCGCTAGCTTAGAGATTAAATTAAGGTAAATGGTTTTCTCAAGTCCTCTAACCTATTTTCTTGCTTAGAGTTGTAAACCCATGCAAACTAACCTTCAATCTTGAAGAAATTAGAAAGATTAAAGAAGATGAAGGTTACCTCTTTAAACCTAGATAAAATCAGATTTTTTTCACCAAAAACTCTCCAAGAAACACCACAAGATGTTGCCTTTCTTCAATCTAGGATGAATCTCCAAGAA
This sequence comes from Coffea canephora, assembly GCA_036785865.1. NCBI lineage: Eukaryota > Viridiplantae > Streptophyta > Magnoliopsida > Gentianales > Rubiaceae > Coffea > Coffea canephora. The sequence goes on from CM071917.1 coordinate 22,170,792, forward strand.
CTAGAAGTTGGATGAAGATTTGGAGCAAGAAGAATGAAGTTTTCTCTTATCCCTTTTCTTCCTTTATTGCTGGCCGAAAATGGAGAGGAGAAAGAGAGTGTTTGAGTGTGAATCTTGTGTTGGAAGATTGGAGATAAAGTAGCCGCTAAGTTTTGCAAGAAAGTCAACTTGTAATAGTGTCTCAAATAGGGTTTCGTACTGCCACTTTCTCTCTTGTTTGGTACACTTATGCAATAATCCTCCAAGGTACTTCCTCTAACATTGTTAGTACTCATTCTTACGAGTCTAGCATTAATTCCTCAAATCTCTAATTAGTTTGTATCGGCGCGACTTTCGGGAAGCTATCGAAGTGCGTGCAGTAAAAGCTTAACTTGAACTCACTCACCTCTAATCCCTCCATTAACTTTTCTTAGCCTACTATTGATGTGACATCCCCACTTCTCCTTAAGACAAACCAAAGGGTATCGGTAGGACGCCTGCCCAGCTCTCGCTAGGACTCAATACAATTCCAGTTCAAACTTAAAGGTATAATACTAACAATGAAATCGGAATAAAAGTACGAAGTCATTTCCATACATAAGCATTCAACCTTACATCACAAGTTCAAGGTACATCCTCTTTTCAAAATATACAACTTCCAAATTGTCTAGTCAAATACATTCAAATCCCTAATCAAAAGTTCAACCAAAAGGCTTCTCCGAGTGTCACTCCATATCGGTTCCTATTAAGGAAAACAAATCTACAGAATGAGTGATTGCTCGTGAGGCCAAGAAACACGTTGTCTAAGTAACAATCCCATTTAACAAGTAAAACACTAATATTCAAGTAAATAACAATTTGGGCGAGAAAATAAATAGAAACAATTCAAGGATATAAGAGCTCTCAGGAGCTACGTTCCACTTGCTTTGTCAATGCTTGATCAATCATCTCCTCATGATGACACTCCGTCAACCGGACCGGTATTTAGTCCATAGAAACTTCACTTACTCGCTCCTCGTTCACCATTACATACCCCAGTACTAGGCCCGTTTTTCTTTTATATAAGGCAATACTACTCGAGTATGCCAAGCAAGTTCTCTTAATAGATCAAACTTATGTTTTTCTCATGACTCGCCAAGGTTTGTAACAGCCCCACCTTCCCCTAAGGCGAACCAAAGGGGTTAGCGGGCTGCCTGCCCAGCTCTCGCCAGGACTACAGATCAGTTGACGTCGATCTAAGACATTCCGGAACATACCAACGCGCGCAAACAAGTCAAAATCACAAAATAAAAAAAAATGAAAATCGAAGCCGATGATGAACAGTACCGGCCACGTCAGAATCCGGAGTTCAACCAAACATCAATCCAACATATATATACATTGAAATTCAACAGTTACAACCAAAGTGGCATGCCAAAAACTATTCATCAAGGATATACATGTTCGGTTTGCCAATCAAAAGAAAATGAACCCAATACACATTAGGGTTTCATTTAAAGAGCTATACAAAAGACATTTACACTAGCTCAACTTGGCAATCGACTATCCAGTCCAATCCCAAAAGTAATTACATTCCTGTAAGGAAAACAAATGGAACGGAGTGAGCTTACGCCCAGTGAGCGACTATCACATAAGCAACAAAGATCACATAAGCATAATCTTTCATTTCAAGTACACAATTAAGAAGTAAAACAAGTCGGTAAAAGGATACGGACGGCTCTCAAGAGCCCATTTCCACGCTTACATTCTTGATGCAACCTCATTGACCCTCCGTCAATGTTTAAGAATTCCCGACCGTAGACTTCACTCCACTTCCATTCCTTCCACCCAACATACCCCAACCGGGCCCGCACTCCAATCAGTAGCTTTTGGTAATACTCGAGTTTACCGGAATCAAGAGTCTCATTACTACAAGATTCCCCAGTACAGTCCCCGAGGCATGTCAATTTTCACGACCAAACCCTCGCCGGCTCGATTCAATTGACTACCAACGGGGTTGAGCTCAGTAATACAGTAAGGCCGTTGGATATTCGTCCAAACGACACCAAATCAGGTTTCCATGAAATGGAATTCAATAACTCATATATCAAGTTCAGTATTATAGTGAAACGGTAAACAGTCATTAACAGTATCAAAAGGGGTGAGAACGGTATCACAATCACATATATCAAAGCCCTCACCTTAACAAATTCCAATGGCCAAGTAAGCCTTCACGGCATCACAATCACATATATCAAAGCCACATTGTAAACATTCATGTGAGTAGTACACTCACCAATCAAGTAAATGATGTTTCATGCACCGTCGTCAAAAGTACGTCGTGAACCACCGTCACGCCCTAGAACACGCAAACAAGTACAATGAGACTCGATAACGAGTCATAAAGCATTGCCAATCACAATCCCAATAGGGTTTCATAAGCATATACAAGCATTAAAGGAAACCAAAAATTTCGGAAATGTAACTAGCTTTGGCCCTGAAAAAAACAGTTTTTGTCCTCATATTGCGGTAATGGTACCAATTTCACTACGATTATCGGATGAGGGTACAAGACCCACCATCTCGAAGCTAAAAGACAGGGCTACAACATCACAGAAGGTCATTCAACCCAGTTTTGAGTGCAAACAGGTCAAAAATGCAATATACTACATCAAAAACGTAAAACAGATTCACCAAAACGCATTCTAGCGGAAACATCATGACTCAGGCTCTACAAGTCCAAATCCAGAAATTCCAAAACCAGCTGAAAGCTAAGAAATAGGGCTACAATAATGTAGAAGATCACTCAGTCCAATTCCTAGCACAACCAGGTCAAATATGCGAGATACTAAACCAGAACCACAATAACAGGTTCACAAACTACATTCTGCTGTAATCAGTACAACTCAGTCTATACAGGTCCAAATTCAGAAATTCCAAAGGCATATGGTAGCTAGGACATCAAGCTACATTTCATCAGAAGACCTCAACAACCAAATCCAAAGCAATTCTAGCCAAAACAATCAATTTCAAACGCAGTTCTTACATTCAGATGAATCCAGAACAGCAATAGTAATTTTAACTTATCTCATTCTACACTACTCCGATTGACCTGAAATTTTGTAGGCACCTCTAAAATGTCATTCCCTACAACTTTCATGTTTTAAACTAAGGCCAATTCTGCCTCTATCTAGGACCTAAAATTTCGGACAGAATGCCCCCTCAAGAACCCTAGTTTTCTGAAATTTCTTCCAAACCAGAAATTGGTTGCAAATACCAATCATGTACACCTACTAGAGTCATTAACCATCATTTCCAACCATCATAGATAGCCACAACATCATGATCACATTAAACCAGAAAAATCACCAATAAATTGAAAACTTCATCAATTCATCCAAAACCAAGAAATAAACCACATATTTCATCACTTTAGCTCCCATTAGGCACGAATTAAGTTTCACTAAGTGAAGGAGAGAGTTCAATCATCACTCACCTAGTAAACAAGAGAGGAAGAGTTGCTTGGCACCTTAGCTTCTCCAAACACTTCACCAAACCACTAAATAGCACATAATGAAGAGGCTTTATGGAGTAGAAACAAGTTTAAGTGATTGCTTTGGAGGATTTGAGCTAGATGGATATCAAAATTTTGAAGAGTTTTCTTCCTTCCTTTGCTAGAGAGGGCCGGCCACAATGGAGAAGACAAGAGTGAATTTTTGGTGATTTTTGAGATATTTAATCAATTGGTCAAATAAGTCAAAAAGGTGAATAGTTGTCATACAAGTGTAACCACTCTTATGGTGACAAGTGTCACTCCATTTAAAGCATCTCTATCCATTAGTTCCCTCTCACATCAATCACATCTTAACCTCTACTTATCTCTTAACACCCGATAAATTTCACTCAATATCCGGAACTTAACCTCCTTGGCCGAATTTTTCCGAACTTTTCGCACTAACGGGTCCCATATCCGTTATATATCCTTAATTTTTCAAAAACTATCCAATACTAGAAAAATCATCTAAAAACTATATTTGCTCATTAAAAATATCTAGAAAATTTTCCTACTAAAGAAAATGCAGAAAACAAACCATTAAATAAATAAAACCCTAGAAAATGGGAAAAGTACGGGTTCTCACACGGTTCCCGACCAAATCCATGCCGGCTCGAGTCCAAGATCAGCTAGTGAGATTTGGGCGTCGCCCACTATTACCACTAAGAGTCGAGGAGATTCACTCCAAGCGACTTTTGCAACCATAGCATAATTAATGTGACAACCCCACCTTACCCTAAGGCGAACCAAAGGGTTCGGCGGATAGCCTGCCCAACTCTCGCCGGGACTCAGTCATACCTCAATCAATTCTGAAATAAAACCACAAGAATTCGTATAACCATAATCCAAAACTTAAACTCAAAACTCATTCACCTCAGATAAAATCGAAACAAAACCACAAGGCAAAGTATAACAATTCCAAGCTTAGAACATATACTTATAGACATTTCTATCTCAAAAGGAATTACAAAATCAAATGTACAAAAGTTCTCAATTCTTCATACATCTAGCCCGTGTCAAAAGGTAGGGCGAGAACCATTACAAAATCAGAAACTAGTCTAGACTAGTTTAAACCGAGCTCTTGTCCTTACTCGCCTTCCTCTGTTAAGGAAAACAAAACTAAAGGGATGAGCTAAAAGCTCAGTGAGGTTCCGAACACATAATCAAACAATCAATTCAATACATTAAACATAGAGTATCAATAATTCAAGAAACATTTATAATGGAAAGCGATAATAACACATTCATTAAAAGGATACGGGCTCACAGGGAGCCATTCATTCGTTTGTTCATTCATTCTCCTAACATTTCCCTTATTTCTCCAATCATTTGAAAATGCATTTTTGCAAGTAAAACCCCTCATTTCATTGACATTCATTCGTTCATTTCATTTCACCCCCTCCTGGACGTTGACCAGGCTCCACCAGACTACAAGGTAATACTTGAGTATACCAAACGTTCACCCAAGGTCACCAAATCGCCTGATCGAGTCCGCTTCTGGCTCGAGTCGACAGGTAACAAATGGCAAGGACCCAGTTCATCCAAATGGCTTACATTCATGCGCAACTAGCATTTAATCATTTAATCATTGAAAATTTCACATTTATTTAGGTCGAGTACGATAAAGTACACACTCGCCTAGTAAAATTCATTTTAACAGTCATTGATAACATGGAACATGTAATCATACATCCACCACAAGGCATATAGTCAAGAACAAGCCATATAGTCAATGAAAATATAACAAACAAGGAATACTCACCTATTTACGCAAAATAATATCCAAAATATCTTACCGGATAATACTGTCAATCACCGATGAACCCTAATATAATCAAAAGAACACATTATGCTTCAACTATCAAAGATTTAAGTGATTCAAAGAAAATTCGAATACGTACTAGTACAAAATATAAATTGGATTTTGGTAGTGAAAAGAGTACATTGAAACCAAAGGACATAAGTAAAATATTTGTAAAACTTATGCTCACTTATAAAACTTTAAAACCTCCATTTGAGTCGGAGTGACAAAGAAAACGTATTTCTATTAGTTGTAAATTTCATTTTTTCCAAGGGTACAAGGTTCGGCTGAAATCCAACTTATGTGCCTTGATAAAAGAGGTTGTAAATATCTTAGATGGTTCAAGTAGTATTCGCTCTCAAGCCTTATTCAAGTCGCAAGTATCTACCTTGTCCTTGAGCGTAAATTTGGGCAATACACCCTTTGTATTTACCTATTTTCCACCCATTTATGGCTTCATTCTTTTCCTCAATCAGACCCAAAGTTACACACAAAATAATCTCATTTCAAAAGCCATTCACTAGGCTCAAAGTCATACAAGTACAAAATCAAGCTAAGGACATGTGCGGAAATGAAGTTTAAGTTGAAAACAAAAGGTAGATTTGATGTTGTTTTGCGTAACGGACACAATGAAGCTACGCTTATCGGATTGGGGTACAATTTATACCATTTCAAAGCTAAGGCAGAGAGTTACAACTTTGATGAAGACCACTTAGTCCAGTTTGCAATGTATCCAAGTCAAATTCACAAATTACAGTACCAGATTCCTACCGACAGGCCAGTTAACCGTACTATGTTTCAATGGCCATAATTAAGGATACCAAAGTCTGATTGAGGTGTTCTCAATGGTGTTGGAAAGCTAAAACATAGGGCTAAAAGTTTCATGTTTTGGCCAAAGACTGGTTTGGTACGGATCAAGGTGAAAAACGCAGCCAACATGAGGAAATGTCAAAACTTTCTGCTAGACTCTACCTAGGGCAATCTTAGGGTAATTTTGTCTTTTCATGAGCTACAGTGTTCTGATTGAGCTGAAATTTTGTAAGCAACTATAAACAATCATTCCCCACAACTTTTATATTTTGTGCTAAGGCTGATTCGGTCTCTAACATACTCAAACAGAAACGGGCAGAACTGAACCATAAGAAATCTCAATTCTGGAATTTCAAGAATTTAATCTGCAACTTCACATTTCTATTTCTAGTTTAAAACCACTACTACTACCTCCTATATAAGCCTACATACACCATATACCATCCAAACAACCATCATTCCAACAACCAAAGCAGAATTTTTTATTCTATAGAGCTGGAATTTACCAAAACTAATACTAAAACCATGAAAGTTACCTAACAAGCCATAACTTTCACTTGTAAACCAATAAGTAGCACAGCCATGAAATAATACCATCCTTACCTAGAATTGGAGAAGCACAACAGCCCCTAGGAAGTTTGAACCACCAAAACTCTCCACTCCAAGATGATAATCCACCCTCATAATCAACTTCTATGGATTATTTGGTGAATCTATCGGTTAGTTTGCAAGATTGAGCAAGAAAGCAAGCTTGAATGAAGTGGTTTCTTTCTCTCTTTTTCTTCTCTAAATTTCATGCACAATGAAGCTTAGAAGACAGAAATTGAGCTCCAAGAAAGGGATAAGAAGCTTAGACTTGAGTTGGTAAAAAATGGGTGGATGCTTGCCAAGTGTCAACACAAGATTACATCTCACTTTTTTTCTTTCTTTCTTCCTTTTCTTTAGTCAACAAAGATGGCTGGATTAAGGGGTAATTTAGGGCTGATTAGTCAAGTAAACATAAAGGGATTAAGATAATAAAGTGATGGTCAAATTGTGTATTCCATTGGTGACAAACGGTACCTGTCGGTTCAACCCGTTTTTTTGTATTTCACACGTACTAGGATTTTCACTTATAATTCACTATCTTATGGTTATTACTTCTATTCACACACTCAATATCATCTAAAACTTACCCTTAATCACCAAATTTAGTACACATTCCGTACCGGTTACTCATACTACGAAAAGACGTAAAACCCTAATTTGTGAGTGTGGGGACCCGTAATTTTCTTAATTTCTAGGTTTTAATTTCTTTTAATTATACGTTTTTCCACCTTTTCTTTATTCGAAAAATTGTGCAAATAAATTTTATGAGTAAATATAGCTTTTAAATGACTTTTCTAGTATCGGTTAGTTTTTGACAAATTAAGAGCGTATATTGGACGTGGGACTCGCTAGTGCGGAAAGTTCGGTAAAATTCGGCCAACTAGGTTAAGTTTTGGATACTGGGTTTAATTTACCGGGTGTTATGAGATATTTAGAGGTACCAAGTGCATAGGTGTGAGAAAGACAAAAACAAGTTAGGCATGAATTAATGAGAGGGACATGTGTCACCATATGATTAAATCTTATTTTGACTTACTATTCAACCTTTTACCAATTACTAAATAAAACCAAAAATTGACCAAATATCTTCCATTTTCTTCAAGCTTGGCCGAATTGCTCTCTAGGAAAGGAAGAAAGAAAACCTCTTCAACTTCTTGATTCTCTCTTGCTCAAATCCAAGAATTCAACCATCTAAACTTGTTTTTGTTCCATAGAAACACTTAAGTGAGTGATAGTGAGTTGTTTTGTGGAGTTATTTGGAAAGCTAAGAGGACCAATAGCTCTCTCCCTCTCTTGTTTCTAAGGTAAGTTGTGAAGAACCACTTTCCTTCCTTGATTGATGCTTAAATCATGCTTAGTGGTAGTATGAGATGCCATTTTATGGATATATTTTGAGTTGTGGTTGAATTGATGAACTTTTATATTTTTTTGGGGATTTTTCTGTTTTCATATGAACATGATTGTGTGGATATCTATGATGTTTGGAAATGGTATATAATGACTCTAGGAGGTGGAAAAAGTGATTAATTGCAACCAATTTCTGGTTTGGAAGAAATTTCAGAAAATTAGGGTTCTTGTGGGAGCATTCTGCCCGAATTTTTAGCTCCTAGTTAGAGGCCGAACTGGCCTTATCTTAAAACATAAAAGTTGTAGGGAATGACATTCTAGAGGTGCCTACAAAATTTCAGGTCAATCGGAGTAGTGTAAAATGAGAAAAGTCGAAATTACCCTCGCTGTCCTGGTTTTATCCGAATGTAAGAATTGCTCCTGTAATTGGTTGTTTTGACTGGAATTGCTTCCGAATTGGTTGTTGAGGCCTTATGATGAAATTTATCCCGGTTTCTTAGCTTTCATATGGTTTTGGAATTTCTAGATTTGGACTTGGAGAGCCTGAGTTATAATGTTTCCGCTAGAATGCGTTTTGGTGAATCTGTTTTACATTTTTGATGTAGTATCTTGCATTTTTGACCTGTTTACACTCAAAACTGGGTTGAGTGACCTTCTGTGATGTTGTAGCCCTGTCTTTTAGATTCGAAATGGTGGTCTTGTACCCTCATCCAATAATCGTAGTGAAATTGGTGCCATTACCGTAAAATGAGGTCAAAAACTGTTTTTCAGGATTTTCCGGATTTTTCTGGTTTCCTCTAATGCTTATATATGCTTATGGAACCCTATTGTGATCATGTTGCCATTGGTTTATGACTTGTAATCGAGTCTTCTTGTGCTTATTGGAATATTCTAGGGCTTGACTTTTATTTCCGGTCATTTTCCTAGCTAACTTTTGTACTTGGATAACCTTGAGCCTATTGAACGGCTGTGGTGATGAATGTATATTGAGTATGACTTTGGGAGTTGATTGAGGAAAATAATGAAGCCGTGATGGCTGGAAAAGTAAGAAATTTAGGGGAAGTGCTGTCCAATTTTTCTAGGCCGATTGGTTCCTTTAAGTTTGAATTGGCTTGTGATAGAAATGAAGGGCTTTTGGGTTGTTGAACCTAGGTCTTCATGTTACCTTTTTGTTCCCAAAAATCATGTTTTGTACCCTTGCATTAGTAATTATTTGGCGAGGCATACGACTAGCAGTCGAGCCTCACATGTGCATTTTGTTTACTCGATTCTGGATGTGAAACCTTCAATTGGTTTACTTTGATTATTTTAGGGTTTCTTGGCGATTAAAGCCAATCCGAAGTGAAAACTTTTGAGGTATCTGTACTTGAACCGGTGAGTGTACCACTCCCCTCCATTGCTGTTTAACTTGATTTCTGCTCTGCAATCTGTTTAATTTGTTTGAGACGAGGGTGTACTTTATCGCACTCGTTCTCTTGTCTGTTCATATGCCAATTTTGGTGTCAATCTGAATCTGTATCTGTATCTGTATCTGTTCGGACGTCGTTTGGAAACTTGTAACCAACGACCTTTCTGTGACCTATGAGCTCAAATCCTGTGGCTAAGTTATTCGAGTCGGGCCGGCAAGGGCCTGCACGATTAGATAACGAACCACAGTAGTCTGTTTTGGGATCTTTGGGTATTGAGACCCTTGATTCCGGTATACTCGAGTATTACCATTTCTGTTTCTGTTGAGGTGAGCGGGCCCGGTAAAGGGGTGTTTGGTAGACGGAATTTGGTGTAAAGTGGGGTCTACGGACGTGTTGGTTCTATATACGTTGACGGAGAGTCAACCGGCTTGGATCAAGTACTACGCTGGAAAGCTGGCTCCTGAGAGCCACCTGTATCCTCCCTATTTGAGTTCTTGTGTTTACCTGTCTTACTTTATAGCGAGCATGTGTATCTGATTTGTATAACGTGAAATGCCATGATTTTTCTGCTACATGTTTGGTACCTCATTGGGCGTAAGCTCACCCCCTCCTCGTTATCTTTGTTTTCCTTACAGGAATCTCTTTTGGAAATCATGATTTTGAGAAGCAAGTTGAGCTAGTTAGATAATCTTTTGTTCTTTTGTGTAGCTCCTCGAGAGTGAGCAAACTCCAAATGTATTTCATTTCACTGGTTCCACTTGTATTGTAAACCTAGCGACATGTATATATGAAAGTGTTTTCCCCATGTGATTTTGGTAAGTTACTTGTAAGCTTGGTGGTCTTCAATCATTCAATTCTTTTGGGTCCTATCTCGCGTAATATTGGATTTGTGTAATTTGACTCCGTAGTCCTGGCGAGAGCTGGGCAGGCGGTCCGCTGAACCCGTTTGGTTCGCCTTAGGGTGAGGTGGGGCTGTCACAGGTGGTATCAGAACCAGGTTCGCGTGGTCTCTGGGCGAAGTGAGCTTGGGCCAGTGGTGTTATGGTTCTGATTTCGTGAATGTGTCTATGTGCTCGTTTGAGCATAAGCTATGAACCGTGCATGCTATAAGTGTAAAGATCTTTATCATGGGACTTGAGAAAGTTAGGTACGTATGTCGGGTAGGGAATCTTTAATATGGATGATTTACGCTTGGGACCGGCCGGCTCGAGTTGTGAATTATCTTAGATGGGATTCTTGCGCCTGGATACGAAAGAGATGAGAGCCTAGGTTAGAAAGGACTTGGGCGAACTAGCAATGTGATTCGATGGAACTTCGTGCAGTCTGTTCGGGTGTTGTTAAGCATGATCAACCTTGATTAAGATATGAATGGTGTTGTTCTCGTAGATTAAGGACGGAGCCCTAGAGGGGAAAAGATTTTCGTTAGTTATTCTTGATATGTTTAATATTATACTCCCGCTTCGACCCTAGATTTATTAGACCAATGGAAGGCACTCGTAGTAGACGGGGCCGCGGGCGTGGAATTAGGCAACCTACATCTGAGAGGCGCACTGGAGAAACCTCATATGAACCAAACTCTGAACCTAGGGTTGACCCCAACGTCCAAATAGCCGCTGCTATGCAGCAAATGACTGATTTGCTAGCCCAAGTGGTGCACCAACAGGGTCAAAACCCTGACCCCAACCCTGGTAATCACATAGAGGGCGAGGATAGAGCCCTTGAGAGATTTCAGAAGTTCTCCCCACCTAAATTTCTTGGAGGCCCTGATCCTGACGTAGCTGAGAAGTGGCTGGAGAAGATGATCGATATTTTCGCTGCCTTACACTATACCGAGGAGAGACAGGTAACATTTGCTATCTTTCAACTAGAAGGAGCCGCCCGTTCCTGGTGGAATGTCATTCGAATGAAATGGGAAAGAGAACAAACCTCGAGGACGTGGGCGAACTTTATGAGAGAATTTAACGCCAAATTTTTCCCTCCTCTCATCCAAGAAAAGAAGGATGATGAATTCATTCGGCTTCGCCAGGGAACTCAAACCGTAGCCGAGTATGAGAGTCAATTCACTCGGTTGTCTAAGTTTGCGCCTGAACTGATCGTCACCGAACAAAGACGGATAAGGCGTTTTATTCAGGGACTAAATGTTGAGATTCAAAAGGATTTGGCGGTAGCTCAACTTAGTACCTTTAGTGATGCTGTGGAGAAAGCTCAGCGGATTGAAGATGCGAGGCTACAAGTGAGAAACTTCCAAACCAAGAAAAGGGGCTTTCCGGGGAGTAGCTCAGAACAAGCGGATAATAGTACAATCCCTAAAGTTCGAAAGGGAAACGGGGAAGTACGGCTACCGGGGGTGACAGGTGGTGTTCCACAGGAGGGATCAGTCTCTGCTACTCGTGGTTCCTGTGGATATTGTGGAGGGCCAAATCATACTGAAACCAATTGCTGGAAGAAAGAAGGAAAATGCTTGCGCTGTGGAAGCGCTGAACATCGGATTGCTAACTGTCCAGCTTGCCTGCGCGAGCGGAGAGGGACTCCACCACCAACCAAGACTAACTCTCAGCAACCAGCCAAGACCAACCCTGGACAGTCGAAAGGAGAAGGGACTGGAGCGAAAGTACCGGCTCGAGTATATTCCCTGGAGAATCATCAGGACCCTGACTCGTCTGAGGACGTAGAAGGTATGATCCGTTGGGTACCTTAGATTTGATGGATTCCGCTGATAAGAAAATTTCGAGGACGAAATTTCTTTAAGGGGGAGAGAGTGTGAGGACCCGTAATTTTCTAAATTTCTAGGTTTTAATTTCTTTTAATTATACGTTTTTCCACCTTTTCATTATTCGAAAAATTGTGCAAATAAATTTTATTAGTAAATATAGCTTTTAAATGACTTTTCTAGTATCGGTTAGTTTTTGAGAAATTAAGAGCGTATATTGGACGTGGGACCCGCTAGTGCGGAAACTTCGGTAAAATTCGGCCAACTAGGTTAAGTTTTGGATACTGGGTTTAATTTACCGGGTGTTATGAGATATTTAGAGTTACCAAGTGCATAGGTGTGAGAAAGACAAAAACAAGTTAGGCATGAATTAATGAGAGGGACATGTGTCACCATATGATTAAATCTTGTTTTGACTTACTATTCAACCTTTTACCAATTACTAAATAAAACCAAAAATTGACCAAATATCTTCCATTTTCTTCAAGCTTGGCCGAATTGCTCTCTAGGAAAGGAAGAAAGAAAACCTCTTCAACTTCTTGATTCTCTCTTGCTCAAATCCAAGAATTCAACCATCTAAACTTGTTTTTGTTCCATAGAAACAATTAAGGGAGTGATAGTGAGTTGTTTTGTGGAGTTATTTGGAAAGCTAAGAGGACCAATAGCTCTCTCCCTCTCTTGTTTCTAAGGTAAGTTGTGAAGAACCACTTTTCTTCCTTGATTGATGCTTAAATCATGCTTAGTGGTAGTATGAGATGCCATTTTATGGATATATTTTGAGTTGTGGTTGAATTGATGAACTTTTATATTTTTTTGGGGATTTTTCTGTTTTAATATGAACATGATTGTGTGGATATCTATGATGTTTGGAAATGGTATATAATGACTCTAGGAGGTGGAAAAAGTGATTAATTGCAACCAATTTCTGGTTTGGAAGAAATTTCAGAAAATTAGGGTTCTTGTGGGAGCATTCTGCCCGAATTTTTAGCTCTTAGTTAGAGGCCGAACTGGCCTTATCTTAAAACATAAAAGTTGTAGGGAATGACATTCTAGAGGTGCCTACAAAATTTCAGGTCAATCGGAGTAGTGTAAAATGAGAAAAGTCAAAATTACCCTTGCTGTCCTGGTTTTATCCGAATGTAAGAATTGCGCCTGTAATTGGTTGTTTTGACTGGAATTGCTTCCGAATTGGTTGTTGAGGCCTTATAATGAAATTTATCCCGGTTTCTTAGCTTTCATACGGTTTTGGAATTTCTAGATTTGGACTTGGAGAGCCTGAGTTATAATGTTTCCGCTAGAATGCGTTTTGGTGAATCTGTTTTACATTTTTTATGTAGTATCTTGCATTTTTGACCTGTTTACACTCAAAACTGGGTTGAGTGACCTTCTGTGATGTTGTAGCCCTGTCTTTTAGATTCGAAATGGTGGTCTTGTACCCTCATCCAATAATCGTAGTGAAATTGGTGCCATTACCGTAAAATGAGGTCAAAAACTGTTTTTCAGGATTTTCCGGATTTTTCTGGTTTCCTCTAATGCTTATATATGCTTATGGAACCCTATTGTGATCATGTTGCCATTGGTTTATGACTTGTAATCGAGTCTTCTTGTGCTTATTGGAATATTCTAGGGCTTGACTTTTATTTCCGGTCATTTTCCTAGCTAACTTTTGTACTTGGATAACCTTGAGCCTATTGAACGGCTGTGGTGATGAATGTATATTGAGTATGACTTTGGGAGTTGATTGAGGAAAATAATGAAGCCGTGATGGCTGGAAAAGTAAGAAATTTAGGGGAAGTGCTGTCCAATTTTTCTAGGCCGATTGGTTCCTTTAAGTTTGAATTGGCTTGTGATAGAAATGAAGGGCTTTTGGGTTGTTGAACCTAGGTCTTCATGTTACCTTTTTGTTCCCAAAAATCATGTTTTGTACCCTTGCATTAGTAATTATTTGGCGAGGCATACGACTAGCAGTCGAGCCTCACATGTGCATTTTGTTTACTCGATTCTGGATGTGAAACCTTCAATTGGTTTACTTTGATTATTTTAGGGTTTCTTGGCGATTAAAGCCAATCCGAAGTGAAAACTTTTGAGGTATCTGTACTTGAACCGGTGAGTGTACCACTCCCCTCCATTGCTGTTTAACTTGATTTCTGCTCTGCAATCTGTTTAATTTGTTTGAGACGAGGGTGTACTTTATCGCACTCGTTCTCTTGTCTGTTCATATGCCAATTTTGGTGTCAATCTGAATCTGTATCTGTATCTGTATCTGTTCGGACGTCGTTTGGAAACTTGTAACCAACGACCTTTCTGTGACCTATGAGCTCAAATCCTGTGGCTAAGTTATTCGAGTCGGGCCGGCAAGGGCCTGCACGATTAGATAACGAACCACAGTAGTCTGTTTTGGGATCTTTGGGTATTGAGACCCTTGATTCCGGTATACTCGAGTATTACCATTTCTGTTTCTGTTGAGGTGAGCGGGCCCGGTAAAGGGGTGTTTGGTAGACGGAATTTGGTGTAAAGTGGGGTCTACGGACGTGTTGGTTCTATATACGTTGACGGAGAGTCAACCGGCTTGGATCAAGTACTACGCTGGAAAGCTGGCTCCTGAGAGCCACCTGTATCCTCCCTATTTGAGTTCTTGTGTTTACCTGTCTTACTTTATAGCGAGCATGTGTATCTGATTTGTATAACGTGAAATGCCATGATTTTTCTGCTACATGTTTGGTACCTCATTGGGCGTAAGCTCACCCCCTCCTCGTTATCTTTGTTTTCCTTACAGGAATCTCTTTTGGAAATCATGATTTTGAGAAGCAAGTTGAGCTAGTTAGATAATCTTTTGTTCTTTTGTGTAGCTCCTCGAGAGTGAGCAAACTCCAAATGTATTTCATTTCACTGGTTCCACTTGTATTGTAAACCTAGCGACATGTTTATATGAAAGTGTTTTCCCCATGTGATTTTGGTAAGTTACTTGTAAGCTTGGCGGTCTTCAATCGTTCAATTCTTTTGGGTCCTATCTCGCGTAATATTGGATTTGTGTAATTCGACTCCGTAGTCCTGGCGAGAGTTGGGCAGGCGGTCCGCTGAACCCCTTTGGTTCGCCTTAGGGTGAGGTGGGGCTGTCACAGGTGGTATCAGAGCCAGGTTCGCGTGGTCTCTGCGCGAAGTGAGCTTGGGCCAGTGGTGTTATGGTTCTGATTTCGTGAATGTGTCTATGTGCTCGTTTGAGCATAAGCTATGAACCGTGCATGCTATAAGTGTAAAGATCTTTATCATAGGACTTGAGGAAGTTAGGTATGTATGTCGGGTAGGGAATCTTTAATATGGATGATTTACGCTTGGGACCGGCCGACTCGAGTTGTGAATTATCTTAGATGGGATTCTTGCGCCTGGATACGAAAGAGATGAGAGCCTAGGTTAGAAAGGACTTGGGCGAACTAGCAATGTGATTCGATGGAACTTTGCGCAGTCTGTTCGGGTGTTGTTAAGCATGATCAACCTTGATTAAGATATGAATGGTGTTGTTCTCGTAGATTAAGGACGGAGCCCTAGAGGGGAAAAGCTTTTCGTTAGTTATTCTTGCACTTGTGACCTAGTGTGTCTATAGTACTTTTGGATAACCCCGCTACTTTCATGGATTTGTACCTAATTGATTGCTACTGTGTGGCCTGTTTGATACAGTTATGTTATATAAGTATACTTTTGATCTGTGCGTACCTTTTGCTACTTGCTTTTGCCTACCTATGTTTAATATTATACTCCCGCTTCGACTCTAGATTTATTAGACCAATGGAAGGCACTCGTAGTAGACGGGGCCGCGGGCGTGGAATTAGGCAACCTACATCTGAGAGGCGCACTGGAGAAACCTCATATGAACCAAACTCTGAACCTAGGGTTGACCCCAACGTCCAAATAGCCGCTGCTATGCAGCAAATGACTGATTTGCTAGCCCAAGTGGCGCACCAACAGGGTCAAAACCCTAACCCCAACCCTGGGAACCCTGGTAATCACATAGAGGGCGAGGATAGAGCCCTTGAGAGATTTCAGAAGTTCTCCCCACCTAAATTTCTTGGAGGCCCTGATCCTGACGTAGCTGAGAAGTGGCTGGAGAAGATGATCGATATTTTCGCTGCCTTACACTATACCGAGGAGAGACAGGTAACATTTGCTATCTTTCAACTAGAAGGAGCCGCCCGTTCCTGGTGGAATGTCATTCGAATGAAATGGGAAAGAGAACAAACCTCGAGGACGTGGGCGAACTTTATGAGAGAATTTAACACCAAGTTTTTCCCTCCTCTCATCCAAGAAAAGAAGGAAGATGAATTCATTCGGCTTCGCCAGGGAACTCAAACCGTAGCCGAGTATGAGAGTCAATTCACTCGGTTGTCTAAGTTTGCGCCTGAACTGATCGTCACCGAACAAAGACGGATAAGGCGTTTCATTCAGGGACTAAATGTTGAGATTCAAAAGGATTTGGCGGTAGCTCAATTTAGTACCTTTAGTGATGCTGTGGAGAAAGCTCAGCGGATTGAAGATGAGAGGCTACAGGTGAGAAACTTCCAAACCAAGAAAAGGGGCTTTCCGGGAAGTAGCTCAGAACAAGCGGATAATAGTACAATCCCTAAAGTTCGAAAGGGAAACGGGGAAGTACGGCTACCGGGGGTGACAGGTGGTGTTCCACAGGAGGGATCAGTCTCTGCTACTCGTGGTTCCTGTGGATATTGTGGAGGGCCAAATCATACTGAAACCAATTGCTGGAAGAAAGAAGGAAAATGCTTGCGCTGTGGAAGCGCTGAACATCGGATTGCTAACTGTCCAGCTCGCCTGCGCGAGCGGAGAGGGACTCCGCCACCAACCAAGACTAACTCTCAGCAACCAGCCAAGACCAACCCTGGACAGTCGAAAGGAGAAGGGACTGGAGCGAAAGTACCGGCTCGAGTATATTCCCTGGAGCATCATCAGGTCCCTGACTCGTCTGAGGACGTAGAAGGTATGATCCATTGGGTACCTTAGATTTGATGGATTCCGCTGGTAAGAAAATTTCAAGGACGAAATTTCTTTAAGGGGGAGAGAGTGTGAGGACCCGTAATTTTCTTAATTTCTAGGTTTTAATTTCTTTTAATTATACGTTTTTCCATCTTTTCATTATTCAAAAAATTGTGCAAATAAATTTTATGAGTAAATATAGCTTTTAAATGACTTTTCTAGTATCGGTTAGTTTTTGAGAAATTAAGAGCGTATATTGGACGTGGGACCCGCTAGTGCCGAAACTTCGGTAAAATTCGGCCAACTAGGTTAAGTTTTGGATACTGGGTTTAATTTACCGGGTGTTATGAGATATTTAGAGGTACCAAGTGCATAGGTGTGAGAAAGACGAAAACAAGTTAGGCATGAATTAATGAGAGGGACATGTGTCACCATATGATTAAATCTTGTTTTGACTTACTATTCAACCTTTTACCAATTACTAAATAAAACCAAAAATTGACCAAATATCTTCCATTTTCTTCAAGTTTGGCCGAATTGCTCTCTAGGAAAGGAAGAAAGAAAACCTCTTCAACTTCTTGATTCTCTCTTGCTCAAATCCAAGAATTCAACCATCTAAACTTGTTTTTGTTCCATAGAAACACTTAAGGGAGTGATAGTGAGTTGTTTTGTGGAGTTATTTGGAAAGCTAAGAGGACCAATAGCTCTCTCTCTCTTGTTTCTAAGGTAAGTTGTGAAGAACCACTTTCCTTCCTTGATTGATGCTTAAATCATGCTTAGTGGTAGTATGAGATGCCATTTTATGGATATATTTTGAGTTGTGGTTGAATTGATGAACTTTTATATTTTTTTGGGAATTTTTCTGTTTTAATATGAACATGATTGTGTGGCTATCTATGGTGTTTGGAAATGGTATATAAAGACTCTAGGAGGTGGAAAAAGTGATTAATTGCAACCAATTTCTGGCTTGGAAGAAATTTCAGAAAATTAGGGTTCTTGTGGGAGCATTCTGCCCGAATTTTTAGCTCCTAGCTAGAGGCCGGATTAGCCTTATCTTAAAACATGAAAGTTGTAGGAAATGACATTTTAGAGGTGCCTACAGAATTTCAGGTCAATCGGAGTAGTGTAGAATGAGAAAAGTCAAAATTACCCTTGCTGTCCTGGTTTGATCCGAATGTAAGAATTGCGCCTGTAATTGGTTGTTTTGACTGGAATTACTTCCGAATTGGTTGTTGAGGCCTTCTGATGAAATTTATTCCTGTTTCTTAGCTTTCATATGGTTTTGGAATTTCTGGATTTGGACTTGGAGAGCCTGAGTTATGATGTTTCCGCTAGAATGCGTTTTGGTGAATCTGTTTTACATTTTTGATGTAGTATCTTGCATTTTTGACCTGTTTACACTCAAAACCGGGTTGAGTGACCTTCTGTGATGTTGTAGCCCTGTCTTTTAGCTTCGAAATGGTGGTCTTACACCCTCATTCAATAATCGTAGTGAAATTGGTGCCATTACCGTAAAATGAGGTCAAAAACTGTTTTTCAGGATTTTCCGGATTTTTCCATTTCCGGATTTTTCTGGTTTCCTCTAATGCTTATATATGCTTATGGAACCCTATTGTGATCATGTTGGCATTGGTTTATGACTTGTAATCGAGTCTTCTTGTGCTTATTGGAATATTCTAGGGCTTGACTTTTATTTCCGGTCATTTTCCTAGCTAACTTTTGTACTTGGATAACCTTGAGCCTATTGAACGGCTGTGGTGATGAATGTATATTGAGTATGACTTTGGGAGTTGATTGAGGAAAATAATGAAGCCGTGATGGCTGGAAAAGTAAGAAATTTAGGGGAAGTGCTGTCCAAGTTTTCTAGGCCGATTGGTTCCTTTAAGTTTGAATTGGCTTGTGATAGAAATGAAGGGCTTTTGGGTTGTTGAACCTAGGTCTTCATGTTACCTTTTTGTTCCCAAAAATCATGTTTTGTACATTAGTAATTATTTGGCAAGGCATACGACTAGCAGTCGAGCCTCACATGTGCATTTTGTTTATTCGATTCTGGATGTGAAACCTTCAATTGGTTTACTTTGATTATTTTAGGGTTTCTTGGCAATTAAAGCCAATCCGAAATAAAAACTTTTGAGGTATCTGTACTTGAACCGGTGAGTGTACCGCTCCCCTCCATTGCTGTTTAACTTGATTTCTGCTATGCAATCTGTTTAATTTGTTTGAGACGAGGGTGTACTTTATCGCACTCGTTCTCTTGTCTGTTAATATGCCAATTTTGGTGTCAATCTGAATTTGTATCTGTATCTGTATCTGTATCTGTTCGGACGTCATTTGGAAACTTGTAACCAACGACCTTTCTGTGACCTATGAGCTCAAATCCTGTGGCTAAGTTATTCGAGTCGGGCCGGCAAAGGCCTGGACGATTAGATAATCAACCACGGTAGTCTGTTTTGGGATCTTTGGGCATTGAGACCCTTGATTCCGGTATACTCGAGTATTACCATTTCTGTTTCTGTTGAGGTGAGCGGGCCCGGTAAAGGGGTGTTTGGTGGACGAAATTTGGTGTAAAGTAGGGTCTACGGACGTGTTGGTTCTATATACGTTGACGGAGAGTCAACCGGCTTGGATCAAGTACTACGCTGGAAAGCTGGCTCCTGAGAGCCACCTGTATCCTCCCTATTTGAGTTCTTGTGTTTACCTGTCTTACTTTATAGTGAGCATGTGTATCTGATTTGTATAACGTGAAATGCCATGATTTTTCTGCTACATGTTTGGTACCTCATTGGGCGTAAGCTCACCCCCTCCTCGTTATCTTTGTTTTCCTTACAGGAATCTCTTTTGGAAATCATGATTTTGAGAAGCAAGTTGAGCTAGTTAGATAATCTTTTGTTCTTTTGTATAGCTCCTCGAGAGTGAGCACACTCCAAATGTATTTCATTTCACTGGTTCCACTTGTATTGTAAACCTAGCGACATATATATATGAAAGTGTTTTCCCCATGTGATTTTGGTAAGTTACTTGTAAGCTTGGCGGTCTTCAATCGTTCAATTCTTTTGGGTCCTTTCTCGCGTAATATTGGATTTGTGTAATTCGACTCCGTAGTCCTGGCAAGAGTTGGGCAGGCGGTCCGCTGAACCACTTTGGTTCGCCTTAGGGTGAGGTGGGGCTGTCACAGTGAGGCCCCAGTCAGTTCTTAAGTTTGATATTAGGTTATATTCATTATTCGTGTGGTAACATTTGGTTTTGGGACTAATTCGAAAACCCTAAGTTAGGGGTTAAGATTTAAACCCTAGTTTTTATATTAGTTATAAGTTCGAGTGGTGATTAAAGTTAGTTATGCTAGTGTGTATTTTAGTGAGGGTAAGTAGAGGAATTGATCCATTTTATATAAGTTAAGTGAGTTTAGAAATTGGAAAACCCTAAGCTAGCAAAACCTTTAGTGTTATAATATAGAAGGAGTTTAAGTTGGGTTTGAAACCCTAATTTTGCCCTTGACAAAAAGGTTGTTATTTAATTGCTTTTATATGGGATAAAGTATGTTCAAGTATAGGTGATTAAGATAGGAAAGTGATTAGTGAAGCAATTAAGTGTGAATACATGTTTTGGACTGGATTAAGTCATGACCTATGGAGCTAATTGAAACAGTTCCAAATATTTGAGGGCAAGAGTTCATCAAAAGCTAAGTTGAAGTGCAAGGGTTAAACAAACAAATAAGGTACTTTTATATGATTGGTTAGCCATAAGGAAATATCTTCTCTTGTCTTTGACTTATATACCACCTTAGACTTGCAAGATATCCTAAGAAAAAAACAAAAGAAAACTAAAAAGAGAGAGACAAAGGAGCCGACCCAAGGAGGAAAGAAAAGAGAAAAAATTTTCTTCAAGTTCTTCATCTTCTAACCTTCCCACTTGTTGTTGAAGCTTAAGGGATTAACTTGGGTACTTGATTGTTGAAGGTTGATCAACTACAAAGCTTATTTGAAGGTAAAATTATCTCTCTCTTGGAAGTTAAAGTTGGGGAATTAATTTTGGAGTCATGAAAGTGAAGTTTTTGTTGTGATTGTGAACTTGGGTGGTTTATGTAGTGATTATTGAGTAGTTTAATGGTTAATTTTAGTGATTTATTGCTGCAAAATTTCGGTCAAGATAAGGAAGAATTAGGGTTTCTTGCTAAGTATTCTAGTTAGCTCTAATCTTGTGTTATTGAACTTGTAGTGTTTGTGTTTGATGATTTGCTTCATTGGTTTGGTGAGTGAGTGGTAAAAAACTGATTTGGGTTAAGAAACCCTAGGCTTCCTTAGGTTGATTTAGCTTGGCTAATGTTTAGTGAGTTAGGGTTTGGTTAGTAGGTTGTTAGATTAAGTTTAATGTTGCAAATAAAGTTAGGTTAAAGATTATGGTTAGTTTTGGGCAAGTTGTAGTGTCTTAGAGGGGAAGCTTCGGACCATGTGTAGGTCTTTTAGAGGCTGGTATATGTGTGTTATTTGATATGAAGTTGGTTAGAAATTTGCATGAGAATTATAGAACGGACCATGCGTTTGCGGCGCGCAAAAAACCGGCAAATCCGGGTAAACAGGGCAGTCCACAAACCTGAACTTGAGCTCCATTCTTCTTGATACTACGTACTGATTCAGCAGTTTCTCAAAACATGAAATTTGTAGCCTCTTAAGTCCTGAATATACCTGCAAAATTTCAGGTCAAACGGATCTATGTAGCCTGAGTTATGGGCAAAATAGTCGCATCTATTCTAAACTCCGAATTCTGTTGCGTTTCTGGCTTTAGCTTCTGACCCTGTTTTGTCCGTTTTGATAACGTATGAACTGGGTGTTGACCTCTTCATAAGAAATGTAGATCTTGGTCTTAGCTTCAAAACAGTATAAAGTGTATCCAAATCCGAGTCCCGTAGCTTTAGTTATGATCAAAACAAGATCGGTTGTCAGAACTGCCTTCGAATTTGGACAGTTCTGACAGAAATGTTTGGACCCGTTTTCCTCCATACTCTGTAATGATTCAGCTTTTGGTCCAAACATGAAAGTTATAGCCTTATGTCTTAGCTTTCGAACTCCTTTGTAATTTCTTGATTCTGATTTCTGAGCCGTGAGTTACGGTCATTCTAACAGGGCCTGTTTGGTAACCCGAAATGAAATGGCTGGAACTATTTTGTGCATTTTTGACCAATACCTATTAAGATCTGGGTTGAAATGTCTAAATACAATTTGTAGCCCTTCCACGTAGCTTCGAAACGGTATCTCACCCACCTTGATCCGATATTTCTAGCCTAACGTTTGATCAAAACGGTTTGAGATGGTAGATTTGGCCGTTTCAGTTTGCCGTTCCGCGCGTGCGCGTGTGTCCATTTTGCCGTTTCTGCACTTGCGTGTGCCGATTTTGCCATTTTGCTTGTTTTAGATATGTTAGTAGCCGTTTGTGATATAATATGATGTAATCTTCTATTTCAGACCGTGGTGAGATAGGCGGAGCCGGTGGGGCCTACTACTAGCTAAACGCACGAAGTGATTTCTGCTCTTGTACTATTTTTGTGTTTTGAGTAAGTATTCAGGCCATTCGTATGCGTTAGTTGCTTATGTGTTTTGATATGTATGAAAAGGGTACGATAGGCGAGGGTGTACTTTATCGCACTCGACCTAAACCCTAATTTGCACACGTATTTGTACATGGCATATGTATATGAACCATTTTGGAACTAAAACCCTCGAGCTTGTAGCTCGGGGTGACTTTTGGGTAATTTTGTCAAGTTTGTGAGTTTGAGGTCGATCTCAAGACCTAGATGGACTATTCGAGCCGGTTGGGGTTTGGTCGAAATCAGTCCAGCCTAGTCTGAGGTCACCAAGTTTGTGAATCCGGTTCACCGGGCATGTGAACCAAGTTTGTGAACCGAGCTTGTGAACCAAGCTCAATTTCGTTCACTCGAGCAAGTTTGTGAGGTGACTGGCCAGTGAGGGTGATAAGGTGTTAGGTGGGAGTACAAATGGAGTTCTACGGACCTTGTTTATGGTCGACAGAGTGTCGGCAGGAGGTCACGCATGGCAAACGACTTGGCTTTGGAGCCAACCTATATCCTTCCTCTGTATTGTTATGTTTGCACTTGACTTGACACTTTTGTGAAATAGTTGTATATCTAAATGTGAAATTTACCATTTTACCCCTGTTTACTTACTAAGCATATAGCTTACCCCGTTTCCTTTGTTTTCCTTAGCAGGGGACGACACGGGGAACGCCTGGGCACATTCACTAGTATAGTTAGGTCTGCTTGTAATAGTTGGGCAATTAAGATGTATTTTTTTGTTTTTGTGGTTTGTATAAGGACCCTCCTTAGGGTCTACTTCCTGCTGGTTGTTATCACACTGTAGTATAATGGTTTGACCAGATACTTTGGAAGATGTAAATAGAACTTTTGGCGGTTGTATATATTATAAATAGTACTCTTTGTTTTATTATAGTTTTATTAGTTTTGTGTTTCGAGTCCTGGCGCGAGCTTGGCATACGTCCCGCCGATACCCTAGGGTTCTCCCTTGGGAGAAACGGGGGCGTCACAGGTGGTATCAGAGTGCCTAGGTTAGAGGACTTGGGCAAGTGGGACATACGTGATAGGCACTAGGCATATTTGATTCTTTTAAGATGAATGATATATTTTAAGCTGAAATACCAGTTAACTAACGAATTAATGTTTGTAGGTATGGATCGGGGCAGTTCTAGTGGTGTTGGGCCTAGCGGCGTGAGACCGGAACCAAGACCTCTGAGTGCGAGGGGCCCGGAGGACCGGGTGTTGCGTAAGCGGGTGATCCGCTATCG
Organism: Coffea canephora; assembly: GCA_036785865.1. Classification (NCBI taxonomy): domain Eukaryota; kingdom Viridiplantae; phylum Streptophyta; class Magnoliopsida; order Gentianales; family Rubiaceae; genus Coffea; species Coffea canephora. Next base: position 22,194,761 of record CM071917.1, read on the forward strand.
GAGGAGGCTTGGGGAGCCCTACATTTTATATTCCCCCTTTGGTCAGGTGCCGCGCCGACCCTGTGGGTGTTGGTATACATATGGCTATCCCGACGAGGTTGTCTTAGCGGTGGATGACGAGCGCCATCACCTAGGCCGGACGGTCGACACTTTGAGGGCACAGCAGAAGGAGGCTAGAGAGTTTAGCCATGGGCAGGTGTTGCACATTAGGGACTTGGAGCGGGACCTTCGAGACACACACTAGCACCTCTTCGCTTTGAAGAGACAGCTTAGGGAGAGGGCCCGGAGTATTACGTTTGACTGCGGGGTCTTACTAGATATGGCCGCGAAGGCACCACCACGAGCTGCTGGCCCAGAGCGGATAGGCGAGGTAGATACCATAGGTTCCGTCGGGGATTGGGGTCCTAGGGGAGGCGCGTAGGGCCGTTATTTGGCTTCTTTTTGCCCATCTGACATGTTTTGTTCTAACCAGTATAGCTGGTTTTTTTGGTTATCTACTGGCTAACTAGATTTTTGGAGCTCGGATGCTCATGTATTTTAAGGGTTTTGTACCGACCGGATGTCGGCTAGATTGTATAGCTTTTGGTGTGGGTTGTAAATAAATGTGTATATTTGAGTATTATCGTTTTGCACTTATCCTTTGCGTGCCTTTCGTGCATTTGTTTTGTGTTTTTATTTAGTTTCTAGTTTGAATACTAAGCACACGTTATGTTTGGATTTATAGACTTTCGCACTTAAATGGCCTCCGGTACTCGAAGTAGAGGTAGAGGGCGAGGACGAAATCCTGAAAGGGAACACGAACATGAGCCAAACCAAGTAGCTACCGCCATCCAGCGGATGGCTGACCTATTAGAACGTATGGTTGACCAACAGGGTCAGGACCATGGGAATACTACAGGAAACCCTGAAAATAATCCAGGCAATCACGAAGGAGAGGACCGTGCTTTAGAACGGTTCCAAAAATTTGCACCTCCCAAGTTTATAGGTGAACCTAATCCTGACCTGGCAGAGGGTTGGATGGACCGTATGTTAGATATATTTGCCGCGCTTAGGTATTCGGAGGAGCGGCAGATATCTTTTGCTGTTTTTCAGTTTGAAGGGGCCGCCCGAGCCTGGTGGAATGTGATTAGAGCTAAGTGGGAGCGGGAACAGACCCCCTGGACATGGGTTAATTTTACGCGAGAATTTAATGAAAAATATTTACCTCCCATCATACAAGAGAAACGAGAAGATGATTTTATCCGCCTGCATCAAGGGACATCTAGTGTAGCGGAGTACGAGACCCAATTTACAAAGCTCTCCCATTTTGCTCCAGAGTTGGTGCTAACGGAGCGAAAACGAATCCGCCGCTTCGTTCAAGGTTTAAATGTGGAAATCCAAGAAGCACTAGCGGCCGCAGAACTGGACACTTTTAGTCAAGCACTAGAAAAGGCACAAAGAATTGAGACAGCTAGAGGACAGGTAAAAGCTTTTCATGACTGAAAAAGAAAGCAACCTAGCTCCGACGTTGCGACAGGACAGAGTTCGGGAAGTGAGCCACCTTTTAAGAGGGGTCGAGGAATAGATGGTCCCCGACTCACAGGAACCCTAAACCAGGGTAATTTTGGGAGAGGTCGAGTAGGGCAAGAGCCCAGAGGAGTGCCCAGCGTGAAGGGTCAAGTGTGGACATTAAGCCAATTTGTGGTTTCTGCGGGGCCAATCACACCGATGAAAACTGTTGGAAGAACAGTTCGATCCGAAAATGTTATAAATGTGGTAGTGCGGAACATCTGATTGCCAAATGCCTTAAGATCCAGAAAGAGAGATCTAAGCCACCGACTGAAAGGACCGCAGCTAAGCCGTCGAGTGTAGGGGAAAATCGACCCAGAGGATCAGGTAGAGTCTATGCAATGGGTCAACAGGAGGTGACTGACCCTTTGGCGGGCATCGAAGGTACGCCTTTCTTATCTGCGCACCGCCATTGTTGAATAGACCCTGATGACACGTACTTTTGTAAACCCTGCAATTATGGTTCATGAACAAAGGTATCAATTTCGAGGACGAAATTGTTCTAAGTGGGGAAGGTTGTGAGGCCCCAGTCAGTTCTTAAGTTTGATATTAGGTTATATTCATTATTTGTGCGGTAACATTTGGTTTTAGGTGTGACAGCCCCACCTTCCCCTAAGGCGTACCAAAGGAGTTAGCGGACTACCTGCCCAGCTCTCGCCAGGACTACTAAAACGGTCAAACACTAACTCAAGTCGTTCGGGAAAATATTGGCGCGCTTAATCAACCCAATAAATAAGAAACGGAAAACAAAAGTCAAAACGTGAAGCGAATAGTGACCGCCACGTCGCAATCCGCCAAGATCCCATGGATTACAAGAAATTTCCAACAATCACTGAAAAGAATATATACAAGCCAAGTACAATCCATTGGATAGGAATACACCCTATTACAAACCTCATTTGTATGGTTACAAGCCAAAAGAAAGCATTTAAATCCAAGTACAAACAAAGGTGCCAACTATTGAGGAGCTATACAAAATCTCTCAACTAGCTCTACTCAACTCATGCTTCAAAGTCAAAAGTCCAAAAGACAATTCCCTGTAAGGAAAACAAAATGTAACGGAGTGAGCTTTCGCCCAATGAGGTACTATCACGTACATATACCAAGATCACATAAACTCAAGAGCATTCAGTCCAAATACGTTCGTCAAGTAAGTAAAAGCAATAACACCCAAGTGTAAGGAATAAAAGGATACGGATGGCTCTCAAGAGCCCTTTTCCTCTTTTGCCATACTTGATCTCATCTCATTGACTCTCCGTCAATGTATACCAGGTAACCATGACCGTAGACCCCTCTTTACTCCAATTATCCGTCCACCTCACTTTCCCCTTACCGGGCCCGAACACCACACAGTACAGAATTGGTATTACTCGAGTATACCGGAATCAAGGGTCTCATACCCAAAGATTCCCAAATACAGTCCCCATGGCTTGTCAAATGTCCCCGACCAAGTCCTTACTGGCTCGAGTCCATTGACTTCCAATGAGGTAGAGCTCAGAGTGAACAGTAAAGGTTCAGAGATACAGTAAACAATGGTATCCAATCGACACCAAATCAAGTACATTCAAGAGTACAAGAGTATTCAAGTGATATAATAAACAGTCAAGAGACTAGAGAGTACGAGAGTGGTAAAGTACACCCCCGCCTCACCTAGTCCAAACAATCATCACAACTAGTCCAAATCACAGAATTCAAGTACAAGAAAGCCACGGAATAACAAATATGTGAGTAGTACACTCACCAAGTCAAACAAAGTAATTTCACAAGTTTCCGCCCGACGTGAGCCTCGGATCACCGGCACGCCCTATAATAATCAAGAAAGTACAATTAAGACTCGAACACGAGTCATAAAGCAATACCAATCACAACCCCAATAGGGTTTCATATGCATTTTAAGCATGAAAGCAAACCAGAAAATCAGGAAATGTAACTCATTTGTTCCAACGACAAAAAAAACAGTTTTGACCTCCTAATGCGGTAATGGCACAAATTGCGCTACGCTTATCGGATTAGGGTGTAAGACCTACCGTTTCGAAGCTAAGAACCAGGGCTACAACAATGTAGAAGGCTACTCAATCCAGTTCCTAGCTTAACTAAGTTGAAAATGCCAAATACTATACCAGAATTACCAAAACAGGTTTACAAATCACACAAAACTGTAATTACTATAACTTAGTCCATACAAGTCCAAATGCCGAAATTCCAAAGGCATAAGTTAGCTAAGTCATCCAGATACATTTCATCAGAAGACACCAACTCCAAAATCCAAACCAATTCCAGTCAAAATAGCCAATTACTATCGCAGTTTTCGCATTCTGTCCAAAGCAGAACAGCTACAGTAATTTCGTCATAACTCATTCTACATTAATCCAAATGACCTGAAATTTTACAGGAACCTCCAACACATCAATACCTACAACTTTCATGTTTTGAGCAAAGTCAAATTCGGCCTCTAAGCCTGAGATACAAAACCGGACAGAATTAGGGGTTTGGAAACCCTAACTTTTCATTTTTCAATCCAACTTCAAAATTGGTTGCAATCATCACTAACTCACACCTACTAGAGTCATTCCCCCTTATTATCAACCAACATAGATGACCACAACATCACATTCATATGAAACCAGAAAATTCCAAGAAAAATCAGAAAATTAAGGAAACTTCACTCCAATCCACCAAATCTTCCGTACAATCACGTATATAGCTACTATAAGGCACCATTTGGCCAAAATTAGAAACAAAAGATGAGTTCCAAGCAATATACCTTAGATATTCAAGAAAGGTTGAAGCTTAGAGAGTTTTCTTCCAAAATAACACCACCAAGGTCTTCAAACACTCCAAGCAAAGTGATTTTACGGACTAATTCAAGAAACAATCGGTTGATTTTCGAGATTGAAGCAAGATTAGAAGATGAAAGGTTGAAGGATTTTTTTTCTTTGTTGCTTAGAGAGGTTCGGCCAAGACAAGGCTGAAATGAAGATGATTTAGTCAATTTTTTGGTCTTTTATTAAAGTTAAAGAAAGTTAGGCAAAGTTAGGCAAGTTTGGTCCAACCACATTTGGACACGTGGCACCTTGTTTGTTTAGTGTTATCCTCTTGTCCCTCCAGAGTTAATCCATCTAGGTAACCTCTAATCATCTCCTAACACCTAGTAATAAAATCCCTTTATGCAAAGTTTAACCGAATCGGCCGAATTTCTCTCACTAAATGCACTAGCGGGTCCCACGTCCAAAATACGTTCCAAATTCCTCACAAACTATCTTATACTAGAAAAAATGATTTTAAAACTATATTTACTGATAAAATGTTGATAAAAGTAATAAAATAAAGAAAATACAGGAAAACGGTGCACAGGAATAAAATAATAAATAAATAAATAAATAAATAATAATTTTTTTTTTTCCGTTTTGGGTTCTCACATCCTCTCCCCCTTAAAGAATTTCGTCCTCGAAATTGCTCACCTGGGTTACTAAACAGCTCAGGGTATTTCTTTTGCATCTCTTCCTCCAATTCCCAAGTTGCCTCCTCTAAACCATGATTCCTCCACATAACCTTCACTAACGGGATTTGCTTATTCCTCAGTTCCTTAATTCTTCGATCGAGTACTTGTACAGGTCTCTCTTCGTAGGTGAGTGCCTCATCCAACTCAATCTCTTCGGTTCGCACAACGTGGGTTGGATCAGGATAGTACTTTTTTAGCATCGATACATGGAAAACGTCATGAATCCGAGATAAACTTGGCGGCAACTCGAGTCGGTACGCTACTTTCCCAATTCGTTGGAGAATTTTGTATGGCCCCACGAACCGTGGTTGAAGTTTCTTTCCTCTACCCGCAGTGACACTTCGTAGTGGCGTGATCTTAAGGAAGACACGGTCTCCAACTTCGAACTCCAAATCTTTCCTTCGGTTATCTGCGTAGCTCTTTTGTCGGCTTTGAGCTGTTTGGAGTCTTTGACGGATCAATTTAACCTTTTCTTGCGCATCCTCCATCCAAGGAATGGTTGTTGGATCTAGAACTTTCTTTTCCCCCACTTCATCCCAATAAATGGGCGAACGACACTTTCGTCCGTAGAGAGCTTCGTATGGTGCCATTTGAATGGACGAATGGAAACTATTATTATAGGCAAACTCTACTAAAGTCATATGTTGGCCCCAATTACCCCCAAAATCTAGAATACACGTTCGTAACATATCCTCGAGGGTTTGAATTGTTCGCTCCGACTGTCCATCCGTCTGGGGGTGATAAGTTGTACTAAGGTTAATTTTGGTCCCTAAGTGCTCCTGAAATTTTTGCCAAAACCTTGATACAAAACGAGGATCTCGGTCTGAAACTATACTCACTGGAACCCCATGTAACCTCACAATTTCATTCAGGTACAACCGAGCCAGTTTATCCAGGGAATCTTTCACATTCACAGGTAAGAAATGGGCCGATTTGGTCAACCGATCAACGATCACCCAAACGGCATCATGTCCTCTTTGAGTTCTTGGCAGTCCAGAAACAAAGTCCATCGTGATATTTTCCCACTTCCATTCAGGTATTTCAAGAGGTTGTAACAGTCCAGAGGGTTTTTGGTGTTCCGCCTTGACTTGCTGGCAAATCAGACAGGTTTGGACATATTGAGCAATCTCTCTTTTCATCTTATCCCACCAGTACAACCGTCGCAGGTCTTGGTACATCTTATTACTACCAGGATGGATCGTATATTTCGATCGATGGGCTTCCTCTAAAATTTCCCCTCTCAGGTTTTCATCATTGGCCACCACTACTCGGTTCCTATACCTCAAAATTCCTTCAGGACCCAAATTGAAATCAGGTAATGCTTCCTTTTCTACTTTTTCCTTCCACTTTTGTACCATCGGATCCTTTTCTTGGGCTTCTTTAATTCGATCAAGAATAACAGATGTTACCTGAATATTTCCAAACGTTATTTTCTTGCATCCCAATCTAGGGTTCCACTCACTAGCTGCTCCTAACATCTCCCACTCCTTGACCATCAACCCTGCCATTTGAGCCTTCCGACTTAAGGCGTCCGCTACTACGTTAGCCTTACCGGGGTGGTAGTTAATCGTGCAGTCATAATCTTCTAAGAGTTCCATCCACCGACGTTGCCTCATGTTCAACTCTTTTTGGGAGAACAGGTACTTAAGACTCTTATGGTCGGAATAAACCTCAAAAGTAACCCCGTAAAGATAGTGTCTCCACTTTTTCAGAGCAAAGACCACAGCAGCTAGCTCCAAGTCATGGGTAGGGTAGTTTTGTTCATGGGTTTTGAGTTTCCTAGAGGCAAAGGCAATCACGTTCTGGTTTTGCATTAACACGCACCCCAAGCCTTCCTTCGAAGCATCGGTATATACTGTGAAACTGTCCTTCCCATTCGGCAAGGCCAGTACAGGAGCTATGGTTAATCTTCGCTTCAGCTCCTGAAAACTGGTTTCACACCTAGTATCCCACACAAAGCGACCATTTTTCTTCGTCAGGTCGGTTAAAGGACCGGCTAGTTTGGAAAAGTCTTTAATAAAGCGTCTATAGTACCCAGCCAATCCTAAAAAACTACGGATATCGGTGGGATTTTCTGGCCTCTTCCATTCAGCCACTGTCTCTACTTTCGCGGGGTCTACCGTGATACCTTCCTTTGAAATCACATGTCCCAAAAAAGAGATTTTCTCCAACCAGAATTCACACTTACTAAATTTGGCGTATAGCTGATGATCTCTCAGGGTTTGTAATACTAACTTCAAATGCTGCTCATGTTCCTCACGGGTTTTAGAATAGACCAAAATGTCGTCAATGAACACGACAACAAATCGGTCCAGGTAGGGTTTGAAAACCCGATGCATCAAATCCATAAAGGCGGCAGGGGCATTGGTCAACCCAAAGGGCATGACCGCAAACTCAAAATGCCCATATCTAGAATTGAAAGCAGTCTTGGGTACATCTTCTTTCTTAATTAGCAACTGATAGTAACCCTGTCGGAGATCTAACTTTGAAAAGACCACTGCGCCTTGCAGCTGGTCAAACAGTTCATCGATATGGGGAAGTGGGTATTTGTTCTTAATGGTCAAGTTGTTTAGTCCCCGATAGTCGATACACAGTCTTAAAGTTCCATCCTTCTTCTTAACAAATAGTACCGGAGCCCCCCAAGGAGATCCACTCTCACGAATAAACCCACGCCCCAACAGATCTTGCAACTGCAATTTCAACTCCTTGAGTTCAGCAGGTGCCATTCGATAGGGGGTCTTAGAGATAGGTGACGCTCCCGGCAATAGGTCAATCTTAAACTCTATCTCCCTCTCCGGAGGTAAAGTTACTAATTCATCAGGAAAACACATCCGGATATTCACTTACAATAGGCACATCTTCAACCCTCAGCTTATCAGTAGGAGTGTTTATAAGAAAAGCTAGAAACCCTTGGGCCCCTCTGTACAGAAATTTTCTAGCCCTAATACCCGAAATCAATGCAGATGAGGCTAAACTACCTCTTACATCTAGCCTTAAGGTCGCCTCCCCCGGTATACGAAATTCCACTACTTTTCTCTTACAATCGAGCTGTGCATCGTACTTAGCTAGCCAGTCCATACCCAATATAACGTCGTACCCCTTAATAGCTAAACTTATAAGATTTCCCAAAAGCTTCCTCTCTCCTACCCAAATTTCACAATTTGAATACATCAATCCAGTAATCAAACGTTGGTCCCCCGTAGGAGTACTAACCTCTAAGTCATAAGGCAAGCTAACAGGGGTTATGTCAATGCCGCACATAAAATTGGGGTTAACAAAGGAATGGGTAGCGCCAGGGTCTATCAAAATCCTAGCTAGACGATGGAAAATAGGGATCGTACCTTCTACAACCCCAGAGGGATCAGGGACTTGTTATTGCTCAAGGGAGTAAACCCGAGCTGGCACCTTTGGCTTTGTCCCTTCTACCTTGGACTGTCCCGAGTTGGCCTTTGACGATTGGGTGGTTGCTCTCGTCTCCCGAGGTAACACTGGGCAGTTAGCTATTTGATGCTCTGCACTCCCGCAGCGCAAGCATCTTCTCTCCTTCCTCCAACAGTTGTCCTCAGTGTGGTTTGGTTTTCCACAAAATCCACAAGGTCCACGTGCAACTGAGGCCGAACTTCCTTGTGAGGTGCTCTTCTGCGGGCCCCGTCCATTGTGACCACCCCTTGGCGGAGTCCCTCGCGTCATTCCCGGTTGCCTTCCTCCACCGGCTCCTCTTCCAAACTTGGGAGGGGTCCCTTTATCCCCTTGGGTCGAGCTACTCGCAGAGAACCCCCGTTTTTTCACCTGAAAGTTCCTTACTTGAAGCCTTGCATTTTCAACTCGCAAAGCTTTCTCCACGGCGTCACTAAAAGTGTGGATCTGGGCTACCGCCAGATCCTTTTGAATTTCCACATTGAGCCCCTGAGTAAAACGCCGAACTCTCCTTTTGCTCCGTCAGAATGAGTTCAGGGGCAAATTTCGATAAACGCGTAAACTGGCTCTCGTACTCAGCCACCGATTGAGTCCCCTGACGGAGCCTAATAAACTCGTCCTCCTTCTTTTCCTGGACGAGAGGGGGAAAATATTTCGCATTGAAGTCCCTCACAAAATTTACCCATGTTCTTGGGGTTTGTTCCCGGTCCCATTTCATGCGTATCACGTTCCACCAAGAACGCGCGGCTCCTTCCAATTGAAAGACAGCGAAAGTAACCTGTCTCTCCTCTGAGTAGTGTAGGGCGGCAAAAATATCTATCATTTTCTCTAACCACTTTTCGGCCACGTCCGGATCTGGCCCGCCTAGAAATTTTTGGCGGAGAGAACTTCTGAAATCTCTCCAGGGGCCCGATCTTCACTCTCCACTACGTGGCCAGGGTTCCCAGGTTGCTGGACAGGAGGTTGGCCCTGCTGTTGCACTACGTGGGCTAACAGGTCAGTCATTTGCTGCATAGCAGCGGCTATCTGGGCATTAGGGTCAACCCTAGGTTCAGGGTTTGATTCAGTCGTGGTATTCCTAATACCCTCGTCAGTTGTGGGTTGCCTAACCCCACGCCCGCGGCCTCGTCCGCTACGAGTGCCTTCCATTCTCTAGGTCACTCTAGAATCGAGGCACAAACTAATATCAAAAGGCATATCAATATAGTCATATAAGCATGAACAAAATTAAAAGTAAACACCACATAAGGCACGTATACACATAGCACATTTATACATGAAACACATAACTGTGTCAAACAGTCGTACATAAGCAGTCAAGCAAATATATACAAAAGTACTCCCGTGAAGCCAAAAGAGGGTCTGCCAAAATACACTGTACAACCTAGGTCTCAAAAGTATAAAACAACTAACCAAAAGGTTTTCCTAGGTATCCCTCACACGGGATCAAAACAAGGCTAAAAACCCTAATCTAGTCCTCGACGGAGCCAACCGACTCCCCCCCAGAGCTAGAGCTAGGGGCGCCTCCCTGACCTGGAGCTCCGCCACCTGGAGCTCCCCCTGGCGCATTGGCGCCAATCACCTCCTGGATCAGCGCCCGCCACTCATCGATAATAGCACCGGATCGGTCTCTCACCTCCGGACTACTCGAACAGGCGGTCGTTAACCACCTGCAACTGCTCTCTCAGAGCGTCCGTCCTCTCCTGCTCCATGGCCACGTCCCCCTGGAGCTCTCCAATCCTATCTGCCTGCATCCGCATGATGCCCCTAAGCCTAAGGGTCTCAGTACGCTCTGGCGGCGTCACATCTAAGCCTCTGACGCTCGGCAAGTACCGCCACCACCACGTGGTCCGCGTAGGAGTAAAACTGGCAACGCCTACAGCGGCGGGTCCGGCTAGCGGTATGCCAAGCCGGATCGGACCTCCGGTCTCTCCTGATAGTCGATGACTCGGGGGCGCCTCTGAGGTGGCTCACCTCCGCCTGCTCCACTGGTACCGGCCATAACCTACAAAGATAGCAAAGGTTTATAGCTTAAACAATATATTCACACTTAATGGTGTCTAAACACAATCCCCAAGAGTTCTAAGAAACAGGTTTCAGGTTCGCCCAGGTTATTTCTAGCCTAGGCTCTGATACCACTTGTGACAGCCCCACCTTCCCCTAAGGCGTACCAAAGGAGTTAGCGGACTCCTGCCCAGCTCTCGCCAGGACTACTAAAACGGTCAAACACTAACTCAAGTCGTTCGGGAAAATATTGGCGCGCTTAATCAACCCAATAAATAAGAAACGGGAAAACAAAAGCAAAACGTAAAGCGAATAGTGCTGCCACGTCACAATCCGCCAAGATCCCATTGATTACAAGAAATTTCCAACAATCACTGAAAAGAATATATACAAGCCAAGTACAATCCATTGGATAGGAATACACCCTATTACAAACCCATTTGTATGGTTACAAGCCAAAAGAAAGCATTTAAATCCAAGTACAAACAAAGGTTCCAACTATTGAGGAGCTATACAAAATCTCTCAACTAGCTCTACTCAACTCATCTTCAACAGTCAAAAGTCCAAAAGAAATTCCCTGTAAGGAAAACAAAATTAACGGAGTGAGCTTTCGCCCAATGAGGTACTATCACGTACATATACCAAGACACATAAACCAAGAATTCATCCAAATACGTTCGTCAAGTAAGTAAAAGCAATAACACCCAAGTGTAAGGAATAAAAGGATACGGATGGCTCTCAAGAGCCCTTTTCCTCTTTTGCCATACTTGATCTCATCTCATTGACTCTCCGTCAATGTATACCAGGTAATCATGACCGTAGACCCCTCTTTACTCCAATTATCCGTCCACCTCACTTTCCCCTTACCGGGCCCGAACACCACACAGTACAGAATTGGTATTACTCGAGTATACCGGAATCAAGGGTCTCATACCCAAAGATTCCCAAATACAGTCCCCATGGCTTGTCAAATGTCCCCGACCAAGTCCTTACTGGCTCGAGTCCATTGACTTCCAATGAGGTAGAGCTCAGAGTGAACAGTAAAGGTTCAGAGATACAGTAAACAATGGTATCCAATCGACACCAAATCAAGTACATTCAAGAGTACAAGAGTATTCAAGTGATATAATAAACAGTCAAGAGCACTAGAGAGTACGAGAGTGGTAAAGTACACCCCCGCCTCACCTAGTCCAAAACAATCAGGAAATGATGTTATATAGCTGCCTACAAAATTTCAACTTAATCAGAGCCACTGCTATCATGTAAATTGACTGAAATCCCTGACTGCCCCAAATGTTCTTTTTCAGCATGCAGTTTTGAGATTTCACAGGTTTGGCTTCATTTTTTCACTTTGTACCGTATCAAATCAGCGTTTGGCCAAAACAATGAAAGGTTTTTAACCACTATGTTTCATCTTCAAACGCATTCTTGAAAATATCACCACCAATCAAAAATTTTGTAGTTTTGAGTTATTCCATTTTAGAAATCTAATGCTTATAACCAGACTGATAATCGATTTCTGTCTTGTAATTTACACAAATTCGACCTAGATTCAAATGTGAACTTATGACGCCCCCACTTCTCCCTTAAGGTGAACCAAAACGACGGTATCGGCGGGACGCCTGCCCAACTCTCTCCAGGAATTTTCACTACAATCCTATTCCAAAAGTTCGGGAATACTTCCAAATAACTTTCAATACATAATTAAAGTACTCCAAAATATTTCTCACACTTACAATTAGTTAGCTTTCAAGCTTTAAATACAAAACCAAAGGAATATGTTACTTTATAGCCATCCGCGATATATAACTTTAAAGTTCTTAAAAAACAAAAAAACAATCTAGCACTATTTCACGAGCCACTCTTGTTCTCGAAAAAACCCTGTTAAGGAAAAACAAAACGTGGGATGAGCTACATAGCCTAGTGAGGTTCCCAAAGAACACTCTAGTAGTTCTGATAAGCCCTAGTAATTTGAGCATTACCACATATATGGTTTCTAAAGTACATATTGGCCCCACATTAACATGAAACAATTTATTCCATTATACGAATAAATACACTTGAAGGATACGGTGTTCCAGTGGAACCATTTTCGGTCAACTGCACCTTATAACTTCAGAACCTTCTCGGTTTGTCTGGTCATCCACTTGGACAGCCCCACTTTCCCTTAAGGCGAACCAAAAGGGCGTTAGCGGACTGGCCTGCCCACTCTCGCCAGGACTACGGATCAAATTTAGGAGCTATGCTTCACTCCCGGAACTAACAAATGCGCGTAAAAACAAGTCAAAAATGTAAAAATTTAACCCAAAATTAAAAAAAAAGAAATCCGGAGCCGGCCATGGAATAGTAACCCGACCCGTCAGAAACCCACCGAAATAGCTAACAAACATTCACATCTGAACTTAGCGGTTACAAATCAAAATTGACATACAAAAAGCTTTCAAAAGTTAATAATATTACACGGTTTGCCAAATTCAAAAGAGGAAAACGCCCCCAAAAGTTACACTTAGGGTTTTAATACATGAGCTATTTACAAAAAGATATGTTCAATCTTAGCTCATTTTGGCAAGCCATTTGTCAAATCCAGACCAAAAGTGTTTGTTTTCCTTGTAAGAAAACAAAAGGGAACAGAAAGGGTGAGCTTGCGCTCAATGAGGTTACCAAACATTATAGCCAGAAAAATCATGGCATTTCACATTTAACAAATTCAGATACAATGCCAGATGTAAAGCAAAGGAACACAATGATTCAAATCAGAAGGATACGGTGGGCTCTCAGGAGCCAAATTGTCCAGCGCAAGTAACTTGATCCAAACCGGTGACTTTTCTTCCGTCAACGTATTATAGAAACCAAATGTCCGTAGACCCCTCTTACACGAATTCCGTTCCACCAAACACCCCTTTACCGGGCCCGCTCACCGGTACCGAACAGAAATGGTATATAACTCGAGTATTACCCGGAATCAAGGGTTCTCAATACCCAAAATCCCCGAACAACTTACCGTTGGTTCCGTTATCTAAAATCGTCCAGGCCCTCTGCCGGGCCCGACTCGAATAACTAGCCACAGGATTTGAGACTCATAGGTCATAGAAATCCGAACAGATGCAAAGACATAGATAACATTATCAAATTTGCATAGTAAATTGGCATATGATCAGACTAGAAAACGAGTGTTGATAAAAGTACACCCTCGGTCTCGAACAAATAACAGATTGCAGAGCAAAAAATCAAGTTTAAACAACAATTGAAGGGGAGTGGTACCACTCACCAGCTCAACTTCAAAAGTTCTCACTTTCAGATGGCCTGTAATCGCCAATAAACCCTAAAAATAATCAAAATAAACCAATTGGAAGGTTTTACTTCCAGAATCGAGTAAACAGAATTGCCACATTGTGAGGCTCGACTACTAGTCGGTATGCCTCGCCAAATAATTACTAATGCAAGGTGGCAAAACATGATTTTTCTTGGAAACGAAAAGTAGCTGAAGACCTAGGCGCAACAACCCAAAAGGCCTTTCATTCACCAAAAAGGCAAACCCAACTTATAAGGAACCCAAAAACGGGCCTAGAAAATCTGGGCAGCACTTTTCCCCTAAATCCTTACTTTTCCAATAGCCATTAAGGGCCTCATTCTATCCTCAAAATCAGTCCCAACATCTCACACAAAATTCATTTCTCATTTCCCAAAAAGCCGTTCACTAGGCTCAAAGTGGTACAAGTACAAAAGTTAGCTAGGAAAACAACCGAAAATTGAAAGGCAAGCCCTAAAAGAGGACTCGATAACGAGTCATAAACCAATGCCAACCACAACCCCAATAAGGTTTCATATGGGCATAATAAGCATCATAGGTAACCGAAATTAAGAAATGCTTTAACTTAGGCCTTAACAAAAAAACGTATTTGAACCTCATAATGCGGTAATGGACACCACTTTTCACTACGGTTTATTGGATGGGGGGTGCAAGGGACCCACCGGTTTCGAAGCTATGAAACAGGGCTACAAAACCAATGTAGAAGGTCTACTGTCAAATCCAGTTCCTTAGCTTAACTGGTCGAAAATGCCAAAGTACTATACCAGAATTACCAAAACAGGTTTGACAACTCACACAAAACTGTAATTAAACTATAACTTATCTTCCATACAAGTCCCAAATATGCGAAATTCCAAAGGCATAATGTTAGCTAAATATCCAGATACATTTCATCAGAAGACACCAAACAACTTCCAAATCCAAACCAATTCAGTCAAAAAATGCCACATTACTATCGCAGTTTTCGCATTTCTGGTCCAAAGCAGGAACAGCTTACAGTATTAATCGGTCATAACCTCCATTCTACATTATCCAAATAACCTTGAATATCTTGTAGGAACCCTCCAAACCGATCAGATACCTTTTACAACTTTCAATGTTTTTGAGGCAAAGTCAACATTTAGGCCTCTACCGAATACTAAATCGGACAGGAATTGTTCAACCAAGAACCCATTAATTTTTCCAGAAATTTCCAAATTCAAAATTGATTGCCAATATCCAAATATCTGGTTGAAACA
The DNA here is from genome assembly GCA_036785865.1 of Coffea canephora. Taxonomy (NCBI): domain Eukaryota; kingdom Viridiplantae; phylum Streptophyta; class Magnoliopsida; order Gentianales; family Rubiaceae; genus Coffea; species Coffea canephora. The sequence goes on from CM071917.1 coordinate 22,209,780, forward strand.
GGACACTTGTTTTCAATACTTGACCAATGTGATTTAATGATATTAATTTGTTTGATCGGCAAGAGTGTACTTTATCGCATTTGCCTAATATGATATATACTTATTATTGTTGCAATTGACTTGATATACTTGTACTTGACTTATAGTGCTAGCGGCAACATGTACCACACTCAAATGTGAGTGAGAGGTGCCTCTCATTCCGTCTCCGTACTTTTATCTTGATTCAGTCAATTGGAGTGTTATCTCATCGACTTTTTGGGGACCCAAACCCCATGGCTAGTTAATCGAGTCGAGCCGGCAAGGGATTGGTCGATTAGATAACGAAACCAGGGGTATCTAGTGTTGTCGAGTGGAGTGTTATCCCCTCGACTAATTGGTATACTTGATATTACCACCAGTGTTTATCTTGGAGTTCGAGCCCAGTAAGGGGTTTTGGTTGGTGGACAGAGATTGACTTAAGTGGTGTTCTACTAGATTGGTTACTTACTTGAAAGTTGACGGAGTGTCAACTATTCCATGATCAAGCTCTGGTGATGCAAGGGAATTTGGCCCTGAGAGCATCCATATCTTATATTTAGAATGATTAGTTCTTATCGTGTTGTTGTTTCTTTTAACAGAAAAACTTTACACTCGCTCATTTTTGAATTTGCTACTTAAAGTGTTATTGCCTCACTTTTATGAACTTTTCATGCACATTATTTTTCTACTGATATTTTTTACTTTTTCAATATTGGTCACTTGCTATTTTTGGAACCTCACTGGGACTTTTAGCTCATTCCACACCACTTGTTTTCCTTACAGGGGTACGAACGAGGCCTTGAGACTAGTACAGAGTAGCGTAGTTCTAGTAGTTTTTTGAATTTTGAATTGTACTTGCACTAGCACCCAACTAGGGTTGATTGGACTTGGATTGTAAACACGTTAATGTATTTGGGCGTGTATAAGCCTTGTAGCTGGATCTGAGCATCAATTATATATTAAGTTTTGAACTTGTGGTGTACTTATTTTCCATGGATGTAAGTTATTTTCTAAAGATACGAGTGAGTGAGTCCTGGCGAGAGTTGGGCAGGCGATCCGCTAACCCTGAGGTAAGCCCTAGGGGGAGGTGGGGCCATCACAAAAGAGAAGATGGTTCTTCATATAGTTACCTTGAAACCCTAAGAAGAAATGGAAACCATGAGCGTCTTTCTCCCAAATCTTTCCACCAAAGCTCTTAATCCTTCCTAAAGATCACCTTTTATGGAGTAGATTGCAAGTTATGATGAAACTCAAGGATTCAAGCAAGAATTGGAGGTTGAAGATGAAGTTTTTCCTCTCTTTTCGCTCTCAAAGTGTGTGATGACTGGAAAATTCGCTCATGTTTTCTTAAAAATTCCCTCTTATTTTGATAATTACTTTATAATATTTTTTACTATTTATTTACTCCCTCAATAGTTGGAATAAAGAATAGAATTAAGAATTTCCCCTTTACTTTCATCGTTAAGATAAATTAGGGTTTCTACGGGTTTTTTACGTCTTTTGGTATGTGAGTAATCGATACGGAGTGTGTACTAAATTTGGTGGTTAAGAGTGAGTTTATACATAAGAAAAAGTGTTTGATTAGAAGTAATAATAATGAGTTAGTGAATTATAAATGAAAACCCTAATACGTGTGAGTTAAGGAAAAACGGTGTGAACCAACATGTGCCGTTTGTCACCGAGTAAGTACACCACTTGAACATTACTTTATTACCTTAATCACCTTGCTTTTATTTCAGCTAATCGCCCCTAAAATATCCTATAAAACAGCCACCATTTTTGACCAAAAGAAAAGGAAGAAAGAAAAAAAAAAAAGAGGACCAATGGCGACTTGATAAGTGTTGGCCAACCAAGTTTGACCAACAAACTTTTCTATTCTTCTTAACTTTGTTTTTGGACCAAAAATTCCTGCACTTTTTCTCCATCTTGGCTGTGAGTTTGAGAGAAAATAGGAGAGAAAAGTTCATCTTCAACCCCAATTTCATGCTTGAATCTTGAGTTTCAATCCACAAGCTTGCAAATACTCCATAAAAGTGGTTCACTATGGAAGATTAAGGACTTGAGTGGAGAGATTTTTTTGAGGAAAAGCACTAAGCTTCCATCTTTCTTGAGGTTTGAAGGTACTTTTGGCAAGAAGCTACTTTATTTCTTTAATCTTGCACTTGAATGAGATTATGCTTGTTTGTAGTAGGTTTTATGGAAGATTTTGTAGTTTTGGTAGTGATTCATGAAATTTCAGCTAGGGTTTGATAATTTTAAGCCTTGAATATGTTGTTTAACTTTCAAATGTTGGTAATGGGTTTGGATATGGAATTTGTAAGATAATTAGTGGGTTGATTGTGATTTTTAGCCTTAAAAGTTGAATTTCCAGCTTTGATAATGGAATCTGCTCTGTTCTGACCAGTGTAATTCATCCATATCAAAGGCCGAATCAGCCTTAGGTCAGAACATAAAAGTTGTAGGAAATGATGTTATATAGCTGCCTACAAAATTTCAACTTAATCAGAGCACTGTATCATGTGAAATGACTAAATACCTGACTGCCAAATGTTCTTTTCAGCATGCAGTTTTGAGATTTCACAGGTTTGGCTTCATTTTTCACTTTGATCCGTATCAAATCAGCGTTTGGCCAAAACATGAAAGTTTTAACACTATGTTTCATCTTTCAAACGCATCTGAAAATACCACAATCAAAATTTTGTAGTTTGAGTTATTGCCATTTAAATCTAATGCTTATAACCAGACTGATAATGAATTCTGTTCTGTAATTTACAAATTCGACCTAGATCAAATGTGAACTTATGACGCCCCCACTTCTCCCTAAGGTGAACCAAAGGGTATCGGCGGGACGCCTGCCCAACTCTCTCCAGGTTCACTACAATCCATAATTCAAAAGTTCGGAATACTTCAAATAACTTCAATACATAATTAAAGTACTCCAAAATATCTCACACTTACAATTAGTTAGCTTTCAAGCTTAAATACAACCCAAAGGAATATGTACTATAGCCATCCGCGATAATATAACTTAAAGTCTTAAAAAACAAACAATCTAGCACTATTCACGAGCACTCTTGTTCTCGAACCCTGTTTAAGGAAAACAAAAACGTGGGATGAGCTACATAGCCTAGTGAGGTTCCAAGACACTCTAGTAGTTCTGATAAGCTAAGTAATTTGAGCATACCACATATATGGTTCAAGGTTACATATTGGCACATTAACATGAAACAATTATCATTATACGAAATAAATACACCTTGAAGGATACGGTGTTCCAGTGGAACCATTTCGGTCAACTGCACCTTATAACTTCAGAACCTCTCGGTTTGTCTGGTCATCACTGTGACAGCCCCACTTTCCCTTAAGGCGAACCAAAGGGGTTAGCGGACTGCCTGCCCAGCTCTCGCCAGGACTACGGATCAAATTAGAGCTATGCTTCACTCCGGAACTTACAAACGCGCGTAAACAAGTCAAAATGGTAAAATAACCCAAAATAAAAAAAAAAGAAATCCGGAGCCGGCCATGAATAGTAACCGACCCGTCAGAACCCAACCGAAATAGCTAACAAACATTCACATCTGAACTTTAGCGGTTACAAATCAAAATGACATACAAAAGCTTTCAAAAGTTAATACATATACACGGTTTGCCAAATCAAAAGAGAAAACGCCCCAAAAGTACACTTAGGGTTTTAATACATGAGCTATACAAAAGATATGTTCATCTAGCTCAATTTGGAGCCATTTGTCAAATCCAGACCAAAAGTGTTTATTTCCTGTAAGGAAAACAAAAGGGAACAGAAAGGGGTGAGCTTGCGCTCAATGAGGTACCAAACATATAGCAGAAAAATCATGGCATTTCACATTTAACAAATCAGATACAAATGCCAGATGTAAAGCAAAGAACCAATGATTCAAATCAGAAGGATACGGTGGCTCTCAGGAGCCAAATTTCCAGCGCAGTACTTGATCCAAACCGGTTGACTCTCCGTCAACGTATATAGAACCAAATGTCCGTAGACCCCTCTTTACACCGAATTCCGTCCACCAAACACCCCTTTACCGGGCCCGCTCACCGTAACCGAACAGAAATGGTAATACTCGAGTATACCCGGAATCAAGGGTCTCAATACCCAAATCCCCGAACAACTACCGTGGTTCGTTATCTAATCGTCCAGGCCCCTGCCGGCCCGACTCGAATAACTTTAGCCACAGGATTGAGCTCATAGGTCATAGAAATCCGAACAGATGCAGACATAGATAACATATTCAAATTTGCATAGGTAAATTGGCATATGATCAGACTAGAACGAGTGTGATAAAGTACACCCTCGTCTCGAACAAATAAACAGATTGCAGAGCAAAATCAAGTTAAACAACAATGAAGGGGAGTGGTACACTCACCAGCTCAACTTCAAAAGTTCTCACTTCAGATTGGCCTTAATCGCCAAGAAACCCTAAAATAATCAAAATAAACCAATTGAAGGTTTTACTTCCAGAATCGAGTAAACAGAATGCACATGTGAGGCTCGACTACTAGTCGTATGCCTCGCCAAATAATTACTAATGCAAGGGTGCAAAACATGATTTTCTTGGAAACGAAAAGGTAGCATGAAACCTAGGCGCAAACAACCCAAAAGCCTTTCATTCTACCAAAAAGGCAAACCCAACTTAAAGGAACCCAAACGGCCTAGAAAATCGGGCAGCACTTCCCCTAAATCTCTTACTTTTCCAGCCATTAAGGCCTCATTCTATCCTCAAATCAGTCCCAACATCTCACACAAAATTCATCTCATTTCCCAAAAGCCGTTCACTAGGCTCAAAGTGGTACAAGTACAAAAGTTAGCTAGGAAACAACCGAAATGAAAGCAAGCCCTAAAAGAGGACTCGATTAACGAGTCATAAACCAATGCCAACCACAACCCCAATAAGGTTTCATATGCATATATAAGCATCATAGGTAACCAGAAATTAAGAAATGCTTTAACTTAGGCCTTAACAAAAAAACGTATTTGACCTCATAATGCGGTAATGACACCACTTTCACTACGGTTATTGGATGGGGGTGCAAGACCCACCGGTTTCGAAGCTATGAAACAGGGCTACAACAATGTAGAAGGTCACTCAAATCCATTCCTAGCTTAACTTGGTCGAAAATGCCAAATACTATACCAGAATTACCAAAACAGGTTTGCAAATCACACAAAACTGTAATTACTATAACTTAGTCTATAAAGTCCAAATGCCGAAATTCCAAAGGCAAATGTTAGCTAAGACATCCAGATACATTTCATCAGAAGACACCAACAACTAAATCCAAACCAATTCCAGTCAAAATGGCCAATTACTATCGCAGTTTTCGCATTCTGCTCAAAGCAGGACAGCTACAGTATAAACGGCATAACTCACTCTACACTCATCCAAATAACCTGAAATTTTGCAACACTTCAAACTCATCAATACCTACAACTTTCATGTTTTGAGCAAAGTCAAATTCGGCCTCTATCTATGACCTAAAATTTCGGACAGAATGTTCAACCAAGAACCCTAATTTTCCAGAAATTCTTCCAAATTCAAAATTGATTGCAATATTGTGACAGCCCACCTTCCCCTAAGGCGTACCAAAGGAGTTAGCGGACTACCTGCCCAGCTCTCGCCAGGACTACTAAAACGGTCAAAACACTAACTCAAGTCGTTCGGGAAAAATATTGGCGCGCTTAATCAACCCAATAAATAAGAAACGGAAAACAAAAGTCAAAACGTGAAGCGAATAGTGACCGCCACGTCGCAATCCGCCAAGATCCCATGGATTACAAGAAATTTCCAACAATCACTGAAAAGAATATATACAAGCCAAGTACAATCCATTGGATAGGAATACACCCTATTACAAACCTCATTTGTATGGTTACAAGCCAAAGAAAGCATTTAAATCCAAGTACAAACAAAGTGCCAACTATTGAGGAGCTATACAAAATCTCTCAACTAGCTCTACTCAACTCATGCTTCAAAGTCAAAAGTCCAAAAAGACCAATTCCCTGTAAGGAAAACAAAATGTAACGGAGTGAGCTTTCGCCCAATGAGGTACTATCACGTACATATACCAAGATCACATAAACTCAAGAGCATTCAGTCCAAATACGTTCGTCAAGTAAGTAAAAGCAATAACACCCAAGTGTAAGGAATAAAAGGATACGGATGGCTCTCAAGAGCCCTTTTCCTCTTTTGCCATACTTGATCTCATCTCATTGACTCTCCGTCAATGTATACCAGGTAACCATGACCGTAGACCCCTCTTTACTCCAATTATCCGTCCACCTCACTTTCCCCTTACCGGGCCCGAACACCACACAGTACAGAATTGGTATTACTCGAGTATACCGGAATCAAGGGTCTCATACCCCAAAGATTCCCAAATACAGTCCCCATGGCTTGTCAATGTCCCCGACCAAGTCCTTACTGGCTCGAGTCCATTGACTTCCAATGAGGTAGAGCTCAGAGTGAACAGTAAAGTTCAGAGATACAGTAAACAATGGTATCCAATCGACACCAAATCAAGTACATTCAAGAGTACAAGAGTATTCAAGTGATATAATAAACAGTCAAGAGACTAGAGAGTACGAGAGTGGTAAAGTACACCCCCGCCTCACCTAGTCCAAACAATCATCACAAACTAGTCCAAATCACAGAATTCAAGTACAAGAAAGCCACGGAATAACAAAATATGTGAGTAGTACACTCACCAAGTCAAACAAAGTAATTTCACAAGTTTTCCGCCCGACGTGAGCCTCGGATCACCGGCACGCCCTATAATAATCAAAAAGTAACAATTAAGACTCGAACACGAGTCATAAAGCAATACCAATCACAACCCCAATAGGTTTCATATGCATTTAAGCATGAAAGCAAACCAGAAAATCAGGAAATGTAACTCATTTGTTCCAACGACAAAAAAACCAGTTTTGACCTCCTAATGCGGTAATGGGCACAAATTGCGCTACGCTTATCGGATTAGGGTGTAAGACCTACCGTTTCGAAGCTAAGAACCAGGGCTACAACAATGTAGAGGCTACTCAATCCAGTTCCTAGCTTAACTAAGTCGAAAATGCCAAATACTATACCAGAATTACCAAAACAGGTTTACAAATCACACAAAACTGTAATTACTATAACTTAGTCCATACAAGTCCAAATGCCGAAATTCCAAGGCATAAGTTAGCTAAGTCATCCAGATACATTTCATCAGAAGACACCAACTCCCAAAATCCAAACCAATTCCAGTCAAAATAGCCAATTACTATCGCAGTTTTCGCATTCTGTCCAAAGCGAACAGCTACAGTAATTTCGTTCATAACTCATTCTACATTAATCCAAATGACCTGAAATTTTACAGAACCTCCAACACATCAATACCTACAACTTTCATGTTTTGAGAAAAGTCAAATTCGGCCTCTAAGCCTGAGATACAAAACCGGACAGAATTAGGGGTTTGGAAACCCTAACTTTTCATTTTTCAATCCAACTTCAAAATTGGTTGCAATCATCACTAACTCACACCTACTAGAGTCATTCCCCCTTATTATCAACCAACATAGATGACCACAACATCACATTCATATGAAACCAGAAAATTCCAAGAAAAATCAGAAAATTAAGGAAACTTCACTCCAATCCACCAAATCTTCCGTACAATCACGTATATAGCTACTATAAGGCACCATTTGGCCAAAATTAGAAACAAAAGATGAGTTTCCAAGCAATATACCTTAGATATTCAAGAAAGGTTGAAGCTTAGAGAGTTTTCTTCCAAAATAACACCACCAAGGTCTTCAAACACTCCAAGCAAAGTGATTTTACGGACTAATTCAAGAAACAATCGGTTGATTTTCGAGATTGAAGCAAGATTAGAAGATGAAAGGTTGAAGGATTTTTTCTTTGTTGCTTAGAGAGGTTCGGCCAAGACAAGGCTGAAATGAAGATGATTTAGTCAATTTTTTGGTCTTTTATTAAAGTTAAAGAAAGTTAGGCAAAGTTAGGCAAGTTTGGTCCAACCACATTTGGACACGTGGCACCTTGTTTGTTTAGTGTTATCCTCTTGTCCCTCCAGATTAATCCATCTAGGTAACCTCTAATCATCTCCTAACACCTAGTAATAAAATCCCTTTATGCAAAGTTTAAACCGAATCGGCCGAATTTCTCTCACTAAATGCACTAGCGGGTCCCACGTCCAAAATACGTTCCAAATTCCTCACAAACTATCTTATACTAGAAAAATGATTTTAAAACTATATTTACTGATAAAATGTTGATAAAAGTAATAAAATAAAGAAAATACAGGAAAACGGTGCACAGGAATAAAATAATAAATAAATAAATAAATAAATAATAATTTTTTTTTTTTTCCGTTTTGGGTTCTCACATCCTCTCCCCCTTAAAGAATTTCGTCCTCGAAATTGCTCACCTGGGTTACTAAACAGCTCAGGGTATTTCTTTTGCATCTCTTCCTCCAATTCCCAAGTTGCCTCCTCTAAACCATGATTCCTCCACATAACCTTCACTAACGGGATTTGCTTATTCCTCAGTTCCTTAATTCTTCGATCGAGTACTTGTACAGGTCTCTCTTCGTAGGTGAGTGCCTCATCCAACTCAATCTCTTCGGTTCGCACAACGTGGGTTGGATCAGGATAGTACTTTTTTAGCATCGATACATGGAAAACGTCATGAATCCGAGATAAACTTGGCGGCAACTCGAGTCGGTACGCTACTTTCCCAATTCGTTGGAGAATTTTGTATGGCCCCACGAACCGTGGTTGAAGTTTCTTTCCTCTACCCGCAGTGACACTTCGTAGTGGCGTGATCTTAAGGAAGACACGGTCTCCAACTTCGAACTCCAAATCTTTCCTTCGGTTATCTGCGTAGCTCTTTTTGTCGGCTTTGAGCTGTTTGGAGTCTTTGACGGATCAATTTAACCTTTTCTTGCGCATCCTCCATCCAAGGAATGGTTGTTGGATCTAGAACTTTCTTTTCCCCCCACTTCATCCCAATAAATGGGCGAACGACACTTTCGTCCGTAGAGAGCTTCGTATGGTGCCATTTGAATGGACGAATGGAAACTATTATTATAGGCAAACTCTACTAAAGTCATATGTTGGCCCCAATTACCCCCAAAATCTAGAATACACGTTCGTAACATATCCTCGAGGGTTTGAATTGTTCGCTCCGACTGTCCATCCGTCTGGGGGTGATAAGTTGTACTAAGGTTAATTTTGGTCCCTAAGTGCTCCTGAAATTTTTGCCAAAACCTTGATACAAAACGAGGATCTCGGTCTGAAACTATACTCACTGGAACCCCATGTAACCTCACAATTTCATTCAGGTACAACCGAGCCAGTTTATCCAGGGAATCTTTCACATTCACAGGTAAGAAATGGGCCGATTTGGTCAACCGATCAACGATCACCCAAACGGCATCATGTCCTCTTTGAGTTCTTGGCAGTCCAGAAACAAAGTCCATCGTGATATTTTCCCACTTCCATTCAGGTATTTCAAGAGGTTGTAACAGTCCAGAGGGTTTTTGGTGTTCCGCCTTGACTTGCTGGCAAATCAGACAGGTTTGGACATATTGAGCAATCTCTCTTTTCATCTTATCCCACCAGTACAACCGTCGCAGGTCTTGGTACATCTTATTACTACCAGGATGGATCGTATATTTCGATCGATGGCTTCCTCTAAAATTTCCCCTCTCAGGTTTTCATCATTGGCCACCACTACTCGGTTCCTATACCTCAAAATTCCTTCAGGACCCAAATTGAAATCAGGTAATGCTTCCTTTTCTACTTTTTCCTTCCACTTTTGTACCATCGGATCCTTTTCTTGGGCTTCTTTAATTCGATCAAGAATAACAGATGTTACCTGAATATTTCCAAACGTTATTTTCTTGCATCCCAATCTAGGGTTCCACTCACTAGCTGCTCCTAACATCTCCCACTCCTTGACCATCAACCCTGCCATTTGAGCCTTCCGACTTAAGGCGTCCGCTACTACGTTAGCCTTACCGGGGTGGTAGTTAATCGTGCAGTCATAATCTTCTAAGAGTTCCATCCACCGACGTTGCCTCATGTTCAACTCTTTTTGGGAGAACAGGTACTTAAGACTCTTATGGTCGGAATAAACCTCAAAAGTAACCCCGTAAAGATAGTGTCTCCACTTTTTCAGAGCAAAGACCACAGCAGCTAGCTCCAAGTCATGGGTAGGGTAGTTTTGTTCATGGGTTTTGAGTTTCCTAGAGGCAAAGGCAATCACGTTCTGGTTTTGCATTAACACGCACCCCAAGCCTTCCTTCGAAGCATCGGTATATACTGTGAAACTGTCCTTCCCATTCGGCAAGGCCAGTACAGGAGCTATGGTTAATCTTCGCTTCAGCTCCTGAAAACTGGTTTCACACCTAGTATCCCACACAAAGCGACCATTTTTCTTCGTCAGGTCGGTTAAAGGACCGGCTAGTTTGGAAAAGTCTTTAATAAAGCGTCTATAGTACCCAGCCAATCCTAAAAAACTACGGATATCGGTGGGATTTTCTGGCCTCTTCCATTCAGCCACTGTCTCTACTTTCGCGGGGTCTACCGTGATACCTTCCTTTGAAATCACATGTCCCAAAAAAGAGATTTTCTCCAACCAGAATTCACACTTACTAAATTTGGCGTATAGCTGATGATCTCTCAGGGTTTGTAATACTAACTTCAAATGCTGCTCATGTTCCTCACGGGTTTTAGAATAGACCAAAATGTCGTCAATGAACACGACAACAAATCGGTCCAGGTAGGGTTTGAAAACCCGATGCATCAAATCCATAAAGGCGGCAGGGGCATTGGTCAACCCAAAGGGCATGACCGCAAACTCAAAATGCCCATATCTAGAATTGAAAGCAGTCTTGGGTACATCTTCTTTCTTAATTAGCAACTGATAGTAACCCTGTCGGAGATCTAACTTTGAAAAGACCACTGCGCCTTGCAGCTGGTCAAACAGTTCATCGATATGGGGAAGTGGGTATTTGTTCTTAATGGTCAAGTTGTTTAGTCCCCGATAGTCGATACACAGTCTTAAAGTTCCATCCTTCTTCTTAACAAATAGTACCGGAGCCCCCAAGGAGATCCACTCTCACGAATAAACCCACGCCCCAACAGATCTTGCAACTGCAATTTCAACTCCTTGAGTTCAGCAGGTGCCATTCGATAGGGGGTCTTAGAGATAGGTGACGCTCCCGGCAATAGGTCAATCTTAAACTCTATCTCCCTCTCCGGAGGTAAAGTTACTAATTCATCAGGAAACACATCCGGATATTCACTTACAATAGGCACATCTTCAACCCTCAGCTTATCAGTAGGAGTGTTTATAAGAAAAGCTAGAAACCCTTGGGCCCCTCTGTACAGAAATTTTCTAGCCCTAATACCCGAAATCAATGCAGATGAGGCTAAACTACCTCTTACATCTAGCCTTAAGGTCGCCTCCCCCGGTATACGAAATTCCACTACTTTTCTCTTACAATCGAGCTGTGCATCGTACTTAGCTAGCCAGTCCATACCCAATATAACGTCGTACCCCTTAATAGCTAAACTTATAAGATTTCCCAAAAGCTTCCTCTCTCCTACCCAAATTTCACAATTTGAATACATCAATCCAGTAATCAAACGTTGGTCCCCCGTAGGAGTACTAACCTCTAAGTCATAAGGCAAGCTAACAGGGGTTATGTCAATGCCGCACATAAAATTGGGGTTAACAAAGGAATGGGTAGCGCCAGGGTCTATCAAAATCCTAGCTAGACGATGGAAAATAGGGATCGTACCTTCTACAACCCCAGAGGGATCAGGGACTTGTTATTGCTCAAGGGAGTAAACCCGAGCTGGCACCTTTGGCTTTGTCCCTTCTACCTTGGACTGTCCCGAGTTGGCCTTTGACGATTGGGTGGTTGCTCTCGTCTCCCGAGGTAACACTGGGCAGTTAGCTATTTGATGCTCTGCACTCCCGCAGCGCAAGCATCTTCTCTCCTTCCTCCAACAGTTGTCCTCAGTGTGGTTTGGTTTTCCACAAAATCCACAAGGTCCACGTGCAACTGAGGCCGAACTTCCTTGTGAGGTGCTCTTCTGCGGGCCCCGTCCATTGTGACCACCCCTTGGCGGAGTCCCTCGCGTCATTCCCGGTTGCCTTCCTCCACCGGCTCCTCTTCCAAACTTGGGAGGGGTCCCTTTATCCCCTTGGGTCGAGCTACTCGCAGAGAACCCCCGTTTTTTCACCTGAAAGTTCCTTACTTGAAGCCTTGCATTTTCAACTCGCAAAGCTTTCTCCACGGCGTCACTAAAAGTGTGGATCTGGGCTACCGCCAGATCCTTTTGAATTTCCACATTGAGCCCCTGAGTAAAACGCCGAACTCTCCTTTGCTCCGTCAGAATGAGTTCAGGGGCAAATTTCGATAAACGCGTAAACTGGCTCTCGTACTCAGCCACCGATTGAGTCCCCTGACGGAGCCTAATAAACTCGTCCTCCTTCTTTTCCTGGACGAGAGGGGGAAAATATTTCGCATTGAAGTCCCTCACAAAATTTACCCATGTTCTTGGGGTTTGTTCCCGGTCCCATTTCATGCGTATCACGTTCCACCAAGAACGCGCGGCTCCTTCCAATTGAAAGACAGCGAAAGTAACCTGTCTCTCCTCTGAGTAGTGTAGGGCGGCAAAAATATCTATCATTTTCTCTAACCACTTTTCGGCCACGTCCGGATCTGGCCCGCCTAGAAATTTTGGCGGAGAGAACTTCTGAAATCTCTCCAGGGCCCGATCTTCACTCTCCACTACGTGGCCAGGGTTCCCAGGTTGCTGGACAGGAGGTTGGCCCTGCTGTTGCACTACGTGGGCTAACAGGTCAGTCATTTGCTGCATAGCAGCGGCTATCTGGGCATTAGGGTCAACCCTAGGTTCAGGGTTTGATTCAGTCGTGGTATTCCTAATACCCTCGTCAGTTGTGGGTTGCCTAACCCCACGCCCGCGGCCTCGTCCGCTACGAGTGCCTTCCATTCTCTAGGTCACTCTAGAATCGAGGCACAAACTAATATCAAAAGGCATATCAATATAGTCATATAAGCATGAACAAAATTAAAAGTAAACACCACATAAGGCACGTATACACATAACACATTTATACATGAAACACATAACCGTGTCAAACAGTCGTACATAAGCAGTCAAGCAAATATATACAAAAGTACTCCCGTGAAGCCAAAAGAGGGTCTGCCAAAATACACTGTACAACCTAGGTCTCAAAAGTATAAAACAACTAACCAAAAGGTTTTCCTAGGTATCCCTCACACGAGATCAAAACAAGGCTAAAAAACCCTAATCTAGTCCTCGACGGAGCCAACCGACTCCCCCCCAGAGCTAGAGCTAGGGGCGCCTCCCTGACCTGGAGCTCCGCCACCTGGAGCTCCCCCTGGCGCATTGGCGCCAATCACCTCCTGGATCAGCGCCCCGCACTCATCGATAATAGCACCGGATCGGTCTCTCACCTCCCGGACTACTCGAACAAGGCGGTCGTTAACCACCTGCAACTGCTCTCTCAGAGCGTCCGTCCTCTCCTGCTCCATGGCCACGTCCCCCTGGAGCTCTCCAATCCTATCTGCCTGCATCCGCATGATGCCCCTAAGCCTAAGGGTCTCAGTACGCGCTCTGGCGGCGTCACATCTAAGCCTCTGACGCTCGGCAAGTACCGCCACCACCACGTGGTCCGCGTAGGAGTAAAACTGGCAACGCCTACAGCGGCGGGTCCGGCTAGCGGTATGCCATAGCCGGATCGGACCTCCCGGTCTCTCCTGATAGTCGATGACTCGGGGGCGCCTCTGAGGTGGCTCACCTCCGCCTGCTCCACTGGTACCGACCATAACCTACAAAGATAGCAAAGGTTTATAGCTTAAACAATATATTCACACTTAATGGTGTCTAAACACAATCCCCAAGAGTTCTAAGAAACAGGTTTCAGGTTCACCCAGGTTATTTCTAGCCTAGGCTCTGATACCACTTGTGACAGCCCCACCTTCCCCTAAGGCGTACCAAAGGAGTTAGCGGACTACCTGCCCAGCTCTCGCCAGGACTACTAAAACGGTCAAACACTAACTCAAGTCGTTCGGGGAAAATATTGGCGCGCTTAATCAACCCAATAAATAAGAAACGGAAAACAAAAGTCAAAACGTGAAGCGAATAGTGACCGCCACGTCGCAATCCGCCAAGATCCCATGGATTACAAGAAATTTCCAACAATCACTGAAAAGAATATATACAAGCCAAGTACAATCCATTGGATAGGAATACACCCTATTACAAACCTCATTTGTATGGTTACAAGCCAAAAGAAAGCATTTAAATCCAAGTACAAACAAAGGTGCCAACTATTGAGGAGCTATACAAAATCTCTCAACTAGCTCTACTCAACTCATGCTTCAAAGTCAAAAGTCCAAAAGACAATTCCCTGTAAGGAAAACAAAATGTAACGGAGTGAGCTTTCGCCCAATGAGGTACTATCACGTACATATACCAAGATCACATAAACTCAAGAGCATTCAGTCCAAATACGTTCGTCAAGTAAGTAAAAGCAATAACACCCAAGTGTAAGGAATAAAAGGATACGGATGGCTCTCAAGAGCCCTTTTCCTCTTTTGCCATACTTGATCTCATCTCATTGACTCTCCGTCAATGTATACCAGGTAACCATGACCGTAGACCCCTCTTTACTCCAATTATCCGTCCACCTCACTTTCCCCTTACCGGGCCCGAACACCACACAGTACAGAATTGGTATTACTCGAGTATACCGGAATCAAGGGTCTCATACCCAAAGATTCCCAAATACAGTCCCCATGGCTTGTCAAATGTCCCCGACCAAGTCCTTACTGGCTCGAGTCCATTGACTTCCAATGAGGTAGAGCTCAGAGTGAACAGTAAAGGTTCAGAGATACAGTAAACAATGGTATCCAATCGACACCAAATCAAGTACATTCAAGAGTACAAGAGTATTCAAGTGATATAATAAACAGTCAAGAGACTAGAGAGTACGAGAGTGGTAAAGTACACCCCCGCCTCACCTAGTCCAAACAATCATCACAACTAGTCCAAATCACAGAATTCAAGTACAAGAAAGCCACGGAATAACAAATATGTGAGTAGTACACTCACCAAGTCAAACAAAGTAATTTCACAAGTTTCCGCCCGACGTGAGCCTCGGATCACCGGCACGCCCTATAATAATCAAGAAAGTACAATTAAGACTCGAACACGAGTCATAAAGCAATACCAATCACAACCCCAATAGGGTTTCATATGCATTTTAAGCATGAAAGCAAACCAGAAAATCAGGAAATGTAACTCATTTGTTCCAACGACAAAAAAAACAGTTTTGACCTCCTAATGTGGTAATGGCACAAATTGCGCTACGCTTATCGGATTAGGGTGTAAGACCTACCGTTTCGAAGCTAAGAACCAGGGCTACAACAATGTAGAAGGCTACTCAATCCAGTTCCTAGCTTAACTAAGTCGAAAATGCCAAATACTATACCAGAATTACCAAAACAGGTTTACAAATCACACAAAACTGTAATTACTATAACTTAGTCCATACAAGTCCAAATGCCGAAATTCCAAAGGCATAAGTTAGCTAAGTCATCCAGATACATTTCATCAGAAGACACCAACTCCAAAATCCAAACCAATTCCAGTCAAAATAGCCAATTACTATCGCAGTTTTCGCATTCTGTCCAAAGCAGAACAGCTACAGTAATTTCGTCATAACTCATTCTACATTAATCCAAATGACCTGATATTTTACAGGAACCTCCAACACATCAATACCTACAACTTTCATGTTTTGAGCAAAGTCAAATTCGGCCTCTAAGCCTGAGATACAAAACCGGACAGAATTAGGGGTTTGGAAACCCTAACTTTTCATTTTTCAATCCAACTTCAAAATTGGTTGCAATCATCACTAACTCACACCTACTAGAGTCATTCCCCCTTATTATCAACCAACATAGATGACCACAACATCACATTCATATGAAACCAGAAAATTCCAAGAAAAATCAGAAAATTAAGGAAACTTCACTCCAATCCACCAAATCTTCCGTACAATCACGTATATAGCTACTATAAGGCACCATTTGGCCAAAATTAGAAACAAAAGATGAGTTCCAAGCAATATACCTTAGATATTCAAGAAAGGTTGAAGCTTAGAGAGTTTTCTTCCAAAATAACACCACCAAGGTCTTCAAACACTCCAAGCAAAGTGATTTTACGGACTAATTCAAGAAACAATCGGTTGATTTTCGAGATTGAAGCAAGATTAGAAGATGAAAGGTTGAAGGATTTTTTTCTTTGTTGCTTAGAGAGGTTCGGCCAAGACAAGGCTGAAATGAAGATGATTTAGTCAATTTTTTGGTCTTTTATTAAAGTTAAAGAAAGTTAGGCAAAGTTAGGCAAGTTTGGTCCAACCACATTTGGACACGTGGCACCTTGTTTGTTTAGTGTTATCCTCTTGTCCCTCCAGAGTTAATCCATCTAGGTAACCTCTAATCATCTCCTAACACCTAGTAATAAAATCCCTTTATGCAAAGTTTAACCGAATCGGCCGAATTTCTCTCACTAAATGCACTAGCGGGTCCCACGTCCAAAATACGTTCCAAATTCCTCACAAACTATCTTATACTAGAAAAATGATTTTAAAACTATATTTACTGATAAAATGTTGATAAAAGTAATAAAATAAAGAAAATACAGGAAAACGGTGCACAGGAATAAAATAATAAATAAATAAATAAATAAATAATAATTTTTTTTTTCCGTTTTGGGTTCTCACATCAGGACTAATTCGAAAATCCTAACTTGGGGGTTAAGATTTAAACCCTAGTTTATGTATTAGTTATAAGTTCGAGTGGTGATTAAAGTTAGTTATGCTAGTGTGCATTTTAGTGCGGGTAAGTAGAGGATTTGATCCATTTTATATAAGTTAAGTGAGTTTAGAAGTTGGAAAACCCTAAGCTAGCAAAACCTTTAGTGTTATGATATAGTAGGAGTTTAAGTTGGGTTTGAAACCCTAATTTTGCCCTTGACAAAAAGGTTGCTATTTAATTGCTTTTATATGGGATAAAGTATGTTTAAGTATAGGTGATTAAGATAGGAAAGTGATTAGTGAAGCAATTAAGTGTGAATACATGTTTTGGACTAGATTAAGTCATGACCTATGGAGTTAATTGAAAGAGTTCCAAATATTTGAGGGCAAGAGTTGATCAAAAGCTAAGTTGAAGTGCAAGGGTTAAACAAACAAATAAGGTACTTTTACATGATTGGTTAGCCATAAGGAAATATCTTCTCTTGTCTTTGACTTATATATCACCTTAGACTTGCAAGATATCCTAAGAAAAAAACAAAAGAAAACTAAAAAGAGAGAGACAAAGGAGCCGACCCAAGGAGGAAAGAAAAGAGAAAAAATTTTCTTCAAGTTCTTCATCTTCTAACCTTCTATCTTGTTGTTGAAGCTTCAGGGATTAACTTGGGTACTTGATTGTTGAAGGTTGATCAACTACAAAGCTTATTTGAAGGTAAAATTATCTCTCTCTTGGAAGTTAAAGTTGGGGAATTAATTTTGGAGTCATGAAAGTGAAGTTTTTGTTGTGATTGTGAACTTGGGTGGTTTATGTAGTGATTATTGAGTAGTTTAATGGTTAATTTTAGTGATTTATTGCTGCAAAATTTCGGTCAAGATAAGGAAGAATTAGGGTTTCTTGCTAAGTATTCTAGTTAGCTCTAATCTTGTGTTATTGAACTTGTAGTGGTTGTGTTTGATGATTTGCTTCATTGGTTTGGTGAGTGAGTGGTAAAAAACTGATTTGGGTTAAGAAACCCTAGGCTTCCTTAGGTTGATTTAGCTTGGCTAATGTTTAGTGAGTTAGGGTTTGGTTAGTAGGTTGTTAGATTAAGTTTAATGTTGCAAATAAAGTTAGGTTAAAGATTATGGTTAGTTTTGGGCAAGTTGTAGTGTCTTAGAGGGGAAGCTTCGGACCATGTGTAGGTCTTTTAGAGGCTGGTATATGTGTGTTATTTGATATGAAGTTGGTTAGAAATTTGCATGAGAATTATAGAACGGACCATGCGTTTGCGGCGCGCAAAAAACCGGCAAATCCGGGTAAACAGGGCAGTCCACAAACCTGAACTTGAGCTCCATTCTTCTTGATACTACGTACTGATTCAGCAGTTTCCCAAAACATGAAATTTGTAGCCTCTTAAGTCCTGAATATACCTGCAAAATTTGTAGCCTGAGTTATGGGCAAAATAGTCGCATCTATTCTAAACTCCGAATTCTGCTGCGTTTCTGGCTTTAGCTTCTGACCCTGTTTTGTCCGTTTTGATAACGTATGAACTTGGTGTTGACCTCTTCATAAGAGATGTAGATCTTGGTCTTAGCTTCAAAACAGTATAAAGTGCATCCAAATCCGAATCCCGTAGCTTTAGTTATGATCAAAACAAGATCGGTTGTCAGAACTGCCTTCGAATTTGGACAGTTCTGACAGAAATGTTTGGACCCATTTTCCTCCATACTCTGTAATGATTCAGCTTTTGGTCCAAACATGAAAGTTATAGCCTTATGTCTTAGCTTTCGAACTCCTTTGTAATTTCTTGATTCTGATTTCTGAGCCGTGAGTTACGGTCTTTCAAACAGGGCCTGTTTGGTAACCTGAAATGAAATGGCTGGAACTATTTTGTGCATTTTTTACCAATACCTGTTGAGATCTAGGTTGATATGTCTAAATAAAAGTTGTAGCCCTTCCTCGTAGCTTCGGAACGGTGTCTCACCCACCTTGATCCGATATTCCTAGCCTAACTTTTGTTCAAAACGGTTTGAGATGGCAGATTTGGCCGTTTCCGTTTGCCGTTCCGCGCGCGCGCGTTTGTCCATTTTGCCGTTTCCGCACTTGCGCGTGCTGATTTTTCCATTTTGCTTGTTTGGGGTATGTTAGTAGCCGTTTGTGATATAATGTGATGCAATCATCTATTTCAGACCGCGGTGAGTTAGGCAGAGCCGGTGGGGCCTACAACTAGCTAAACGCACGAAGTGATTTCTGCTCATGTACTATTTTTGTGTTTTGAGTAAGTATTCAGACCATTCGTATGCGTTAGTTGCTTATGTGTTTTGATATGTATGAAAAGGGTACGATAAGCGAGGGTGTACTTTATCGCACTCGACCTAAACCCTAATTTGCACACGTATTTGTACATGGCATATGTATATGAACCATTTTGGAACTAAAACCCTCGAGCTTGTAGCTCGGGGTGACTTTTGGGTAATTTTGTCAAGTTTGTGAGTTTGAGATCGATCTCAAGACCTAGATGGACTATTCGAGCCGGTTGGGGCTTGGTCGAAGTCAGTCTAGCCTAGTCTGAGGTCACCAAGTTTGTGAATCCGGTTCACCGGGTATGTGAACCAAGTTTGTGAACCGAGCTTGTGAACCAAGCTCAATTTCATTCGCTCGTGCAAGTTTGTGAGGTGACTGGCCAGTGAGAGTGATAAGGTTTTAGGTGGGAGTACAAGTGGAGTTCTACGGATCTTGTTTATGGTCGACGGAGTGTCGGCAAGAGGTCCCGCATGGTAAACGACTTGGCTTTGGAGCCAACCTATATCCTTCCTCTGTATTGTTACTTTTGCACTTGACTTGACACTTTTGTGAAATAGTTGTATATCTAAATGTGAAATTTATGATTTTATCCCTGTTTACTTACTAAGCATATAGCTTACCCCGTTTCCTTTGTTTTCCTTAGCAGGGGATGACACGGGGAACGCCTGGGCACATTCACTAGTATAGTTATGTCTGCTTGTAATAGTTGGGCAATTAAGATGTATGGTTTTGTTTTGGTGGTTTGTATAAGGACCCTTCTTAAGGTCTACTTCCTGCTGGTTGTTATCACACTGTAGTATAGTGGTTTGACCAGATACTTTTGAAGATGTAAATAGAACTTTTGGCGGTTGTATATATTATAAATAGTACTCTTTGGTTTATTATAGTTTTATTAGCTTTGTGTTTTGAGTCCTGGCGCGAGCTAGGCAAGCGTCCTGCCGATACCCTAGGGTTCGCCCTTGGGAGAAGCGGGGGCGTCACATAATTCACTCTGACTTAAAACACGAAAAGTGAAACCCTACTTTCTAGGTTCATTTGCACTTATTGTGGGGTGATTGAGTAGTAGGGCTGTAAGGATCGAAAACAACCAAGAGACAAACAATGCAAAGATCATAAACGTAACAGTAAGTAAATAAAAAGGAAGGAATTGCAAACCAATTAACCACACAACTCCTCTTGAGCTTGTAGATTAATTCAACCAAGCTTTTTCAAGTTGATGAATTACAATCACTCTTGTGTACAAAGGAAGGTTCACCTCCTCCTTGCCCCGAACTCCACTCGGTCAAGCCAAGACGTTTTACTATCCCTCAGGACAACCCTCACAGAGCTACACTCATAAAGTATTCACTCAAATGAAAAGCTTACAATGGACCTCACACCACTAAGACTACAAATCTTCTTTGAAGAGTATTTTCTCACTAAAATCTCTCTGGATCTTTTGTATCTTCAGTGTGCCAAAGTTGTTTGAAGTGTCTGACCAACCACTATTTATATAGGACCAAGAAAGTGCCTCATTAATGCTTCCAACCGATAGAAAGTAGCTGAACAGTCAACTAGCCGTTGGTAGTGTCGGACGTCCGATAACCCTGTTTTATGCGTCCAACAGCAGGCAGTGAGTTTGAGAAATTTTCTTCAATTCTTTCGGACGTCCGGTAGGTTGGTTTTCTGCGTTCAAAGGTATGTTGTAAAACTGGAAAATTTTCTTCAATTCTTTCAGACGTCCGGTAGGTTGGTTTTCTGCGTCCGAAGTGACGCAACGATTATCGAACGTCTGATCCTGACTTCTTGAGGGTCCGACAGCTTCAGCATACTTTGTCCCCTTTCAATTGTACTTGTTCATGGAATCAAATAACTTCAAAACTGAAAATATATCTTGAAAAAATATTAGTATCATCCATTTGTTTTGTAAACATCAAAAGATAGGGATCAAGATCAACATTCTCCCTCTTTTTGATGATGACAAAACAATGGATGGAAAGAAACAAAAATAAGTATAAGCTCTCCCTCAATCATCGCATCCAAAACTTATAATTTCAGAAAAACTCCCCTTTACACATAGCATCCATCTCTCTCCCTTTTTGTCATCATAAGATGAGAGTAAAAAATCAACTATCATAATCTAGCAACAATAACAGAGTATAAAAATAGAAAAATTACAGCAATCACCAACATATCACAGAGAATTTGATATCAAAAGAAGTATCAACATATGACAGAGAGTTTTGACAAAACAAACCATCTTTAGATCAGAATTGTTCTTTTCTTTCCCTTTTGATATCATACAGATTCAGTAAAATTCAAAAACTCATATCAAAGTATCAGAAATATAAAAAAAAAATATTATGAACAAGAATCACTGCAATGATTAACAAAATCTCCTACTTGTTAGAGTTAGCATCATGTCTAACTATCCACATGCATTTCATGCCTTTTATTATATTCTTTCTCACATAGCAATCACTTTTCATGTGACCTTTTTGACAACAGAAATTACACATAACCAAAGAGTTATTCACATGAACGAGTTTAATAAATCTGACTTGCCTTTTCCTATGGATAGCAAATTCGTTGGAATTAGAATTCAATATATTCTTTTTTAAAACAGACTTATTTCTTGTGTTTAAGCAACTCATTTAGACCATTCATTTTTTTTCCCAAATCACCTTGTTCCTTTTTGAACAATTCACAAAGTTTTATTTTTCTATCAAGTTCAAAATGTAAAGCAGTTTCACTCTTTTTGAAGTAATCATTTTCAGCTTTCAACTTTTTATTTTGTTGAAAAAGATTTGCATTATCTCGAAACAAAAAACTAATTTTCTGTTTTAACTCCTTGTTTCTAGCAAAGGATTCTTTCAAACTATCATGCAATTTTATAATGAAAGATTCAAGATCATCATCAGTTTCATCATCACTTTCAACTTGAGAGTTACAAGATGTTACCTCATCATCTCTAATGGCCATAAAAGCCAATTGAGCAGATTCTTCATCCTCTTCAATTTCACCATCGGAGTTGCACTCATTCCATGTGAATTGAAATTTGTTGAATCTTGGTTTTCTTCCTTCTTTCTTCTTCATCACTGGACATTCACTTGCATAGTGTCCAGGTTGGCCGCATTCAAAGCACTTATCAGCTTGCTTTTTATTAAACTCTATCTTCCCTTTGTTTCTCAAATTGTTAGACTGATTCGGGAAGGAGTTGTTAGGTCCACTTTTTCTGAATTTCCTCTTGTTGAGTATTTTTTTGAAGTCTCGTGTGATGAGTGCAATATCACCATCATCACCTTCCATGTCATCTTCACTCATGGAGGCTGGATCATCTTCATCTTGTGAAGCCTTTAGAGCAATATTCTTTCTTACTTTCGCATCCTCCTCCTCTTACACTTTGGATTTAAGTTTCAGCTCATAAGAGGTTTGAGAATTAATAAGAGATTCAATAGGTATAGTATTCAAATCTTTAGCCTCCTCAATAGCAGTCACTTTATTTTCCCAATCATTGGACAAGGCATTCAAGATTTTTCTATTTTTCTCACCTACAGAATATTCTTTTTCCAGCACCTCTAAGTTCTTAATGAGGTCATTGAATCTACAGTACATCTCATCAATGTTTTCATGAGGTTCCATCTTGAACGATTCATACTTAGTAACCAGAATAGATTTCTTTTGTTCTCTAACATTCTCACTACCTTCATGAATTTCTCTCAGTTTATCCCAAATTTCCTTGGCTGACTTGCAGCCTTTGACTCAAATAGATTCATTTGAGTCTAAAGCACAATATAACACATTCATGGCTTTAGCATTTAAGGTGAGATGAGTTCTGTCTATAGCAGTCAGTTCACTTCTTGTTTTTGGTCTAGATCTATGAGTATTTTCATCTATAAGAGAGGCATCATATGGACCTTCACTAATAATAAACCACAATTCAATATCAATAGATTGCAAAAAAATAATCATTCTTTCTTTCCAACTCACATAATTTGACCCATTAAACATAGGTGGTCTAATCACAGAATGTCCTTCAAAAAACATAGTATTATTGGTTGTCATTTTTACTCCCAAATCGATTGAGCTTAATCTCTAGGAGACCAAGCTCTGATACCAATTGTATGGATCGAAAACAACCAAGAGACAAACAATGCAAAGATCATAAACGTAACAGTAAGTAAATAAAAAGGAAGGAATTGCAAACCAATTAACCACACAGCTCCTCTTGAGCTTGTAGATTAATTCAACCAAGCTTTTTCAAGTTGATGAATTACAATCACTCGTGTGTACAAAGGAAGGTTCACCTCCTCCTTGCCCCGAACTCCACTCGGTCAAGTCAAAACGTTTTACTATCCCTCAGGACAACCCTCACAGAGCTACACTCATGAAGTATTCACTCACAAATGAAAAGCTTACAATGAACCTCACACTACTAAGACTACAAATCTTCTTTGAAGAGTATTTTCTCACTAAAATCTCTCTAGATCTTTTGTATCTTCAGTGTGCCAAAGTTGTTTGAAGTGTCTGACCAACCACTATTTATATAGGACCAAGAAAGTGCCTCATTAATGCTTCCAACGGATAGAAAGTAGCTGAACAGTCAACTAGCCGTTGGTAGTGTCGGACGTCCGATAGCCCTGTTTTATGCGTCCGACAGCAGGCAGTGAGTTTGAGAAATTTTCTTCAATTCTTTCAGACGTCCGATAGGTTGGTTTTTTGCGTCCGAAGGTATGATGTAAAACTGGGAAATTTTCTTCAATTCTTTCAGACGTCCGGTAGGTTGGTTTTCTGCGTCCGAAGTGACGCAACGATTATCGGACGTCCGATCCTGACTTCTTGAGCGTCCGATAACTTCAACATACTTTGTCCCCTTTCAATTGCACTTGTTCATGGAATCAAATTGTGAGAACCTCAAAAATATATATAAGTCTGTGCATATTTCATTTGCATTTCTTTTAATTCTTTAATAAATTTTAGCATTACTTTCACTTGTTTGCAGATAAGTACGTAAAAACAATTTTATGTGAAAAATAATATAATTTTACTAAACTATGAATTTTTTTTATGTTTCGATAGATTAAATTAATACTTTTAGAATTAGATTAATTTAAAACGTTAGAATATTTAGATTCCTTCATGCTAAATTAATGATACTCGAACCGATTAATTTTACTACCTTAAAATAAATTACTCGAAAGCCAACAATTAATTCCAATTAGGTAATAATGTTAAAATGTTAATAGGAATTCTCACATTAAGTCGAAAACCAATAAACTTGAGATAAACATGATTCAAGCATGCTAAACACATTTAAGGCGTAAAAATTATGATAATTGAAGTCTTGCAAGATTAGTGTATAATTAGGCGTTCAAATCACACGTGGGGATAATTCTTGGAATTAAGTTGAATTAGGACTCGAGTGGAGATTACGAAGAGATGTGAAATGCCTAAATTACCCTCCACTACCTCACAAAACTACCATGCAAACCAAAACCATTTGCGGACAACATCATAGCCAACCTTCTTATTCGACCAATGCAAATCTTCTCCAATCCAACATGCAAGCCTCACAAACACTCAACCGAGCACTTCCATTCTTTTCTTTTCCTTATATCACCACTACCTCGCACCACCAATTCCATTTCCTCCGCATCAATTCACCTCAGACCACAACCACAAACACTCCCTCTCCAGACTCCACCTCGTGATCAGTGACGAGAGAGTGAGAGAATGAGCTGCATCCGTGTGTCCGGGAGGAAAGAAGAGAAACTGCGGGCTATAAGAATTTCCTGGTTCTGTCCGTGAACTGGAGAGAGAAAAGGGGAGCAGCACTGCGTGAGTTTCATACCTTGTTACATCCTTCAACCTCAACCAACTGCAACCTAAAAACCAGGACCAACCATTCAGCCGCAAGCAAGCTGAGAGGAAGAGAGATAGAATTTCAGTCCTGACACGCGTACAAACTTTCAGCAGAGGTAGATTCTGGTTTTAGATTAGCTTATTAGAGGTAGATGATAGTGTTTAAAAGCTTGCATGTGGGATTTGTGCATTCGAATGGTGAAATCAAAACAGGAGGAAAATCTGTTTGGAAGAAATGTTTCTGCCGAGAAGCTGAGATGATAATGCAGCTTTATTTTTGTTTCCCTGTGACAATCTGAGCTTAATTATGTGTTTAACCAATCAAAAACAAGAAGATCAAGCCATCTAGGAACATGCATGTTGATTTTAGGCAGCCGGATGAGTGGTTTAGGAAAGAAAATTCTGATGAGCGCAAGTCTTTGAGACTGCCGAGGGCTTGACTTGAATAATGCAGCTTCATTTGGTATAATTTTGTTGTTTTGAGCTTATAACCATGATTAACTAGTTAATAACAAGATAAGTAAGCTCTGCATGTAGTTAATTAAATGGGTTTAAACCAGAAAAATTAAATGAAACAGAAATCTGATGCATGCATGATCATCCGAGGATAGCTGGAAAATTTCTGGAAATTTGAGGATAATTATAACCGTGTTGAACTTAATTTTTGAGCTAGAAATGTTAATCAGTTGGCTAAGCATCTGCATGTGGAATTTGAGTGCTTAAAACACTGGTTTAGCCGAAGGAAAAGTTAGATTATGACACGCAGGTGCTGGGGAAAAATTGATCTTTGGTTATGAAAGTGAATCTGGAAACTGTGATGTTATATCTATTGTTCACGCTTAATCCTCGAGCTGGAAATGTTAACTGTCTAGCCAAATAATTGCATGCTGAATTTGAGAGTTTAATAGCATTTTTAGCCAAGGAAATGTTGGATTTATGAACACTGAAGTGCTGGAAATTTTAATTGGTTTCTGGAATTTTCCTTGGAGTATAATGGTTTTGAAATACATGAAAAATGTGTATTTTAAGCTGTGTAAGTTGTTTAGTTATGAAACATTTGATATTTTGGAGGATGTAATAAAAAATGTTGAAGAGTAGACCTGGAAAATTTTCAAACGAGTTGATAGAGGTAGTAAAGGAATCTTCCAGTTTTCTTGTGGCGAATTTTAGTTCTAAAAATGCTGTTTTGAACTGTAAAATATCTTATGTTCATTGATTTCACTTTAAACTATATTAAGAGGGTCTTACCTGTGCATTTTGGAGTGACAATTTGATTTTATTATGACTGTAATATTGTGATGAAGTTATCGATATTGGAATGGATAATTTTGGAATATAACTATGGTGAAATGTTTAATCTGCATTTGATTATGTGTAATGAGATTTTGCTGAGATTTTGGACAAAATATTGTTACCAATCTTGCCTTAGGTTCATATACCTGTTAGTAATTCCAAACATTTGAAATGTTAGCTTTATTTGTGACGCCCCCACTTCTCCCTAGGGCGAACCAAAGGGTATCCGCGGGAAGCCTGCCCAGCTCTCGCCAAGACTCACTACAATCCATCATTCAAAAGCCCGAAATACCTTAAGTAACTTCAATACATAATTAAAGTACTTCAAATATCTCACACTTACAATTATGCAGCTTTCAAACTTAAATACAACCCAACGGAAAAGGGTACAATAGGCATCCGTTATAATATAACTTAAAATCTTCAAAAGAAAGTAATCTAGTACTACTCACGAGCACCCTTGGTCTCGAACCCTGTAAAAGAAAATCACAATGTGGGATGAGCTACACAGCCCAGTGAGGTTCCAGGACACTCTAACAGTTCAAATAAATCAAGTAGATTGGGCATATCATATGCATGGTTCAAGACATTGGCATGTATAGTTCACGAGTCATTGGAGCTTATTACAGGCATAGCTCAGGATTTTATATTGGCATTTTAGCATGAAACAATTATCATGATACCAGGTAAACATATACTGTAGGATACGGTGTTCCAGTGGAACTCTGTCGGTCATCTGCACCTTATGGCTTCCGGATCCCCACGGTACGGTCTGGACATCGCCTTATCCCTTCAGTGGTAATACTCGAGTATACCGAAACGGTGGCCCAGGGTTCCAACCTACCCGACCGAGCCCAGTCCTGGCTCGAGTAGGTCAGTAACCAAGGGCAGGGCCCAAGTTCAGCTTAGAGCTTACAACATGCACAGGTAACCAATAATTCGACAAAAGGTAAAATTCATCATTTGAGTAGGTCGAGTGAGGTAAAGTACACACTCGCCTAATAATGATGGACAGCTCCATATAACATGTGATTCATGATAATCAAGTAATCAAGTAGATACTTAGCACGTAAGCACGTAAGCAATACAAGTTGATTTCATGGGAGCATGTAATTCAAGGATATCGAATAGTCATGTAGATTGGAAATCATGTGAGCAAATAGTCAAGTAATCAAGTAGTCATGTAGTTGGTAAACGGTTCACGGTTAACGGTTCACGGTTAACGGTTAACGGTTAAGTAGTGACGGTTAATTGACAGGCATTTGTCATATGAATAGGCCATCATTGGCCGTTATCCCATTTTTACCATGTGAGAGTCGAAGAGATTCACTCCAACGACGTATGCATCCATAGCATACCAAGTCAAATTATTCGAGCACTTCCAAGCATGAGTTATTCATCTCAAAAGAGAACGAGTGCGATAAAGTGCACACTCGACTCCATTTTTCAAAAATCGAGTAGACTAAGCAAACAATCTAGCAAGTTAAGCATGTATCGAGTTCATATGGTCATTTGATATGGTTAATCATTTAACCAATTCATGTAGATATGCAATGCAAGTATACATTTCTCAAATAGGCATGAGTATGGTAAATACTTAACACTTAACACTTAACACTTAATAATCATGAAATAAGCGTGTCCTAGACTTATTCAATTACGTATTCCTATATGGAACACTCACCTAGTCAAAACAAGCGAGTAGTTTTCAAACAAGCGTTTAGGTGCCCGCTCCGATTTCCTCTTGGAGATTCCCTCGAGTGCCTGAGTAAACAATAATCAAGTACCACTCAATATCACTACGAATCTCTAATTATCGAGGAAGATTGTACGCTACTGCAATCTAAGGAAATCTTATGAAAATGAACCTCAATTACTCGTAAATCGAGGTTCAAGAGTAAAGTTTTAAAGTCTAAAGAGAGAGACTAACATTTTCCATGAAATCGAGTTCAAAATGTTCAATCGGTATCGATAAAAGAAGGCAAGTTTCCAAAATCTCATTTTCTAAGAAATTGACAAATTTCAGCTTTGGGTGTCAATTTAGAAAAATCGTATCTTGAACTATGTAGGTCCATAATTAGAAAGCTTGATACCGTTGGAAACTTCTTCAAAAGCACTAAAAGTTCCTAGAAGATACTTTTCCATGATTCCAAATGGAAGATATTCAAAAATTGACTCAAAGTTGCTGCTTGGGACCATTATGACAGTTTCGGGGTTGGGTTTTGACCAACTTTGAAAATCCAGAAAAATTCACACAATACGAACTAGCCTCCGAAATTTAGAACTCAATTAGAGCTACAATCAAAGTTTAAAACAAAACAAACGGAACAAGAATCAAAGTTTTGAGCGCCAAGATATAGCAGCTCAAAGTTGGCTAAAATTTCCTCCTCGATCAAGAATTTCCAGATTTAAACATGAACTTTGGGACGTTGGTTGAACACTGAAACGGACTTGGAATGACACCAAATTTAGCAGTATTACACTACCATATAGGGGTTATTCCTCTGCAAATTTTCAAGCAAAATCTAGCACGAAGAGTCAATTAACAAAACTGTTGAAGTTTTCAAGAATTTCCAAGGCAATCTGCCTCGTACCTTTGTTTTCCTTTTCTCAAACATTTGGCCACTAAAAACCTCTCAAATATGGTTCATTTGCGTAGATAATGTCTAAGAAACATCCAAGCTGCATTTGGTAGGTGATTTATACCAAGAATTTCGAATGACAAGTCCCAAGTCAAGATTGGCTAATCGGCTAAGAGAAAAGGAAAAGTTTTCCAGATTCGAAGAGCAATTTCGGGGCATCATTTGCATATCAAAATGGTCTTAAAATATTACCAAATTTTGGACAATTAAACCTCCATATGAGGATTACTCTTCTATCAAATTTCATTTGAAAATTCACACGAGAAGGTAGTTAACTAAACCATCAAAGTTCAAGAAATTTCCCCAAGGTAAAACTGTCTTTTAGCTCTTCTTTCCTTTTTAAATATTTTGTCCAAAGCAACCAACCCAAATCTGGTTTATTTGTGAAAAAAAGTCCAAGGAACATCTGATACAAAGTTTGGTAGATGTTGGACACCAAAGTTTCCAAAACAACAAGTCCCAAATCAAGCTAGGCCATTCAACTAGTCAAAAGAGGATTTTTACTCACTGCATCAGTTTCGAAATATGGCCACAACTCAATCAATTCAACTTGGAATTGAGCATGGTTGATGGCGTTGTAATGCTCTCTCATAAAGATGAATTTTATCAGAAGAAACCATTTTGAAATTCTATCAACAAACAGCTCGTTTTTGAGCATCAAGATACAAGTCCTGTCCTGTCTCCTGGAGAGAAACGAAACAGGACAGTGATTTTCAATCGAATGGTGTGACTCACTCAAGTAGAACCAGAACATGAATTTGGTACCAATGGAAATCTTGGAATGTCTAGTTTCCAATGCCGCAAATGGCACTTGATTTCGACATCGGAGTAAAGAGTTATGGCCGATACAAAATGACTGCCTGGGCAATACGGGATTCATTTTCCAGTTTTGCTAACTTTGGAAATCAACTCATTTGACCAACCAAATCATGTTATTTTTCAATAAAATTTTGTACACACTCACACTAACCTGTAAACAATATAATCAAGTCATTAGAGCTTCAAAAGTTTGCACAAAAATGGTCGGACAAGGCAGGGGTAAAACGGTCACTTTTGCTTCTTGCACCCAACGAAGTTTCTATCAATTACACACCATTAATCCATCATTTTAACCACTAAACCAACAATATATCCACCATCAATCATCAAATCAGCAACAACCCAAGAGTGGGAGTTCATAGAGCCCACTTTCACATTTTATACCATAAACAAGACTACCCACATGATTATATAACCTTATATGTGCAATATATCTTACAAAAACTAAGATCTATGGGTTGGATGATTTGCTACCTTCTTGGATGACTAGATCAGAAATTTTTGTCACTCTTTGCTCCAGAAAACAGTGGCTTTTCAGCTCCCTTTTGCAGCTCAAAATACTCCTCAAGTGTTATACTAAGTGTGGGTGAAATTTGAAGTGAATTAGAGAAGATTTGGTGAAGATTTGATGGAGGAATTTGAAGAACTTGGTCTTGTTTTTCCTTGGAGTTGCACGGCTGGAATGAAGAAGGAAAAGAAGAGTTGCACGGCTGTTTGAGATGATAAAGTGGAGGGTTTTGATCTGGTGTGATGCACCCATGTGAAACTAAAATGTGTGGCTCTCGTTGATTCAAAGGTCAACTCTTTTTCCCGCGCGTTTCGTGTTCGATTCCTCTCGAATTTGTTTCACTAGTGCACTAAAAGTCTAATGCACTTATATTCATATAAATATTATTCACTCTCAATCGTCCCAAAATAAGGGTCTAAAGTTCCTAAATTAAATCGCGCGCGTAAAAACGCGTACTTCCAATTTATGCGCGATAAGACGAAATTTCTAAAAAATTCTTATAACGATAGTACTAATAACTATCACTTGAGTATTTAAACATTAAAATGCCTAATTTAGGTCCATTGTACATGTCTCCAATATTTCAAACCTATTGTACTCTCAATCGATCAAGATTTCCAAAGACGTGTTCACTATTTTCACTAAACGAGCTTCCGGAAATTAATTTTTGAAACAAGTCATTTTAAAAATATAATGAAACTATATTTTCATGTAATTAGGTCTCAAGAGTTTAGAAAATAATATTCGGAGCAAAAGGCCAAATAAATAATTAAATAAGCTAGAAATAGGAGATTAAATAAGTAAATTTTGCGAGTCCTCACAACCTCCCCTCCTTAAAAGAATTTCGTCCTCGAAATTTATACCTTCTGTAATCTCAGACAACTCTGAACCGTGTGGTGTGTTCATGTCATGCGTTCCTTCAGATGCCATTGGTCGGTTTCTCCTTCCATTGACTTGTCGAGGAACAGTTCCATTTCCTTGTTGAGCAGTAGTTTCTCGTGGATACCTCCTTGGACAGTCATGAATTTTATGGTTGGTACTCCCACACCCCATACACTTTTGTCCCTTAAGCCAACAGTTTTCTTCAGTGTGATTCGTCCTTCCACAATATCCACAAGTCGGACGAGGTGTTGTGACCTGACTTGCTTGCGAGGTTTTCTTCGATCGTGTCTGTCCTACTCAAGTCCCTCGTGACATAGTTCCTTTTGGTTCCTTTATCATGAGTGGTACAGGAAATAACAGTCCTACTTCATCCACATCTTTTCTAACTTTGGGTGGTGGTCCATTTTCTCCTAGTGTACTGTCAGATGCATCTCTTTTCCTTGCTTGAAAAGCTCTCAGTTGAGATTTTGTGCTTTCTACCCTTTGCGCTTTTTCGAGAGCGTCACTAAATGTTTCAACCTGTGCTGCAGCAAGGGCATCTTGGATTTCCAAATCTAATCCTTGGATAAACCGTCTTATTCTCTTCCGTTCAGTAGCCACCAATTCTGGGGCATATGTAGATAACTTCGTAAAACGTGTTTCATACTCAGCTACGCTTAAAGTTCCTTGACGAAGCTTTATAAAATCATCTTCTCTCTTTTCTTGGACAAGTGGAGGAAGAAATTTCTCATTAAATTCACGTACAAAGTTTATCCAAGTCCTTAGGATTTGATCTCTTTCCCACTTGTTTCTTATAACATTCCACCAGGCTCGGGCTGCTCCTTCAAGTTGAAATACAGCAAAGATGACTTGTCTCTCCTCTGTGTAATCCAAGGCATCGAATATATTTCTTATATTCTCTAACCAATTCTCAGCCACCTCTGGATCAGGTCCTCCAGCAAACTTGGGTGGAGATAATTTCTGAAACCGCTCTAAAGCTCGATCCTCCCATATTTCTTGGTTTCCACGTTGGTTTCCTTGTCCAACACATTGACCTTGTTGAGCTACCAAGAGCTCTAGGATATCCGTCATGCGAGTTAAAACTTGTCCCATCTGGTCATTTCCTCTTCCAGCACTTAGCTCAACGTTTTGATCAATATCGGACCCATTAGCTACTCTTTCATTTCGGGGTTGTCTAGGTTGACGTCCCTTTCGTTGTCCTCTAGTTTCCATGTTCATAACTAATCTATACGCACATGCATAAACCTCACACTTAGTTAAAATTGAACTATACTCATATACCAGTAGCAACATTTAAAGAGGATGAAGACACGTTCACAAATAACATTATCACTATGCAAGTAAACACAAACTAGAGTCATTAAATCATAACACAAATTATGGCCAAGTAAAGTTCATGCCAAGTCAAAGTCAATAACAAAATAAACAAGTGATTATCATAAGTACATTCATCTCCAAGGCGCAAACTCTTAAGTTCTACTCCCATCGTCTCACTATGAAAGATCACAAGTAGGAATCTACTAGATTAATTGGAACTAGACGATTCTCGTTTCCTAACATGCTCGATTTCAATCCCAACACAAGGATCTTTTGGGTTGCGATCTCTTCCATCTTCCACTCTTAATTATTGTACCATCTTAACCAAACAATTATTGGTTTCCTGTAACCATTCACATGAAATAACGATTCATTCTTATTCCTCACAAATGGAGATATAAAGTCCTTATGGTTGCCCTTAACTTTCAAGTACTCGGGTACAAGAATCCAAAATAGGATAATTCACAACTCGAGCCGGCCGGTCCCAAGAGTAAATCACCACATTCGAGATTCCTACCCAACATACATATCAAATTCCCTCCAATTATCAAGATAAAGGTTTTACAACCTATAACATTCATGATTCACAGCTTACATATCTAGAAGGGCACTTAAGTCTTTATTCAATCACATGGTAAGGACCATAACACCACTTGGCCCTATCTTACTCCTCTGTAGAGACCACGTGAAGTGGCTCTAAATTTCATCGCTACAAGAAATCATTTAACTTTCAGAACAGTCCCACAGTCCGGCATCCTAAACATTTAAGCCTAAGATACACTACAAAGATCTGAAGCCTAAGCTCTGATACCAACTGTGACGCCCCCACTTCTCCCTAAGGCGAACCAAAGGGTATCCGCGGGACGCCTGCCCAGCTCTCGCCAAGACTCACTACAATCCATCATTCAAAAGCCCGAAATACCTTAAGTAACTTCAATACATAATTAAAGTACTTCAAATATCTCACACTTACAATTATGCAGCTTTCAAACTTAAATACAACCCAACGGAAAAGGGTACAATAGGCATCCGTTATAATATAACTTAAAATCTTCAAAAGAAAGCAATCTAGTACTACTCACGAGCACCCTTGGTCTCGAACCCTGTAAAAGAAAACCACAACGTGGGATGAGCTACACAGCCCAGTGAGGTTCCAGGACACTCTAACAGTTCAAATAAATCAAGTAGATTGGGCATATCATATGCATGGTTCAAGACATTGGCATGTATAGTTCACGAGTGATTGGAGCTTATTACAGGCATAGCTCAGGATTTCATATTGGCATTTTAGCATGAAACAATTATCATGATACCAGGTAAACATATACTGTAGGATACGGTGTTCCAGTGGAACTCTGTCGGT
The DNA here is from genome assembly GCA_036785865.1 of Coffea canephora. Classification (NCBI taxonomy): domain Eukaryota; kingdom Viridiplantae; phylum Streptophyta; class Magnoliopsida; order Gentianales; family Rubiaceae; genus Coffea; species Coffea canephora. The sequence goes on from CM071917.1 coordinate 22,243,663, forward strand.
CATCTGCACCTTATGACTTCCGGATCCCCACGGTACGGTCTGGACATCGCCTTATCCCTTCAGTGGTAATACTCGAGTATACCGAAACGGTGGCCCAGGGTTCCAACCTACCCGACCGAGCCCAGTCCTGGCTCGAGTAGGTCAGTAACCAAGGGCAGGGCCCAAGTTCAGCTTAGAGCTTACAACATGCACAGGTAACCAATAATTCGACAAAAGGTAAAATTCATCATTTGAGTAGGTCAAGTGAGGTAAAGTACACACTCGCCTAATAATGATGGACAGCTCCATATAACATGTGATTCATGATAATCAAGTAATCAAGTAGATACTTAGCACGTAAGCACGTAAGCAATACAAGTTGATTTCATGGGAGCATGTAATTCAAGGATATCGAATAGTCATGTAGATTGGAAATCATGTGAGCAAATAGTCAAGTAATCAAGTAGTCATGTGGTTGGTAAACGGTTCACGGTTAACGGTTCACGGTTAACGGTTAACGGTTAAGTAGTGACGGTTAATTGACAGGCATTTGTCATATGAATAGGCCATCATTGGCCGTTATCCCATTTTTACCATGTGAGAGTCGAAGAGATTCACTCCAACGACGTATGCATCCATAGCATACCAAGTCAAATTATTCGAGCACTTCCAAGCATGAGTTATTCATCTCAAAAGAGAACGAGTGCGATAAAGTGCACACTCGACTCCATTTTTCAAAAATCGAGTAGACTAAGCAAACAATCTAGCAAGTTAAGCATGTATCGAGTTCATATGGTCATTTGATATGGTTAATCATTTAACCAATTCATGTAGATATGCAATGCAAGTATACATTTCTCAAATAGGCATGAGTATGGTAAATACTTAACACTTAACACTTAACACTTAATAATCATGAAATAAGCGTGTCCTAGACTTATTCAATTACGTATTCCTATATGGAACACTCACCTAGTCAAAACAAGCGAGTAGTTTTCAAACAAGCGTTTAGGTGCCCGCTCCGATTTCCTCTTGGGGATTCCCTCGAGTGCCTGAGTAAACAATAATCAAGTACCACTCAATATCACTACGAATCTCTAATTATCGAGGAAGATTGTACGCTACTGCAATCTAAGGAAATCTTATGAAAATGAACCTCAATTACTCGTAAATCGAGGTTCAAGAGTAAAGTTTTAAAGTCTAAAGAGAGAGACTAACATTTTCCATGAAATCGTGTTCAAAATGTTCAATCGGTATCGAGAAAAGAAGGCAAGTTTCCAAAATCTCATTTTCTAAGAAATTGACAAATTTCAGCTTTGGGTGTCAATTTAGAAAAATCGTATCTTGCACTATGTAGGTCCATAATTAGAAAGCTTGATACCGTTGGAAACTTCTTCAAAAGCACTAAAAGTTCCTAGAAGATACTTTTCCATGATTCCAAACGGAAGATATTCAAAAATTGACTCAAAGTTGCTGCTTGGGACCATTATGACAGTTTCGGGGTTGGTTTTTGACCAACTTTGAAAATCCAGAAAAATTCACACAATACGAACTAGCCTCCGAAATTTAGAACTCAATTAGAGCTACAATCAAAGTTTAAAACAAAACAAACGGAACAAGAATCAAAGTTTTGAGCGCCAAGATATAGCAGCTCAAAGTTGGCTAAAATTTCCTCCTCGATCAAGAATTTCCAGATTTAAACATGAACTTTGGGACGTTGGTTGAACACTGAAACGGACTTGGAATGACACCAAATTTAGCAGTATTACACTACCATATAGGGGTTATTCCTCTGCAAATTTTCAAGCAAAATCTAGCACGAAGAGTCAATTAACAAAACTGTTGAAGTTTTCAAGAATTTCCAAGGCAATCTGCCTCGTACCTTTGTTTTCCTTTTCTCAAACATTTGGCCACTAAAAACCTCTCAAATATGGTTCATTTGCGTAGATAATGTCTAAGAAACATCCAAGCTGCATTTGGTAGGTGATTTATACCAAGAATTTCGAATGACAAGTCCCAAGTCAAGATTGGCTAATCGGCTAAGAGAAAAGGAAAAGTTTTCCAGATTCGAAGAGCAATTTCGGGGCATCATTTGCATATCAAAATGGTCTTAAAATATTACCAAATTTTGGACAATTAAACCTCCATATGAGGATTACTCTTCTATCAAATTTCATTTGAAAATTCACTCGAGAAGGTAGTTAACTAAACCATCAAAGTTCAAGAAATTTCCCCAAGGTAAAACTGTCTTTTAGCTCTTCTTTCCTTTTTAAATATTTTGTCCAAAGCAACCAACCCAAATCTGGTTTATTTGTGAAACAAAGTCCAAGGAACATCTGATACAAAGTTTGGTAGATGTTGGACACCAAAGTTTCCAAAACAACAAGTCCCAAATCAAGCTAGGCCATTCAACTAGTCAAAAGAGGATTTTTACTCACTGCATCAGTTTCGAAATATGGCCACAACTCACTCAATTCAACTTGGAATTGAGTGTGGTTGATGGCGTTGGAAAGCTCTCTCATAAAGATGAATTTTATCAGAAGAAACCATTCTGAAATTCTATCCACAAACAGCTCGTTTTTGAGAATCAAGATACAAGTCCTGTCCTGTCTCCTGGAGAGAAACGAAACAGGACAGTGATTTTCAATCGAATGGTGTGACTCACTCAAGTAGAACCAGAACATGAATTTGGTACCAATGGAAATCTGGGAATGTCTAGTTTCCAATGCCACAAATGGCACTTGATTTCGACATCGGAGTAAAGAGTTATGGCCGATACAAAATGACTGCCTGGGCAATACGGGATTCATTTTCCAGTTTTGCTAACTTTGGAAATCAACTCATTTGACCAACCAAATCATGTTATTTTTCAATAAAATTTTGTACACACTCACACTAACCTGTAAACAATATAATCAAGTCATTAGAGCTTCAAAAGTTTGCACAAAAATGGTCGGACAAGGCAGGGGTAAAACGGTCACTTTTGCTTCTTGCACCCAACGAAGTTTCTATCAATTACACACCATTAATCCATCATTTTAACCACTAAACCAACAATATATCCACCATTAATCATCAAATCAGCAAAAACCCAAGAGTGGGAGTTCATAGAGCCCACTTTCACATTTTATACCATAAACAAGACTACCCACATGATTATATAACCTTATATGTGCAATATATCTTACAAAAACTAAGATCTATGGGTTGGATGATTTGCTACCTTCTTGGATGACTAGATCAGAAATTTTTGTCACTCTTTGCTCCAGAAAACAGTGGCTTTTCAGCTCCCTTTTGCAGCTCAAAATACTCCTCAAGTGTTATACTAAGTGTGGGTGAAATTTGAAGTGAATTAGAGAAGATTTGGTGAAGATTTGATGGAGGAATTTGAAGAACTTGGTCTTGTTTTTCCTTGGAGTTGCACGGCTGGAATGAAGAAGGAAAAGAAGAGTTGCACGGCTGTTTGAGGTGATAAAGTGGAGGGTTTTGATCTGGTGTGATGCACCCATGTGAAACTAAAATGTGTGGCTCTCGTTGATTCAAAGGTCAACTCTTTTTCCCGCGCGTTTCGTGTTCGATTCCTCTCGAATTTGTTTCACTAGTGCACTAAACGTCTAATGCACTTATATTCATATAAATATTATTCACTCTCAATCGTCCCAAAATAAGGGTCTAAAGTTCCTAAATTAAATCGCGCGCGTAAAAACGCGTACTTCCAATTTATGCGCGATAAGACGAAATTTCTAAAAAATTCTTATAACGATAGTACTAATAACTATCACTTGAGTATTTAAACATTAAAATGCCTAATTTAGGTCCATTGTACATGTCTCCAATATTTCAAACCTATTGTACTCTCAATCGATCAAGATTTCCAAAGACGTGTTCACTATTTTCACTAAACGAGCTTCCGGAAATTAATTTTTGAAACAAGTCATTTTAAAAATATAATGAAACTATATTTTCATGTAATTAGGTCTCAAGAGCTTAGAAAATAATATTCGGAGCAAAAGGCCAAATAAATAATTAAATAAGCTAGAAATAGGAGATTAAATAAGTAAATTTTGCGAGTCCTCACATTATTGCTATAAGAACTAATTGTTGGATGTTAAGGGCTAATGATTGATGAAGTCCTTGGCCATTTGAATGATTTTATACAAGTGTTAAAGTGTGATGAAATTAACTGCTAGAATCACTTGAAGACTTTATATTTATTTTGCTTCAAATGTGAGGTGATATGAACTTGCCAAAACCAAGAGCTAATGATTGACGAAGCCTTGATCATTTATTCCATTTTGATCAGAAGTGAATCTATTGAAAACCCAGGGCTAATGATTGACGAAGCCCTAGGGATTTTCTATTAAAATGTGATTTTGATTTGCTGGCAAATTTGAACCATAATGGGATTTCGAAATAGGATCGAAATTGTGAAAGTCGTTTCGACTCTGTGAACTCGAGCAAGTTTGATCAAGCTAATCAAAAATATTTTTTTTCGCTAGTATCAAACGATAAAATTCAGTAATTAGTATTTTGCCCTAAATTTTGCCAACCGACAATTTTCCTTTAGCTTAAACTAGCCTTGATAGTTATAGAAAATACTTTTTCTAGCTCTTAAAACCCTAAGTCTTGTGTCATTTCTTTTCTTTCTTTAAGACCTGTCCCTTGCTAGTTTTCTAGAGGAAATTTCCAAAATACGAGATTTTAGTGATTTTAACTAAATGTTCAGAAAACTGGTTCGGCAAGAAACAATATTTCACGTAAAATTAGTTTTAGTAACACTTTTACAAGAAAAGTAATATTAAAGAAATTTTACAAAGTATTTTACTAGTTTTAATACTACATGGTTTGTTGAATTATTCCAAGAAAATAAACTAGCTATACTACGAATAATTTTTCCTATGTAATCCTAGAACTAGTATAGCCCACTTATAGTTAAAATTTGGTATTTTAGGGATTAGCGAGGACGCAGATTTTGATTCCTAGCTTGATCAGTAACTTCACTCTTGGTGAGTGTTTCTGCTTGTTCTATTCTTACTTGATTAAAGTGCTTTCTTGACTTGATATGTGATAATAGTAAAAATGGTTTCTGATCCATCGAAGTGAGCAGTGTGTACTTTATCGCACTAGCCTTTCGAGTGGTGACTTGCGTGAAACAATTTTTTTTTATATTCGTGAATCCTCGAATCTAAATGTAGTTGCGTCGTTGGGTGAACCCCTCGACTCCTGAATCCAACTGCAGTAACGTCGTTGGGTGAATCCCTCGACCAATTCCTGAGGGTATACTCAAGTATACTGCTCCCAATTCTCTAAGGGTATATCTCGAGTATACTGCTTCCTTAGTTGGCGTTCGGGCCCGGGACAGGGGTAAGAACGGTAACGGGTTAGGAGTAAAAATGAGAGGATCTACATGGACTATAAGTAGTGAGAGTTGACGGAGGGTCAACTACGATGAATGGTGATCAAGCGAGGAAAATGGCTCCTGAGAGCCCCTGTATCTTACCTTGTGCTGTTATACGCTTTCCGAACTGTTCAAATTTGTTAAGTTATTACCCGCTGTTTGATTTACGTGATTGCATGTTTTGGGGCACCACTAAGCTTTAGCTCACCCCACGTTTATTTGTTTTCCTTGACAGGTTCTAGCAATTGAAAGCCTTGACACTTTCTTATGTTTCTTTCTGGGGTGTAAATAGACACTGTGACTTCCTGTGTGGATTGAAATGTATTTCCACTTGAATAATGTATTTCTTATTTTGGATTGCCGCTTGAAACTGGAAAATGTGTAAACCCTAATACGAGCATTTGACTTGTAGGTTGGTATTTAAGTTGTAAGTAATGGCAAATTTGGGATTTTACGTTTCCGTACCTTGGTATGTAGCACGTGGGGTGTTTAAGAGCCGTCGATTGGCTATACTATATTGCTGCCATCTCTGAAGTTAATGTGGATTTAGTAACTGTCTATTTCGGGAGAACTGTTGTAATAATGGATGAGGTTATTCTTCGAAAGGATTTGGGTTAGTATGCTTGCGTGAGTCCTGGCGAGAGTTGGGCAGACGGCCCCGCCAACCCTTTGGTTCGCCTTAGGGGGAAGTGGGGTCGCCACACAAATAACTTCAAAACTGAAAGTATATCTTGAAGAAATATTAGTATCATCCATTTGTTTTGTAAACATCAAAAGATAGGGATCAAGATCAACAAGGGCCATTATAAATGAATAATTTCCAAATAAAAGGGCATTTTTAAAAAAAATATAAGGATTTTGCAAGTCCTCACAATTAATCATTGAAACACTTCACTTAAATATTCACTTCAAGTAATTCATTTCAAGTAATTCAAATACACTTCACTTAAATGAGAAAAAGTGTGATAAAGTACACATTCGACTCGGCATTTTCATAATACTCAATCACTAATAACAATTAAGTATGTAACACTTTTTCACACACTTGACACTCACCAAGTAATATAAGGAAGTAGTGCGTAATTCAAGTGTTTAGGCATCCACAGTAAGATTCTCTTGAAGGTCCCCTTGAGTGTCTGAGCAAATAATAATTAACTATCACTCACTATCACTTATAAGTCTCTTGTTAATAAGAGAGATCGTACACTTGTAAAATCTAAGAAAATGTCATGAAATAGAGCTTTACTTGCTCAAAATCCAAGGTTCAAAAGTGGTGTTTAACAACACAAGAAAAACCGATTTCCTTCATGAAAACAAGTCCAAATTGGTCAATTAATATTGAAGGATAGGGAAGAGCTTCCATAAACTCAATTCCCATCAAGTTCGAACATTTCAGATTCGAAGGGTAGTTTTTGAAAAATCGTATCTTACACTTCGTAGGTCCAAAATTGGAAAACTTGGTACCATTGGAAACTAGTTCCAAAGTACTAAAAGTTTCTACAAGACACTTTTCTAAGATTCTAAATGGAAGACACTCAAATTTCGGCTTAAAATGACTGACTTACACTTCCAAGACAGATTCGGGTTTGGTTTTTGGCAAACTTTGGAAATTCGGCAAAATTCACGGAATGTGAACTAATCTCTGAAATTTGTACCTCAATCAGAATTCCAACCAAGGTTTAAAACGCAATAAGCTGAACTAAAATCGGAGTTTTGAGTATCAAGATATAGCAGTCCAAAGTTAGCTAAAAATAAGGACAGATTGCACATTTTCCAGATTTGGAAAAATGACTTTGGACCATCATTTGGATATCGAAATGGTCTTGGATTGACACCAAAATTGGTTCAACTCAACTTAACTATGAGAATTACTCCTCTACCAAATTTTATTTGAAAATTCACATGGAAAGGTAGTGAACCAAACTACCAAAGTTAAAGAAAATCCCAAGACCAATCTGTCTTTTGCTTTCTTCTTTCTTTTCAAACATTTTGCCCCATGAAAACGACTCAAATCTGGATCATTTGTGAAAAGTCTAAGAAAAATCCAATATACACTTGGCAGATGATTGACATCAAAATTTGCAAAACAATAAGTCCCAAGTGAAGCTAGGCCATTCGGCTAGCCAAAATTAGGGTTTTCTATCACTGGTGCAGTTCTGTAATTTGGCCACAACTCACTCAATTCAACTTGGAATTGAGCATGGTTGGTGGAATTGGAAAATGCATTCAACAGGCTATGATTCCTCAGAAGAAAGTATTTTTAAATTCAGTTCATAGCTAACTCAAATTCAAGCAACAAGCCTCAACTCATCACTGACTCTCGAGCAAAGCAATAAAACAGAATAGGTAAATTTGATGAACTAGTACAGCTCAGTTTGGATCAGGGGATACATTTTATACCGTTAGAAAACTATGGATGTCTAGTTTCAAATGCCACTAACGGCACTTGATTTTGACATCTGAGCAAAGAGTTATGATCGTTCAAAATTTACTGCCAGAGAGCCCCTGTTATACGATTTTCCAGATTTGAAGATTTTTGAAATTCTAACTTTTACCCAACCAAATCAAGTGATTTTGGTGAAAACTTTCCACATATCCTATACAACATATCTACATCAAATTCAAGGTCATTTGATCACAAAAAAATTGAACCAAGGGCTCGGTAAAAATAGGGCAAAATTCGGCCTCTTCCCATGCTACTTCCCTTTGGTTTTCCTTCTACTTTTCCAACTTATATCCACTTGTTTAACACTTAATCAACATAAATAACAACCATAATCATCATATCAGTCCAACATGTCCATTGTGGGATTTCATTGTGAGAACCCGTAAAACCCTAATAATTTTCCTAGGGTTTAAACCCTTTAATGGCATGTTTTCTGCGTTTTCTGGCTTAGGAATATTTTCTTGGTGGTTTTTATGAGCAGTTATAGTTTTTAGATGATTTTTCTAGTATTGGAGAGTTTTTGAAAAATTAAGAATATATAATGGACGTGGGACCCACTAGTGCGAAAAGTTCGGAAAAATTCGGCCAATTAGGTTAAATTCCGGATACTGTGTAAAATTTATCGGGTGTTAAGAGATAAGTAGAGAGTGAGATTTGATTGATGTGAGAGGAAAAAGAAGAGATAGGATTGCATTAATGAAGTGCCAAATGTCACTTGTTGATTGGATATGTCACGACCCCACATCCCCCTTAGGCGAACCAGAGGGTTCGGTGGGTCGCCTGCCCAGCTCTCGCCAGGACTCACTCACTCTTATCATTTATAAATATCCATAGACAATAGATGCTCAAGTAAAAGATAAGAAACTTCTACACACCGAAAGTCTTCAAAGTTTTTACCATTCAAGTACAAACATCGAATATACATGGGTTCTCATTCCTCATACAACCAGCCCGTGCCAAGCATTAGGGCGAGAACCATTACAAAAGAAAAAAAAACCAAGAGCTAGGCCCAGCTAGTCTATACGGCTCTCGTCCTTGCTCGCCTTCCCCTGTTAAGGAAAACAAAACTAAAGGGGTGAGCTAAAAGCTCAGTGAGGTTCCGAACACATAGGCAACAAGAAAATTAATGCATTCAATGCATATAACCAATAATTCGAGATACAAGTACAAATAAAGCGATAAACACATTCATGAAAAGGATACGGGCTCACAGGGAGCCATATGTTCGTTCGTTCATTCGTTCGTTCATTCGTTCGTTCTCCTGTCATTCCCCTTATTCCTTCATTCGTTTGAAAATGCATTCTTTTCATTTATCAATAAAACCCTCGTTCGTTCGTTCGTTCATTTCATTCAATCTCCACCAACCTCCTCCAACCTACAAGGTAATACTCGAGTATACCATACGTTCACCCAGGGTCACCATATCGCTCGACCGAGTCCGCTTCTGGCTCGAGTCGATCGGTAACGAAGGGCAGGGCCCAATTCAGCCAAACGGCTTACATTCATGCGCAACTAGCATTTAATCATTTAATCATTGAAAATTTCACATTTATTTAGGTCGAGTGCGATAAAGTACACACTCGCCTAGAAAACTCATATTGAAAATCATTGAAAGCACTTAACACATTATCAATCAATAATAACCAGCCAATAAGTCAAGGGATATAACAAACAAGGAACACTCACCTATTTAAGCAAAATAATGTCCAAAGTATCCTTTCGGATAACACTCTCAATCGCCAAGAAACCCTAATAATAGCCAAGAGAAAATATTACAGTTAAACCCCTCAAAAGTTTAAGTAAACTAAAGAAAATCTGAATAACTACTAGTACAAAGTATAAGTATAATCTTCTAGTCCTCGAGCGTAAATTTGGGCAGCATGCCCTTTGTATTTACCTAATTTCCAGCCATTATGGCTTCATTCTTTTACTCAATCCAACCCAAAGTTATCCATAACACAATTTCAGTTCAATAGCCATTCCATAGGCTCAAAATAATACAAGAACAAGAATTAAGCTAATATCAAGTGCGGAAATGAAGTTACAAAAGACAGATTTGACGTGTGGTTGTGGAAAGAACACATCCGAGGCTACACTTATCGGATTGAGGTACAACTTATACCAATTCGAAGCTAAAACAAAGGCCTACAATTTTCATGAAGAGCACTTAATCAAATTTTCAGTGTAACCTAATCAAATTCCCCAATTCATATAACCTGGTTCCAACTATTCGGCTAATCAACCATACTGCATTCAAATGACCATATCTCAGTCTACCGAGGTCCGGTTAAGACGTTCTTGTTGGCGTTGGAAAGCTAAGACAGGGCACTAAAACTTTTATGTTTTGACAATTGGCTAAAACTGAACGGATTATAGTGAACAAACACAACCAAAGAGACTAAACTGTCCACGCGGAACTCTGGAAAGTAACCTAGACCAGCAAGGGTATTTTCGTCTTTTCACAAGTTACGTTACTCCGATTGAGCTGAAATTTTATAGGCACCTATAAAATACCATTCTCTACAACTTTCATGTTTTGTGCTAAGGCCAAATCGGCCTCTAACATAGTGCTACAAAACCGGACAGAAAGGGTAAGGAAAATTCCAGAAATCTGGAATTTTTGAAATCTCAAGTCAATCCTTCCATTTTCTTGTTTCCAACTCCACTAAAGCCCCTTATCTACTCTTATATACAACATATATGCATCATACATCAAGTTAGCAGCAAGTCCTCAAGCCCTAGTTCATAATATAAAAAGGGGAAAACCTCCAAGAATCATCACAACATCTTGCTTATCTTGTAATCAAGCTACAACATGATCTAAATAACATCTTAAACCCAAAATTTAAAGGAACAAGGGTCATGATCAGATTTTTACCTCAAAGACAAGGCTTGGAAGAGATATACTTCACCCCCTTTGAAATTTCTTAGTTCCTCAAGCTTCTCAACTCACAACCCTCACTTTAATCGGTTTAGAATTTTTGTTTCTCACTTGGATGGTGTAAATCAAGAAGAAAATGGTTGTTTCTTGCTCTCCCTTTTCTCTCTCTCTTGCTCAGCTGTGAAGATGCAGAAATGAGGAAGAAAGGCTGCTAATATGGTGTTAATAAGACAAGAGGATTAGGACTAATGGTGTCCACAAGTTTAGCCAACACTTGGCTCAATTCTCACCACAAAATTTTTCTCTTTCTTTCCTTGTATTTTAGCCACAAATTTCGGTCAAGAGGTCATCATGAGAGAGGAGATATTTTGCTCCATTAGTAATAAACTTGTATGGCAAGAAAGTGGTGGTCAAGTGGTGGTTCAATCGGTAGTACACGGTACACGTCGGATCACGCCGTTTTTCCTTAAATCACCCGTACTAGGATTTTTATTTCCTATTTACTAACTTTATATTATTGCATCCAATCACATATTATTTCTCACTTAAAAGTCACTCTTAACCACCAAATTTGATCCTTGCTCCGTACCGAAAATTCATCCGGCGAAAAATCGCAATAACCCTAATATGCTCCAATCTTGAAAACAAAGAGTAAAACCCTACTTTCTAGGTTCATTTGAACTTATTGTGGTGTGATTGGGTGATAGGGCTTTAACAAATAATAATTTCTAAATAAAAAAGGCATTTTTGAGAAAAATATAAGAAATTTGCGAGTCCTCACACTCTCTCCCCCTTAAAAGAATTTCGACCTCGAAATTCATACCTTCCGTCGCCTCGGAGGACCCCAGAACTTGTTGCTGATCTACGGCATAAACTTGTGTTGATACTTTTGTTCGGTTTCCTCTTTCATGAGTTTGTTTCGGTTTGGTTCCTTCCACTTGTTGAGTATTACCCTCTCGTGGCTGTTTCTTCGGGCAATTGCTAAGTTGATGATTGCTACTCCCACAAATCAAACATTTTCCCCCTTTCCGCCAGCAATCATTCTCAGTGTGATTTGCCTTTCCACAGTATCCACAAGTCAAGGAAGAAGCTACTTGTTGGCTTTTTTGAGAAATCTCCCCATGGCCTACTTGACTTCTTTTTGTAGATCGTTCATCTAACGCCCCTGTTGTCCATGGTGGATAGGACAAAAAGTTCACTTTCTGCACTTTGGAAGGAACTATTGATTCACTTGGTTCCTCAGGCACACTACCAGGTATACCTCTTTTTCGATTTTGGGAGGCTTTTATCTGTGCTTTCGCATTCTCGATTCGTTGGGCTTTCTCAAGGGCCTCCGTAAATGTATTCACTTGAACCGCCGCTAGTGCTTCTTGAATTTCCAGATTCAATCCCTGTATAAATCGTCTTATCCTTCTCGGTTCCGTGGCCACTAATTCAGAAGCAAACTTGGATAGTTTGGTGAATTTCGTTTCATATTCGGCCACACTTAAGGTTCCTGGCATAGTCTAATAAACTCATCCTCCCTCCTTTCTTGAACTAAAGGTGGGAGATACTTTTCATTAAATTCCCTTAGGAAGTTAACCCATGTCCATACGGTTTGTTCCCTTTCCCACTTTGCCTTAATCACGTTCCACCATGCTCGGGCCGGTCCTTCAAATTGAAATACCGCAAAGTTCACTTGCCTTTGTTCGGTATAGTTCAAAGCTGCAAAGATATTGATCATGGCCTCCAGCCACTGTTCGGCTATATCCGGATCAGACCCTCCAAGGAATTTGGGAGGAGCAAACTTTTGAAACCTCTCAAGAGCCCGATCTTCTCCTATTTCAGGGTTCGGAGGTTGATTTACAAGCATTTGACCTTGTTGATCTACCAGTCGTGCCAGAATATTTGTCATTTGTTGCATTGCCGTTGCCATTTGATCTCCAGCCTCAACCCTCGGTACCTGTTCTTGCTCAGCCATTGTTTCTCTTTCTTCTCTCGGTTCTTGAGCTTGCCTAGCTCCACGGCCACGACTAGCTCCACGTCCACGACTACGTCTCCCGTCCATATAGGTTTTCCCTCTCTCTTTTCTTTTCTTTTTCCCAAAAGGTAATTTAATAAATAACCACAGTAATTGGACCACAGTAACAAATTCTAACATTCCAAATACACCAATTAAACATATACGCACGTAACATGCCATATCAAGGAGACGGATAAGTAAATACACCAATACATATCAAGTTGGACAGATAACCATGTACACACAGGTATACTAACGTCATGTAGTAACAATATACAGGTAAATCAAAAGGAAAAGGTGAAGTCGTCCCAGTATCAGCCCGTCTGGTCTCCCACGTCACTTACTATCCAAACTAGATGTCCCTGACCTCTTGTGCTCATTCTAGTCAGACAAAGCCTGTTCATATTCTCAAAATGCAAGTCTCAAGTACTTAGCAGTACCATAACTCTGGAGTACTCAGGCACAAGAATCCGAAATAAGATAATTCACATCTCGAGCTGCAGTCCCAAGAGTAAACTATCTACAATCGGAATTCCTACCTGACATACTTATCTATAATCCTCAGATACCATGAGAAATATTTAAGGCCTATAACATTCGCAATTCATAGCTTCACTTAGTCCCTTATACTTATTCATCACTTATTCGCGGAGACCACGCGAAGCAGCTATAGGTTTTATCCCTCAATCTCTTAACTTTCAAGTCAAATCGAATCAAATCAAATCCCACAGTCCGGCATCCTAAACTTCAAGCCTAGGATACACTACTTGAATCTGAAGCCTAAGCTCTGATACCACTTGTCACGACCCCACATCCCCCTTAGGCGAACCAGAGGGTTCGGTGGGTCGCCTGCCCAGCTCTCGCCAGGACTCACTCACTCTTATCATTTATAAATATCCATAGACAATAGATGCTCAAGTAAAAGATAAGAAACTTCTACACACCGAAAGTCTTCAAAGTTTTTACCATTCAAGTACAAACATCGAATATACATGGGTTCTCATTCCTCATACAACCAGCCCGTGCCAAGCATTAGGGCGAGAACCATTACAAAAGAAAAAAAAACAAGAGCTAGGCCCAGCTAGTCTATACGGCTCTCGTCCTTGCTCGCCTTCCCCTGTTAAGGAAAACAAAACTAAAGGGGTGAGCTAAAAGCTCAGTGAGGTTCCGAACACATAGGCAACAAGAAAATTAATGCATTCAATGCATATAACCAATAATTCGAGATACAAGTACAAATAAAGCGATAAACACATTCATGAAAAGGATACGGGCTCACAGGGAGCCATATGTTCGTTCGTTCATTCGTTCGTTCATTCGTTCGTTCTCCTGTCATTCCCCTTATTCCTTCATTCGTTTGAAAATGCATTCTTTTCATTTATCAATAAAACCCTCGTTCGTTCGTTCGTTCATTTCATTCAATCTCCACCAACCTCCTCCAACCTACAAGGTAATACTCGAGTATACCATACGTTCACCCAGGGTCACCATATCGCTCGACCGAGTCCGCTTCTGGCTCGAGTCGATCGGTAACGAAGGGCAGGGCCCAATTCAGCCAAACGGCTTACATTCATGCGCAACTAGCATTTAATCATTTAATCATTGAAAATTTCACATTTATTTAGGTCGAGTGCGATAAAGTACACACTCGCCTAGAAAACTCATATTGAAAATCATTGAAAGCACTTAACACATTATCAATCAATAATAACCAGCCAATAAGTCAAGGGATATAACAAACAAGGAACACTCACCTATTTAAGCAAAATAATGTCCAAAGTATCCTTTCGGATAACACTCTCAATCGCCAAGAAACCCTAATAATAGCCAAGAGAAAATATTACAGTTAAACCCCTCAAAAGTTTAAGTAAACTAAAGAAAATCTGAATAACTACTAGTACAAAGTATAAGTATAATCTTCTAGTCCTCGAGCGTAAATTTGGGCAGCATGCCCTTTGTATTTACCTAATTTCCAGCCATTATGGCTTCATTCTTTTACTCAATCCAACCCAAAGTTATCCATAACACAATTTCAGTTCAATAGCCATTCCATAGGCTCAAAATAATACAAGAACAAGAATTAAGCTAATATCAAGTGCGGAAATGAAGTTACAAAAGACAGATTTGACGTGTGGTTGTGGAAAGAACACATCCGAGGCTACACTTATCGGATTGAGGTACAACTTATACCAATTCGAAGCTAAAACAAAGGCCTACAATTTTCATGAAGAGCACTTAATCAAATTTTCAGTGTAACCTAATCAAATTCCCCAATTCATATAACCTGGTTCCAACTATTCGGCTAATCAACCATACTGCATTCAAATGACCATATCTCAGTCTACCGAGGTCCGGTTAAGACGTTCTTGTTGGCGTTGGAAAGCTAAGACAGGGCACTAAAACTTTTATGTTTTGACAATTGGCTAAAACTGAACGGATTATAGTGAACAAACACAACCAAAGAGACTAAACTGTCCACGCGGAACTCTGGAAAGTAACCTAGACCAGCAAGGGTATTTTCGTCTTTTCACAAGTTACGTTACTCCGATTGAGCTGAAATTTTATAGGCACCTATAAAATACCATTCTCTACAACTTTCATGTTTTGTGCTAAGGCCAAATCGGCCTCTAACATAGTGCTACAAAACCGGACAGAAAGGGTAAGGAAAATTCCAGAAATCTGGAATTTTTGAAATCTCAAGTCAATCCTTCCATTTTCTTGTTTCCAACTCCACTAAAGCCCCTTATCTACTCTTATATACAACATATATGCATCATACATCAAGTTAGCAGCAAGTCCTCAAGCCCTAGTTCATAATATAAAAAGGGGAAAACCTCCAAGAATCATCACAACATCTTGCTTATCTTGTAATCAAGCTACAACATGATCTAAATAACATCTTAAACCCAAAATTTAAAGGAACAAGGGTCATGATCAGATTTTTACCTCAAAGACAAGGCTTGGAAGAGATATACTTCACCCCCTTTGAAATTTCTTAGTTCCTCAAGCTTCTCAACTCACAACCCTCACTTTAATCGGTTTAGAATTTTTGTTTCTCACTTGGATGGTGTAAATCAAGAAGAAAATGGTTGTTTCTTGCTCTCCCTTTTCTCTCTCTCTTGCTCAGCTGTGAAGATGCAGAAATGAGGAAGAAAGGCTGCTAATATGGTGTTAATAAGACAAGAGGATTAGGACTAATGGTGTCCACAAGTTTAGCCAACACTTGGCTCAATTCTCACCACAAAATTTTTCTCTTTCTTTCCTTGTATTTTAGCCACAAATTTCGGTCAAGAGGTCATCATGAGAGAGGAGATATTTTGCTCCATTAGTAATAAACTTGTATGGCAAGAAAGTGGTGGTCAAGTGGTGGTTCAATCGGTAGTACACGGTACACGTCGGATCACGCCGTTTTTCCTTAAATCACCCGTACTAGGATTTTTATTTCCTATTTACTAACTTTATATTATTGCATCCAATCACATATTATTTCTCACTTAAAAGTCACTCTTAACCACCAAATTTGATCCTTGCTCCGTACCGAAAATTCATCCGGCGAAAAATCGCAATAACCCTAATATGCTCCAATCTTGAAAACAAAGAGTAAAACCCTACTTTCTAGGTTCATTTGAACTTATTGTGGTGTGATTGGGTGATAGGGCTTTAACAAATAATAATTTCTAAATAAAAAAGGCATTTTTGAGAAAAATATAAGAAATTTGCGAGTCCTCACAGGATAGGACTTATGGAACACTATTCACCTATTTGACTATTTTTGACTAAGTGGTTAATATCTCCAAAAAAATCACTAAAATTCACCATTTCTTCTCCTTGGTGGCCGGCCCTCTCAAGCTCAAGAAGGAAGAAAACTTCATCAATTTTCAAGCTTCCATTTGGTTCAATCTTCCAAAAACAAATACTTAAACTAGATTCCACTCCATAAAATTCCTTCCTTGGGTGCTAGTAGGTAGTTTAGTGAAGTTTGTTTGAAGAGCTAAGGTGTCCAACATCTCTACCTCTCTTGGTTACTAGGTGAGTGGTGTGTGAATTCCCTCTTGCACTTAATGAAGCTTAAGTTATGTTTAGTAGTGGCTAAAGTGATGATATATGTGATTTATTCCTTGATTTGGTGAAGTTTTTATATTTTTGAGGAATTTTCTGGTTTAATATGAATGTGATGTTGTGGTTGTTTATGATGGTTGATAATGAGGGGTTATGACTCTAGTGGATGTGAATTGTTGATAATTGCAACCAATTTTGGATTTGGATTGAAATGTGAAATGTTAGGGTTTCAAAACCCCTAATTCTGTCCGGTTTTGGATCATAGGGTTAGAGGCCGAATTGGACTTTTCGCAAAACATGAAAGTTGTAGGTATTGATGAGTTTGAAGTGCCTACAAAATTTCAGGTCATTTGGATTAGTGTAGAGTGAAATATGTCGATTTTACTGTTGCTGTTCTGGGTTGATCAGAATGCGAAAACTGCACTAGTAATTGGCCATTTTGACTGGAATTGGTTTGGATTTTGTTGTTGGTGTCTTCTGATTAAATGTATCTGGATGTCTTATCTATCATATGCCTTTGGAATCAATGCATTTGGACTTGTGTAGACTGAAATAGACTAATTACAGCATAGTGCGATTTGGGAACCTGCAATTGCGGTTCTGGTTTGGTAATCTGCATTTTTGACCTAGTTGTGCTAGGATTTGGACTGAGTGGCCTTCTACATTGTTGTAGCCCTGTCTTTTAGCTTCGAGATTGTGGGTCTTACACCCTCATCCGATAAGCGTAGCGCATTTTGTACCATTACCGCAAAAGTATGACGAAAACTGTTTTTTTGTTAAGGCCTAAGCTAATGTCATTTCTTAATTTCTGGTTACCTATGATGCTTATTTATGCATATGAAACCCTATTAGGGTTATAATTGGCATGGCTATATGACTCGTTATCGAGTCTCATTGCATTTGTTTGCATGATTCTAGGGCGTGACGGTAGTGCACGACGGATTGGTGACCACGGTGTATGAAACATCACTTACGTGGTTGGTGAGTATACTACTCACTTAAATGTTCTAATGTGGCTTTGCTATATGTGGTTGTGTTGCCTTGAAGGC
This sequence comes from Coffea canephora, assembly GCA_036785865.1. Classification (NCBI taxonomy): domain Eukaryota; kingdom Viridiplantae; phylum Streptophyta; class Magnoliopsida; order Gentianales; family Rubiaceae; genus Coffea; species Coffea canephora. Next base: position 22,261,477 of record CM071917.1, read on the forward strand.
TTATTTGGATATTGTAATTGATTAAGGTGAGGGTGTACTAGACCGCCCTCACCCCTTTTGATAGTATCACTGATTGTCTACTGCTTCACTATCTTACTGAACTTGATATATGAGTTATTGCATTCCATTTCATGGAAACTGATTTGGTGTTGTTTGGACGAATGTCCAACGACCTTACTGTATCACTGAGCTCAACTCCGTTAGGTAGTCAATTGGATCGAGCCGGCGAGGACTTGGTCGTGATAATTGACATGCCACGGGGACTGTACTGGGGAATCTTGTAGTAATGAGACTCTTGATTCCAGTAAATTCGAGTATTACCAAAATGACTGAATGGAGTGCGGGCCCGGTTGGCGAATGTTGGGTGGAAGGAATGGAAGTAAAGAGTTGTCTACGGTTGGTTATTTTTTTAACATTGACGGAGGGTCAATGAGGTTGGATCAAGAATATAAGCGAGGAAATGGGCTCTTGAGAGCCGTCCGTATCCTTTCACTGTTTTGATTTACTTGTTATTTGCATACTTGAACTGAACGGTTATGCTTATGTGAAATTAGTTGCTATGGTGGTTGTATTCTCACTGGGCATTTAGCTCACCCCGTTTCTTTTGTTTTCCTTACAGGAATATGACTCTTTTGGAATGAATTTTGTTAAATGGTTGCCGAATGAACTAGATGAATGTCTCTTTTGTATTGTATATAAAATGGGACCCTAAATGTATCATTAGGGCCGTTTTCACTTTTGTTTTGGCAACCCACATATGTAGTGACTTTTGTATCACTTTTAAATGCCATTGTGGCTTGTAAATGGTTAATGTTATGTTGTATATGTATTTCGATGTTTGGTTGGGTTTCGGACGGGTCGGTTACTATTCATGGCCGACTCTGGATTTCATTTCTTTTATTTTGGGTTGTTTTGTCTTTTGCCTTGTTTGCGCGCATTATAAGTTTCAGAACGTGATAGATCGCTTTATACTGCACCGTTAGTCCTGGCGAGAGCTGGGCAGGCAGTCCGCTAACCTCTTTGGTTCGCCTTAGGGGAAGGTGGGGCTGTCACAGGTGGTATCAGAGCCTAGGTTTGAATTAGCCTGGGTGTTATAGAAGTGCTTGACTTGAGGATTCTATTGCTTATACCTATTAAGTGTATTCATGTTATTTCTTCCTTTGCTATAGGATGGATGCGAGTGGTGACCCTAGTGCTAGTCCTTCGGGAGTGAGACCTCCCAGAGCACTCCCCGTGATCCCATATCAGATCAGGCAGAAGGGGGCCGTGGTGCGTTGGAGCCCGGCTAACCGCCTTCGACGGTGTGAGTGCCGTGATACTTATGCTTACCCGAACGCCTTAGTTTTGGCTGTGGCAAAGGAGCGTGAGGAGCTTGCTAAGGATAACGCTAAGTTGGAAGCTGGGGTTGCTAAGCTGGAAGCTGAGGTGACTCAGGTTAAGGCAACCAACGAGAAGCAGGCTGCACGCATCAAGGAGCTAGAGTATGACGTGCACGAGGTCGAGGATAGAGTTGATGATCTATGCGACCAACTGAGGGATGCACGCGAGCGCGAGGTTAAGCGAGCTAGCAAAGTCAGGGGTCGTGCTGAGGCGATCCTTAATCTGTGCGACGACGGGCTCGAGGAGTCTAGCGATGAGGCCTCGTGTGCTGGGGCCGAGGCTGGGGAGGAGTCTATCCCGTCGCCTGGGTCCCAGACCCCAGCGACTGACTAGGCCTTGATCTTTAGGCATCTTTTGGATAGTTGGTGGTTTTTGTATGTACATAGGGATAGGGATAGAGCCTTAGCTAACCATTTTGGATTGGGTTAGCTACGTGTAAATCTCTTTTGATAGGCCAATCCTCGGGGGGATCGTTTGTGTTTGTACGTGCTTTGGCCGTACTTGACTTGACTGATTGTATATATGTGTTTGGCTTGTATGTATGTGTGTTTGTGATTATGCTTGCACTGTATAAATATGTGTTATTGTGCAAAGTTTAAGTGTTACTTATATGTCTTGTTACTACTTTGGTTTAGTATTCTTGCCTAGACCGAGTAAAACTCATGGAAGGTACACGGAGTGGTCGGGGACGTGGGCGCGGAACTAGACAACCCACACCGGTTAGGGAAACGAGGGAAACCTCTACTGGACCCAATCCTGGACCGCAAATAGATCCGAATGTGCAAATAGCTGCTGCTATGCAGCAAATGACCAATTTACTAGTACAAGTAGTGCAACAACAGGGCCAGAACCCAAACCCTAACCCCGGAAACCCTGGCCATCATATTGAGAGCGAGGATAGAGTTCTAGAACGTTTTCAAAAGTTTTCCCCGGCAAAGTTTGTTGGGGGACCCGACCCTGACGTTGCTGCGAAATGGCTTGAGAAGATGGTTGATATATTTGCAGCTCTACATTACCTAGACGAACGGCAGGTGACTTTTGTCGTGTTTCAACTTGAGGGGGCTGCCCGTTCCTGGTGGAACGTAATTAGACAGAAATGGGAGTGGGAGCAGACGCCTAGGACTTGGGTGAACTTCATCCAAGAATTTAATGCAAAGTTTTTCCCTCCTCTAGTCCAGGAGAGGAAGGAGGACGAGTTTATCCGGCTCCGGCAAGGGGCTCAGACTGTGGCGGAATATGAGAGTCAGTTCACCCGCCTGTCCAAATTTGCGCCTGAGCTAATCATGACTGAGCAAAGGCGAATTAGGCGCTTTATTCAGGGCTTGAACGTTGAGATCCAGAAAGACCTCGCGGCGGCTCAAATCACTACGTTTAGCGAAGCAATGGAAAAAGCCCAACGAGTTGAAAGTGCGCGGTTGCAGGTCCGAAACCTCCAGGCTAAGAAGCGTGGCTTTCCTGAGAGTACTTCCGGACAGGGTGAAAAGACTATTCCTTCTAAATTCGGACGAGGAACGGGTGGTGGTCGACAGTCTGGTTCGGGCAGAGGGACTCCATACAGGGGTAGTCAAGCTGGGCGAGGACAAAGGGGAAATGCTCAAAGTGGCTCGGCTTCGGCACCTCGTGGTCCCTGTGGGCATTGTGGCAAAGCAAACCACTCCGAAGATAATTGCTGGAGGAAACAGGGCAAATGTCTGCGATGTGGAAGCGCGGACCACCAATTGGCTACATGCCCGGTCCTGAAACAAGATGGAAAGGGGAGCCAACCATCGTTGAGGACCAATACTGGACCAGCCAAGGGAGACGGATCCAAACCTAAAGTTCCAGCTAGGGTGTATTCCTAAGAGCCCCATCAGGTTCCAGAATCTTCTGAGGTTGTAGAAGGTACGATCCCTATTTTCCACCGCTTTGCCAAAGTTTTAATTGATCCTGGTGCCACTCATTCGTTTGTTAACCCTGATTTCATGTGTGGCATCGATATAAAACCTGCTAGTTTACCATATGACCTAGAAGTTAGTACACCTACGGGGAATCAACGTTTGGTGACTAGTATGGTTTATAGGGATTGCGATGTATGGGTAGGTGAAAAGAGATTTTTAGGAGACCTGATTAGCTTGTCCATTAAGGGGTACGATGTGATTCTGGGTATGGACTGACTAGCCAAATATAACGCCCAACTAGATTGTAAAACAAAAATAGTAGAATTTCGCATTCCTGGCGAGGCAACCTTAAGGTTGGATATAAGGAGTAGGTTAGCCTCATCCGCTCTAATTTCGGGCATTCGAGCTAGGAAACTGATAAGTGGAGGGGCGCAAGGATTTTTGGCCTTTTTGATTAATACCCCTACGGATAAGTTAAAAGTGGAAGACGTGGCCATAGTGAGGGAATTTTCGGATGTATTTCCTGATGAGTTAGTAGCCTTACCTCCGGAAAGGGAGATAGAATTCCGAATAGATCTTTTACCTGGAACTTCACCTATTTCAAAAACCCCTTACCGAATGGCGCCTGCAGAACTTAAGGAACTTAAGTTGCAATTACAAGATCTTTTGGAGCGGGGATTCATTCACGAGAGTGGGTCTCCTTGGGGAGCTCCTGTCCTATTCGTGAAGAAGAAGGACGGAACCTTGAGGATGTGCATTGATTACCAGGGGCTGAACAACGTAACCATCAAGAATAAGTATCCACTTCCTCACATCGACGAGTTGTTTAACCAGCTGCAAGGAGCAGTGGTCTTCTCCAAATTGGATCTCCGGTAGGGATACTATCAGTTGTTGATTAGGAAGGAGGACATTCCGAAAACTGCTTTCAACTCAAGATACGGGCATTACGAGTTCGCCGTTATGCCCTTTGGACTGACCAATGCTCCCGCCGCCTTCATGGACCTAATGCATAGGGTTTTTAAACCCTATCTAGACCGATTTGTTGTTGTGTTTATCGATGACATTTTGGTCTACTGTAAGACACGCGAGGAGCATGAGGAGCATTTGAGAGTGGTGTTGCAGACATTGAGGGAACATCAGCTGTACGCCAAGTTTAGTAAATGTGAGTTCTGGTTGGAGAAAGTAGCATTCCTAGGGCACGTGATCTCCCATGAAGGTATTTCGGTGGACCCGACGAAGGTAGAGGCCGTGACAAATTGGAAGAGGCCAGAAAACCCCACGGAAATTCGCAACTTTCTAGGGCTAGCTGGGTACTACCGAAGGTTCATTAAAGATTTTTCCAAACTAGCCGGACCTTTAACTGACCTGACGAAGAAGCATGGTCAATTTATCTGGAACGCCCGATGCGAAACAAGTTTTCAGGAACTAAAGAGAAGATTGACCATGGCTCCAGTGCTAGTTTTGCCAAATGGAGTGGACGGGTTTGCGGTGTATGCCGACGCGTCGCGAGAAGGCCTGGGGTGCGTATTGATGCAGAACCGGAATGTGATTTCTTTCGCCTCTAGGAAATTGAAGCTTCACGAGCAGAACTATCCGACTCACGATCTGGAACTAGCCGCAGTTGTCTTTGCACTGAAAAAGTGGAGGCATTACTTATATGGGGTGACCTTCGAAGTGTTTTCGGATCACAAAAGTCTTAGATACCTTTTCTCCCAGAAGGAATTGAACATGAGGCAACGAAGGTGGATGGAGTTCCTGGAAGATTACGACTACACAATCAACTACCATCCGGGAAAGGCAAATGTGGTAGCAGATGCTTTGAGTCGTAAGGTGCAAGTAGCAGGGTTGATGATTAAGGAATGGGATTTATTAGAATCCGTGTGCGAGTGGAGGCCCTGTCTTGGAAGCCATAAGGTGATATTTGGCAATGTTAGGCTAACCTCTACTCTACTGGAACGCATAAAAGAGGCACAAAAAGAAGATTTAATGGTACAGAGGTGGAGAGAGAAAGTGGAAAAGGGAGAAACTACGGACTTCAATTTAAGTCATGAGGGCATTTTGAAATATCGAAACCGAATAGTGGTACCGAAGGAAGAGTCGATGAAAATGGAAATTGTGGAGGAAGCTCATCGGTCCAAGTATACAATCCATCCGGGCAGCAGCAAGATGTATCAAGACCTGAAAGGAACCTATTGGTGGGACAATATGAAGAGGGAAATCGCTCAGTACGTGCAGAAATGTCTCATTTGCCAACAGGTGAAAGCAGAACATCAAAAACCATCGGGTCTGTTACAACCCTTGGAGATACCCGAGTGGAAGTGGGAGAACGTCACGATGGACTTCGTTTCCGGTTTACCGAGGACACAAAGAGGACACGATGCCGTTTGGGTGATCGTTGATCGACTAACCAAGTCGGCCCATTTCTTGCCAATGGACATGAAGTATTCAATGGACAAGTTGGCCCGACTGTACATGGACGAGATAGTAAGGTTACACGGTGTTCCTGTGAGCATCGTCTCCGATCAGGATCCACGGTTTGTATCTCGGTTTTGGCAGAAGTTTCAAGAAACCCTGGGGACTAAACTCAATTTGAGCACGACCTATCATCCTCAGACGGATGGCCAGTCGGAACGGACCATTCAAACTCTCGAGGACATGCTACGAACTTGCATTCTGGACTTTGGAGGCAACTGGGGTCAGCACATGACCTTAGTAGAGTTTGCGTACAACAATAGCTTCCATTCGTCGATTCAAATGGCTCCGTACGAAGCTCTCTACGGACGCAAGTGCCGGTCGCCGATTTACTGGGATGAAGTTGGCGAAAAGAAAGCACTAGACCCGGCAACCATTCCATGGATGGAAGAGGCTCAGGAGAAGGTCAAGTTGATAAGGCAACGGCTTCAAACAGCCCAAAGTCGACAAAAGAGCTACGCAGATAATCGAAGAAAAGACTTGGAGTTTGAAGTTGGAGACTACGTATTTCTCAAGATCACACCCTTACGAAGTCTTACAGCGGGTAAAGGAAAGAAGCTTCTACCGCGGTACATCGGACCCTACAAGATCCTGCAAAGGGTAGGAGCGGTCGCGTATCGATTGGAACTGCCGTCCAGTCTCTCTCGAATCCACAATGTGTTTCACATCTCAATGCTAAAGAAATATCATCCCGACCCATCCCATGTGTTACAACCGGAGGAGATCGAAGTAGATGAATCACTGGCCTATGAAGAGAAACCGGTCCAAGTACTCGATCGAAAAGTCAAAGAGCTCAGAAACAAGCGGATTCCACTAGTGAAAGTGCTATGGAGAAACCACGGAGTAGAGGAAGCTACCTGGGAAGTGGAAGAGGAAATGCGAAAGAAGTATCCAAACCTTTTCGGGAATTAAGGTGAGAAATTTCGAGGACGAAATTCTTTTAAGGGGGAGAGAGTGTGAGAACCCGTAAAACCCTAATAATTTTCCTAGGGTTTAAACCCTTTAATGGCATGTTTTCTGCGTTTTCTGGCTTAGGAATATTTTCTTGGTGGTTTTTATGAGCATTTATAGTTTTTAGATGATTTTTCTAGTATTGGAGAGTTTTTGAAAAATTAAGAATATATAATGGACGTGGGACCCACTAGTGCGAAAAGTTCGGAAAAATTCGGCCAATTAGGTTAAATTCCGGATACTGTGTAAAATTTATCGAGTGTTAAGAGATAAGTAGAGAGTGAGATTTGATTGATGTGAGAGGAAAAAGAAGAGATAGGATTGCATTAATGAAGTGCCAAATGTCACTTGTTGATTGGATAGGACTTATGGAACACTATTCACCTATTTGACTATTTTTGACTAAGTGGTTAATATCTCCAAAAAAATCACTAAAATTCACCATTTCTTCTCCTTGGTGGCCGGCCCTCTCAAGCTCAAGAAGGAAGAAAACTTCATCAATTATCAAGCTTCCATTTGGTTCAATCTTCCAAAAACAAATACTTAAACTAGATTCCACTCCATAAAATTCCTTCCTTGGGTGCTAGTAGGTAGTTTAGTGAAGTTTGTTTGAAGAGCTAAGGTGTCCAACATCTCTACCTCTCTTGGTTACTAGGTGAGTGGTGTGTGAATTCCCTCTTGCACTTAATGAAGCTTAAGTTATGTTTAGTAGTGGCTAAAGTGATGATATATGTGATTTATTTCTTGATTTGAAGTGATTTGGTGAAGTTTTTATATTTTTCAGGAATTCTCTGGTTTAATATGAATGTGATGTTGTGGTTGTTTATGATGGTTGATAATGAGGGGTTATGACTCTAGTGGATGTGAATTGTTGATAATTGCAACCAATTTTGGATTTGGATTGAAATGTGAAATGTTAGGGTTTCAAAACCCCTAATTCTGTCCGGTTTTGGATCATAGGGTTAGAGGCCGAATTGGACTTTTCTCAAAACATGAAAGTTGTAGGTATTGATGAGTTTGAAGTGCCTACAAAATTTCAGGTCATTTGGATTAGTGTAGAGTGAAATATGTCGATTTTACTGTTGCTGTTCTGGGTTGATCAGAATGCGAAAACTGCACTAGTAATTGGCCATTTTGACTGGAATTGGTTTGGATTTTGTTGTTGGTGTCTTCTGATGAAATGTATCTGGATGTCTTAGCTATCATATGCCTTTGGAATCAATGCATTTGGACTTGTGTAGACTGAAATAGACTAATTACAGCATAGTGCGATTTGGGAACCTGCAATTGCGGTTCTGGTTTGGTAATCTGCATTTTTGACCTAGTTGTACTAGGATTTGGACTGAGTGGCCTTCTACATTGTTGTAGCCCTGTCTTTTAGCTTCGAGATGGTGGGTCTTACACCCTCATCCGATAAGCGTAGCGCATTTTGTACCATTACCGCAAAAGTATGATGAAAACTATTTTTTTGTTAAGGCCTAAGCTAATGCCATTTCTTAATTTCTGGTTACCTATGATGCTTATTTATGCATATGAAACCCTATTAGGGTTATAATTGGCATGGCTATATGACTCGTTATCGAGTCTCATTGCATTTGTTTGTATGATTCTAGGGCGTGACGGTAGTGCACGACGGATTGGTGACCACGGTGTATGAAACATCACTTACGTGGTTGGTGAGTATACTACTCACTTAAATGTTCTAATGTGGCTTTGCTATATGTGGTTGTGTTGCCTTAAAGGCTTATTTGGATATTGTAATTGATTAAGGTGAGGGTGTACTTAACCGCCCTCACCCCTTTTGATAGTATCACTGATTGTCTACTGCTTCACTGTCTTACTGAACTTGATATATGAGTTATTGCATTCCATTTCATGGAAACTGATTTGGTGTTGTTTGGACGAATGTCCAACGACCTTACTGTATCACTGAGCTCAACTCCATTAGGTAGTCAATTGGATCGAGCCGGCGAGGGCTTGGTCGTGATAATTGACATGCCACGGGGACTGTATTGAGGAATCTTGTAGTAATGAGACTCTTGATTCCGGTAAACTCGAGTATTACCAAAATGACTGAATGGAGTGCGGGCCCGGTTGGCGAATGTTGGGTGGAAGGAATGGAAGTAAAGAGTTGTCTACGGTTGGTTATTTTTTTAACATTGACGGAGGGTCAATGAGGTTGGATCAAGAATGTAAGCGAGGAAATGGGCTCTTGAGAGCCGTCCGTATCCTTTCACTGTTTTGATTTACTTGTTATTTGCATACTTGAACTGAACGGTTATGCTTATGTGAAATTAGTTGCTATGGTGGTTGTATTCTCACTGGGCATTTAGCTCACCCCGTTTCTTTTGTTTTCCTTACAGGAATATGACTCTTTTGGAATGAATTTTGTTAAATGGTTGCCGAATGAACTAGATGAATGCCTCTTTTGTATTGTATATAAAATGGGACCCTAAATGTATCATTAGGGCCGTTTTCACTTTTGTTTTGGCAACCCACATATGTAGTGACTTTTGTATCACTTTTAAATGCCATTGTGGCTTGCAAATGGTTAATGTTATGTTGTATATGTATTTCGATGTTTGGTTGGGTTTCGGACGGGTCGGTTACTATTCATGGCCAACTCTGGATTTCATTTCTTTTATTTTGGGTTGTTTTGTCTTTTGCCTTGTTTGCGCACATTATAAGTTTCAGAACGTGATAGATCGCTTTATACTGCACTGTTAGTCCTGGCGAGAGTTGGGCAGGCAGTCCGCTAAGCTCTTTGGTTCGCCTTAGGGGAAGGTGGGGCTGTCACATTCATAGAGCCCACTCTACTCATTTCCAACCAAATAAAGACACCCACATGAAGCTACAAGCTTCAAGGTCAAATTTAACCTACTAAAACCAAGTTTAAAGGGTTAGATGATTACTATCTCTTGAATGATGAAAAACCAGAAATTTTTTGTCACTAAGAGCTCCAAGAAACTCGGCTAGAAGATCTCCTCCTCCAAGTCAAGATGAATCCCCAAGTTGCTAGAAGTTGGAGGGTGTTTTTGTGAAGAAATTTGTGCAAGAAATAAGGTGAGATGATGAAGAGTTTTGCTCTTCTTCTTCCTTTGGAGTTTCGGCCAGCAAGGGGTGAGAGAAGAGAGAGATTGTGCTGATGAGTGAAGCTTCTTGGAGAAGCTTGGTAGTTGTGGTTCAAATTTTGCACAAAGAACTTTGAATAGTGCGCGTACGCACGCGTTTTGTGTCCGTTTTCTCTCGGTTTCGTTTCACTTGTGCACTAAACCTTTAATGTACTTCCGTTAACACTAATATTATTCACTCTTAGTAGTCCATCAATAATTTTTTTAAGTCATTCAATTAGTAACGCGCGTGAAAACGCGAACTTCCGACTTGCACGTGATAAAGTACAATTTCTAAGAATTTCTTGTAACGATGATATAACTGACTAATACTAGACTAATTAATCATAAAAATACCTATTTTAAAACTAACGCATGAGTTCTCAAATCTCCAAGGTCACTGTACTCTCAAATCGACTATTGCCTCCAAACGTGTATTCACCTGTGAAGCCTAAGCTCTGATACCACCTGTGACGACCCCACTTCTCCCAAGGGCGAACCCAAAGGTATCGGCGGGCCCCTACCTAGCTCGCGCCAGGACTCAAAACTTAAAACAATAAAAGCTAGAAAATCCAAAATAGTACTATACATACTATATACAATCCCAAAAGAGTTATAATTACATTCTCCAAAATAGGTATTTAGTTTACTACATCACCATAAGTTAGTCACCCAATATATAAAGTAGACCCAAAAAGAGGTTCATATACAGGCCATCAAAATAAAAGAAACGACTTAAACATCTAGCTAAACAAGCACACCTAACTATAACCAGTGTATGTGCCAAAAGTCCCCGCGTTGGCCCCTGCTAAGGAAAACAAAAGGAAAGGGGTAAGTTATATGCTTAGTAAGTAAATAGGGGCAAAAACGTAAATTTCACGTAACAACAGTTACACAGTAAGAGTAAAGCAAAAGCAGAAAAGTAACATTACATGATAAGGATACAGGTGGCTCCAAAGCCAGATCGTTTGCCATGCGTGATCTCCTGCCGACACTCTGTCGACCACAAATAATGGTCCGTAGAACTTCACTTGTACTCCCACCGTACACCTTATCACCCTCTCTGGCCAGACATGTGAGGCCCCAGTTCATTCTACGTTGATATATTCATTAATTGGGCGGTAACGTTTGGTTTTGGGAGTATTTCGAAAACCCTAAGTAGGGATTAAGATTTAAACCCTAAGTTCCGGTTAAGATTGAAAACCCGTTTTTCTACATTTTCTTTATTAGAAAATTCCCCAGATAATTTTTATTGAGTAAATAGAGTTTTTAGATGATTTTTCTAGTATTAGTTGGTTTTTGAGAAATTAAGAACGTATATCGGACGTGGGACCCACTAGGTTAAGTTCTGAATACTAGATTTAATTTACCGGGTGTTATGAGATAATTGAAGGTTGATATATGGATGAGAGTGGAGAGAGACAAAGTGATAAACTTGCATTAAATAGGGTGACATGTGTCACCATATGATTAATTCTTGTTTTGACTTTTTGTTCAACCTTTTTCCAAATTCTAAATAAAACCAAAAATTGACCAAAAATCCCTCAAAAACATAGAAGCTTGGCCGGCTCTCTCCCTTGAAGAAACAAGAAAAACCTCTCTCAATTTCATACTCCAATCTTGCCCAATCTCACAAACTAACCGGTTAATCTTGAATTCCTTCCATAAAACCTCTTAGTTTAGTGCTTGTAAGGTGTTGTGTGGAGTTGGTTGGAAAGCTAGAGGACCTAGTACTCTCTCTCTCTCTTGTTCTAAGGTAAGTTGTGAAGGACCACTTTCCTTCTTCTAATAATGTTTAATTCATGCTTGGTGATGAAATGAGATGCAAGTTTATGGATTACATCTTGATTTTGGTTGGATTGGTGAAGTTTTCTATTTATTGGTAATTTTTCTGTTTTAAAATGAACATGATTGTGTGGCTATCTATGATGATTGGAAATGGTATATAATGATTCTAGAGGGTGGAAAAGGTGGAAGATTGCAAGGAATTTCTGTTTTGGAAGAAATCTGGAGAATTAGGGTTCTTGGTTCTTCATTCTGTCCGAAAGTTTTGGTCATATATAGAGGCCGAATTGGCCTTGGCTTAAAACATGAAAGTTGTAGGGAATGACATTTTAGAGGTGCCTACAAAATTTCAGGTCAATCGGATTAGCGTAGAGTGAGAAAAGTCGAATTTAACCTTGCTGTTCTGGTTTTGGCCGAATGTAAGAACTGCGATTGTAATTGGTTGTTTTGGTTGGGATTGCTTCTGAATTGGTTGTTATGGTCTTCTGATGAAATGTAGTCTTAAATCTTAGCTTTCATATGGCTTTGGAATTTCGGAATTTGGACTTAGGTAGCCTGTTTTATGATGTTTGTACTAGAATACGTTTTGTGAATCTGTTTTTACGATGCTGGTGTAGTATCTTGCATTTTTGACCTGGTTATACTCGAAACTGGATTGAGTGGCCTTCTTCAACATTGTATCCTCTTAGGTCCTGAATCTACTTGTAAAATTTCAGGTCAAACGGATTAGTGTATCCTGAGTTATGGACAAAACCATCCGGCCTGTTTTAGACGTTCGTTTGTGTACGTTTTGAATTTCAGTTTCTGACAGTGGGTTTTTCCGTATTGATCCCATTCGATCTGAGTGTCGACTCCTTCATAAGAAATTTAGATCTTGGTCCCAGCTTCGAAACGGTATAAAGTGCGTCGAAATCCGAGTTCCGTAGCTCCTGTTATGATCAAAACAATATCGATCGTCAGAACTGCCTTGTATTTGGACAGTTCTGACGGGTATTTTGGTACTCAATTTTCGTTCTATTCTGAGTGGATTCAGATCTTGGCCAAAACATTAAAGTTTTAGCCTTATGTCTCAGCTTTTTAATGTCTTTGGAATTTCCTGATTTGGACTTGTGAGCTAGAAGTTATGGTCTAGTAAACAGACCCTGTCTGTCATTCAAAGTGCAAACTTCTGGTACCGTTTTCCATGATTTCAACTTGTTTTGATTCGGATCCAGTTTAAGGTGTCTTCATGAGAATTGTAGGCCTTCCTCATAGATTCTAAACGGTGTCTCGTTCACCTTGATCCGATATTCCTAGCCTAACATTTGACCAAAACGGTTTGAGATGGCAGATTTGGCCGTCCCGTTTGCCGTTCCGCGCGTACGCGTGTGCCCCTTTTTACCGTTTCCGCACTTGCGCGTGCCAATTTTGCCATTTTGCTTGTTTTGGGCATGTTAGTGGCCGTTTGTGATAATAATGTGATAAAATCTTCTATTTCAGACAGCGGTGAGCTAGGCGGAGCCGGTGGGGCCCACTACTAGCGAACGCACGAAGCGATTTTGCTTTAGTACTACTTTCGGTATTTTGGGTAAGTATTCAGGCCAGTTTGGTGTGTTTTCTTTGCTATGTGTTTGAGATATGTGAAAAGGGTACTTAGGCGAGGGTGTACTTTATCGCACTCGACCTAAACCCTAATTTGAATGTATAATTGTACTTGGCATATGTATATGAACCTTTTGGAACCAAAACCCTTGAGCTTGTGGCTCGGGGCGACTTTCGAGTAAAATTTGTGAAGTTTGCAAAGTTTGTGAGTTCGTGGGCCCGATCTAAGACCTGTTTGGACTATTCGAGCCGGTTAGGGCTTGGTCGAAGTCAGTCCAACTTAGTCTGAGGTCACCAAGTTTGTAGGTTCATGTTATGAACCAATTTTGTGAATCCGGTTCACCGAGAAGGTGACCAAGTTTGTGACCCGAGCTTGTGACTCAAGCTCAAGTTTGTGATTTCGTTCACCCGGGCAAGTTTGTGAGGTGACTGGCCAGTGAGGGTGATAAGGTGTCGGTGGGTGTACAAGTGAAGTTCTACGGACCATTGAGTGTGGTCGACGGAGAGTCGGCAGGAGATCACGCATGGCATATGAATTGGCTTTGGAGCCACCTGTATCCTTATTATGTGATGTTACTTTTCTGCTTTTGCTTTACTCCTACTGTGTAAATGTGGTTACGTGAAATTTACGCTTTTGCCCCTGTTTACTTACTAAGTTTCCAGCTTACCCCATTTCCTTTGTTTTCCTTTGCAGGGGACGACGCGGGGAACTTTGGGACTCTGCCGCTAGTAAAGTTAGGTCTAGTTTGTAATAGTTGGACAGTTAGGATGTTTGTTTTTGTTTTGGTGGTTTGTATAAGGACCCTTCTTAGGGTCTATCTTCTACTGGTTGTGGTTGTAGTATATTAGAGTGGTTTGACTCGTTAATTTTGAAGATGTAAATATAACTTTTGGATTGTATATATTGTATTTAGTGCTCTTTCGAACTTTAAGTTTTGAGTCCTGGCGCGAGCTAGGCAGGCGGCCCGCCGATACCCTTGGGTCCGCCCTTGGGAGAAGTGGGGTCGTCACAGAGATCGTACTCTATCAAAATCGAAAAAGTCACGGTCAGAAACTTTCCAAAAACGTAACAGAATTTGACGGTCAAAACAGGTCTGAGTATTTCATTTATAACTCAGGATATACTAATCCGTTTAACCTGAAATTTTACAAGAATATCCAGGACTTAAGGGGCTACAATGTTGAAGAAGGAAACTTTGTCCAATTTTGAATGTAACAAGGTCAAAAATGCAAGACACTATACCAGAATCGCAAAACAGGATCACAAACCGTATTTGACCTCAATATGCGGTAATGGCACCAAATTCACTACGGTTATCGGATGGGGGTGTAAGAGCCACCGTTTCAAAGCTAAGAAATAGGGTTACAACAATGTAGAAGGCCACTCAGTCCAAATCCTAGCACAACTAGGTCAAATATACAAAATACGAAATCAGAATTACCAAAACAGGTTTGCAAATCACATAATGCTGTAATGAGTCCAACTCAGTCTATACAAGTCCAAATGCATTGATTCCAAAGGAATATGGTAGCTAAAACATTCCTCTATATTTCATCAGAAGACACCAACATCCAAATCCAAAGTAATTCCAGTCAAAATAGCCAAATACAAACGCAGTTCTGCCATCCTGATCAACCCAGAACAGCCACAGTAAAATCGACATATCTCACTCTACACTAATCCAAATGACCTGAAATTTTTCAGGCACCTCAAACACATCAATACCTACAACTTTCATATTTTAAGCAAAATCCAATTCGGCCTCTAACCCTATGATCCAAAACCGGACAGAATAAGGGGTGATAAAACCCTAACTTTCCACAATTCAATCCAAACCCAAAATTGGTTGCAATTATCACTAATTCACACCTACTAGAGTCATTTCCCCTCATTATCAACCTTCATAGATGACCAAAACATCACATTCATATTAAACCAGAAAATTCCTTAAAAATATAAAAACTTCACCAAATCACTTCAAATCAAGAAATAAATCACAAATATCATCACTTTAGCCACTACTAAGCATAACTTAAGCATCATTAGGTGTAGGAGTATGTTCAATCATCACTTACCTAGTATACAAGAGAAGAGGAGTTGTAGACCACCTTAGCTCTTCCAAAAACTTCACCAAACTCACCACTAACACCAAATGGAAAGGTTGTATGGAGTAGAAACTAGTTTAGGCAATCGGTTTGGATGATTTGAGCTAGTTGAAAGCTTGAAGTTTGAAGAAGTTTTCTTCCTTCTTGGAAAGAGAGAGGGCCGGCTATGGAGGAGGTAAGAAATGGTAATTTTTTGTGCAATTTTTAAGATATTTAACCATTTTGGTCAAAAGTCAAAAACATGAATAGTAAATCATAAAGTATAACCAATAAGAGAGTGACACTTGTCACCTCTTAAATGCATTCTTATCTTTCTTTTTCCTCTCCCATCAATCAAATCCCACTCTCTACTTATCTCTTAACACCCGATAAATTTCGCACAGTATCCGAAACTTAACCTTATTGGCCGAATTTTTCCGAACTTTTCGCACTAGTGGGTCCCACGTCCAATATATATTCTTAATTTCTCAAAATCTAACCGATACTAGAAAAATCATCTAAAAACTATATTTACTCATAAAAATTATCTGGGGAACTTTTCTAATAAAGAAAATGTGGAAAAAGGCGGGCGATAAATAAAACTCCGCTTAAGCTTTCTAATATAGTAACACTAGAGGTTTGCTAATCATTCAAACTTACTAAACCTTTGTAATTAAAACAAATCCTATATTTACCTATGTCAAGGCACACACTAGAATACCGAATATAAATTATAGCTTGAACCTTATAATCATAATACGTAAACTAGGATTTTCAAGCTCAACCGAATTAGGGTTTCCTTCCTAGCCATAAAACCCTGATTTTTTTCTATACCGAATATCAAATAACCCTAATATCGACTTACGAACGGACTGGGGCCTCACATAAGTAGATTATTTTCTCTCGTCTGAAGTTTGCTGCTTCCCTCTAGTTAGCAAGTACGAAATCAATCTTGATTTTGCCCAAATCATATATATATATATATATGAACACAATAAAACCGATAACTTGATGCATGCTGATGGTTAAAGTGGCAGAGTAGAAAAATGGCCTACTTTATTGGTATCTCTGCACCATCTGCGGTTTCTTGACTTTGAATATCATGTTCTTTTAGGTGAAAGTTGTGCCGGCTTAGTTATGTTGGAAATAAAAAAATATGCGGTTTGCATTTGTCATCTAGACTTATAAAAGTACCTTTTTCGTGTGCTGGTTGGAATGAGTTTGCATTAAAATAGAACCAGAAGAGAATCATATCTACAGATACATCTCTTTTAAAGATTGCCTTTGTTATTTAATTGGGGGATGGTAATAATTTATCCTACTTGAATTGCGTAATACTACCAGGGATCTTATATTTTTGGGGGCAGCTAATAAATCTCCTTAATGTGACTGAAGATCAATCAATCGACAACCACTTTTTTCCAGAGTGTCATATTAAATTGCATCTCTTAAAATGATGAAATACTAGTTGAATAGGAAATCATTTCCATATATCTCTTGGTCCAGTTATGGAAACAAAGAGACATGATTGGTGGGTTGATGTAAAATAACATGTCATTGAGGTCAGTGGTGTCCAACTAATCAATAATTTGGAATGTCTAGAATTTGATAGAACTTGGGACCTCCTTACTTGGTTGGATTTGGGGTGGTATTGGAATTTTGCCTAATCAAGAATTTTTTTTTCATTGTTTGTCCTTTCCTCTGGTTATGAGAGTTATGAACAGAAATTCCTAGACAATTCAAGCTTTTATATTCTACTTTTTTGGTGCTCTTCTTCTTGTAATTTTATTTGAGTCCACCTTGTTGATTGTTATCAGCTCCATTTGTCTTGATTTTATGTGTTGCGTTAAAGCAAGCTTCTTTTAAATGTAGTTTAGATTCTAAAACTTTTAACTAGTAATTGCTAGCTTGAAGCTGTCATAGTTTGGAACTCTCTATTAGCTGTCATACTGGTGGCATTAGTCCAGTTGTTTGGATATCAAAAGGCTATAAACCTATGGTCATCCTAGAGTCTGATTATTAATCATTTGGAGTACAAGAAGTCCAGTAGAATTCCATATATTTCTGAGTCAACTGTCATTACTTAATTAGTTTTATGGATATCAGTCCAAGAATGTTGAACTTGTATGAAGTGCTGGGCATTTAAATTCTGGACTTTTATGTGGCATGTATTTCGAAATTTATGATTGTATTTAGTGAAAAATTTTTAGGCCTTTTTTTATTATGATCATGTTTTGGTCGGAGTTTAAGTGGGATTGCTTTCTGTTGATGGACTTCTTACTGTAATTGCATTTACTCAGGTGAGGTTTCACTTCTTTCTTATCCTTTTCTTTCTTTTAGACAATGTGTAAAAGAGAAAATGTACATTGGGGTATTGATGATTAAAGTAACTGGCTTTCGTTTCTGGGTTTTGTTTAAATGGTTGAATTGTCGATTCTACTGTACTAAGCTTCTTGGAATGGTAGGGTTTTAGTTGTCTTGTTACTTAGTTGAGACTCGGATGATTGGTGATTTCTGCACTCTTTTGTATGATTGCGTTGGATAAGGTGGCAATGTGACTGTAATCTGATGTGAGTTTCAACTTGGATTAGAAATGTGCTTCAAATTAAGGGATGGGAACGGAATTTCAGAGTCAGTTTATTTTGATATCAAATTGTCTTTCATTTGTATTGATGCAGCTCCTGAGGAAGTGTCAAGGATCTGAAATGTGTTAATGTATATGCCTAATGGGATTTTGTTCCTGCATTTTTCCGTTCCTTCAATTCCTATGTTTTCTTTTTTGTTCTTATATGATCCTGATGATGTACAATTCGTTATTAGTGACTCTGTTTAAAACTTAAGCTAGGAGACGGAGTAGAAGCCTTAGATCTAATTCCAAAAATTCGAGCTAATGAGCTGCTCACGAGTCAAAAATTCGAACTCACGATTCGAGCTGCTCACGAGCCAGAAATCGAGTTTCAGCTCGCGAGCCGTATCGAGTCGAGCTCGAGCCTAGTATTTTTTAATCGAGTCAAGTTCGAGCTCATTTCTTTAGGCTCGTCGAGCTCGAGCTCAAACTCGAGCCCACCTATTTTTAAGTCGAGCTCTGCTCGATAAGTCCAAAACTCGACTCGTTTGCAGCCCTACACCCAATACAAAAATCACTTGCTAAGTTAGAAAACAACTCTTGTTGAACCTTGAATCTCACAAACTAGCTTCAATGTATGTTCAACTTGATTGCTTGTGGTCATGAGGTAAGGATCCTCATGAGGTAAGGATCCTCAAAGTGGTGTGACATGTACCCCATGAAACCGAACTCATGCTCGAATAAACTTGCAAGACACCAAGGCAGCTTTGTTGGAGTTGGAGCATCAAGAAGACTAAGGGCAAGATGACAATTGTAGTGGCAATGATCATTGAGGAACTCATTCTTTAAATGAACCCTTGGTACACAACCAGTCCCAAAATTTGGAATGTTCCCTTCAAGATGAGCTCGAATTAACTCCTAGAGGACAAACTCCATGGAAACATGCAAAGCGTAAATTGACTTTGTGACAGCCCCACCTTCCCCTAAGGCGAACCAAAGGGGTTAGTGGATTGCCTGCCCAGCTCTCGCCAGGACTAACGGTGCAGTTTAGAGTGATCTAATACGTTCTGGAACATACAAACACACGTAAACAAGTCAAAATAAAAAAAAAATGAAATCGGAGCCGGTCATGAATAGTAACCGACACGTCAAAATCCCACCAAGCATCCGTCAACATACATATGTTGAAATTAAGCATATACAATCCAAAGTGGCATACAAAAGTTCTTCAAAAGTTGATACATGTACGGTTTTTGCCAAATCAAAAGAAAGAACCCAATAGACATTAGGGTTTCATTCAATGAGCAATACAAAAGATATCTACACTAGCTCAACTTGGCAATCAACTATCCAATCCAATCCCAAAAGTGTTTATATTCCTGTAAGGAAAATAAAAGGAACGGAGTGAGCTTACGCCCAGTGAGCTACTATCACATAAGCAACCAAGTCACATAGGTATAAAGCGGTCAAAAGAAATAAATCAAGATCACACATTAACAAGATGGTAAAAGGATACGGACGGCTCTCAAGAGGCCCTTTCCTCGCTTATATACTTGATCGAACTTCATTGACACTCTGTCAATGTTTAACGGTAACCAACCGTAGACTCCACTTTACTCCCATTCCTTCCACCCAACATACCCCTACCGGGCCCGAACTCCAAACTGTCGCGCCCCACTTTTTGAAATGGTGTGGAAGTAGTGTGTGAAATATGTATGTGAACGTGTGCGAAAGTGAAAATAAAGGCCGTGGGATTTGTGAAATGTGACGGTTTGGCCAAATAAAGTTCAAAAAGGGTTTTTGGATGAAAAATGGAGTCGCCACTTGGTATGGAGTTAGGGTGTACCAAGTCACCCAAAAATGATTTTTTGTTTTGTTTTTGAAAGAAAAAGTAAGCAAACCCTTTTAAAGAACTTTTAGGTCTACGCAACCAAAGAGAGGGATCGGGGGTCACATTTGATAAGGGAGAAGGTAAAGGCAACGCCTAAGGCACTCCCTTACCCTAGCCAAAGCTAGTTGCGTGATTTAGGCTCAACTTTTCCTAATTTTTTCTACCCAAGGTACGTATCGCATGTTGGATATGATTAATGGATGCGAAAAGGAAAGAAAAAAGCAATCCTAAACCTAAAATGTTTCTCATGAGGCTTTTAGGTCCCAACCACATGAATTGTGGTGGCCAATAAGGATAGCTCTCATGGAAGTCGTGATTAATGCAAGTGAGGACTCAAGTGCAAGTGTGCAAGTGTGAGAAAATAAAGGTGCTTGTGTGTGCAAATGAATGAAAATAGGATATTAGATACGTATAAGTGCAATTTGAGTGCCATTTGTGAGGTAGAAAAATAAATGAGGGATAGGAAAAAGATGGTGAGAAAATGGATTGAGAAAAATCTAAGTAGTGAGAAAATGTGGCTAAAAGAGTGAGGAGGTGATATAAAAAGAGTGCAAGTGTATGACCCTAAGGGAATGCATCAGGTCGGGAACGGGAAGGACTCCTAACTTTACGACTTTGATTTTCCCTTGGATTAGAAGGAAGAACTAGCGTGCTAAGGCTATTTTGTAGCCACACTCGCTCGTTTCCCTTATCGAAAGGGGACTCTCAAGCAAATGTACCCTATAACTAGCATGAGGATGCAAAACCTAAAATGAGGGGGAAAGGATTGGAGGAGCATGCCAAATGCTAAAAAACTAAGAAAAAAATGCATGAAATGTAGTGAAACATGCAAATGTGTACTAACAAGAAGAGATACCTAAGGGTCTAGCGTTGGACTAGCCCTTTCTATGAATTTCTAACGGAATAATGAGCCACAACTAGCATTGGACTAGTGTGGTGACGTGCATTCATCCATCACATTCATCTACGACTATAGAAAGCAAGTAGACATGCAAATCATCTATAAACACGTAGCACATAACATTTAGCATGCTCGACTAAATGCAAGAGCCTAATAAAGCAACTTAACACGTAGCAACAAAAAGCAAGCAATCAAGCTAATGAACCTATTACATTTGCTAGCTAGGCACACGTCTTCAATAGGTCTTCATCAAGTGCTTTCCAAGCCCTATCTATTACAAGCCAAGAGGTGTACACATACCCCATTAAAAGAATAACTTAATAAAAGCAAGAGTAAATGAAATAAAGGAACTAAAGAAAGGCAAGGAAAGCAAATTAGACATGCAATTCTCACTTAGCACGTTGGATCACATAGGAGAGACAAAAAAGGATAAAAGAAATTATACCGCCCCCTTTTGTAGTGCTAATAAGGTGAACAACACTTGACTTGGGCTAAGGTCACCAAAGAACGGGATAACTTGGGCTAAAACCATCCAAAGCAAAGGATTAATGCACCAATTTAATGATAAAACATAAATAAGACAATCGGAATCCATCGAACATCGAATCCTTCCTCACTTTTCAAGCTTAGAAATGATCAAATAATGCATGAATTGTGAGCAAAAGTGAGTCATTGATCAAATTTCTAAAATAGCAAAACTGATTAAGGATTCAATAGCAACCCTTAATCAATCAATCAAATCCAATTGAAATATTTCAGGAATTTTGAAAAACCCAAGAGCAAGAAAAGGTCAAGTAATGGTTCAAGTTGCAATCAATCTAGGACCTAATTGCAAGAGATTGGAATGTAATTGGGTCTTTGTAGCATTGCTGCAAAATCACAGGGACCAAATTGATTAGTTTTCCCAATCTTCCGGGTCATAGTAACATTAGTTGGAAACCAAGGGGTCAAAATGAAAAATTTTTAGACATTTTTGCATGCAAATGCATGTGAAGCTACGAAACTCTGCCTGCAACAGAAAAAAATTTTGATGAAAGCTTCCTACAACTCGGCACTTCACCAAAAACAGTTTTCAAACATAACCAAATCCAAACACAACTATCACACAATCTTCCCACTTTGCACCATGAAGCTTGTAAACTTAAAGCTCCAAGAACCGGACAAAAGGCATGCAAATTAAGTGTAAAACTTGAGAGCAGCCACGGAAAGAAACAGTAAGAAAAAATGCAGCAACCTTTACTTCTTTCACTTCAGCTTAGATATATTTGCATGCAAACACTCAAATAAGCTCTACCAATATGTCATCCAAAGACCAAATGCAAGGAATTCACCCCCCCCATTATCATCAAAATACCACTCAAGCATAAACTGCCTTGAAGATTCAAACAAAGCCAATGGACAAAATGCAGCAAAGAAGAAAGCGAACTTGCGGTAAGCATAATTCATGCACAAAATTTTAAAACAACTTCGATGCAGTTTTTGTAAGAGTTTTCATGCAAGTTTCACAGGCATGGCTCTATCGTTCTTGCACCAGAAATCTACAACACAAGGGAGGAACCAAAACTCCAGATTTTGATTAAAAATCCCATATTTGAACAAATGCGGCCAAGATTCAAAAATGAAACAGTGCAGACCATTTTTCCAACATTCCAAAAGGACAAACCCTATAAACGTCCTCCCTTTCCGGAACTAGCATCTTGATACTAAAATTGCAACCTATGAACAAACCAAATGGACCCCAAACTCTGCACAACTGAACATGCAAAGGTAACAGCAAAAGACGACAGCTTTAATGTTTTAGACAAACGCAAGGCAAGATGGACTAACAGATTTAAGTCTATAAAGTTCCAATCACACACATACATGCTTGGAAAGGTTCAGGAATCATCCTGATGACGTGGTGGAATGATGATCGATTCTTAGGAGGTCAGCAGCTTTCAATGGCTTCTTGGCTCAGTTTCTCCTTCGATCTCTCGGACGTCAGCTATTTTCTAGTTTCCACTCCGCCGTTGTCTCCCCAAAACTCTCTTGAATTTTCTATCTCTCAAAACCCCAGCCGTCAACTCTATTTCGCTTTCTCCCTCACTCTTGCTCTGTTTTTTCTGAACGTCGCTACCTCTCTCTTGCTCACTCCAGATTTCCAGCCATCCCTTCAATCTTTCTTTGCTCCTGTTTTCCTTTTAGATTTTTAGCCGCCCACTTCATCAGGCTTCGCTTTCAGCCTTCACCTCATTTTTCATCAGTTGTGTGACGACCCCACTTCTCCCAAGGGCGAACCCAAGGGTATCGGCGGGCTGCCTGCCTAGCTCGCGCCAGGACTCAAAACTTAAAGTTCGAAAGAGCACTAAATACAATATATACAACCCCAAAAGAGTTATAAATACATTCTCCAAAAGTATCGAGTCAAACCACCAAAACAAAAACAAACATCCTAACTGTTCAACTATTACAAGCCAATCTAACTATACTAGTATACGAGCCAAAAGTCCCCGCGTCGGCCCCTGCTAAGGAAAACAAAAGGAATGGGGTAAGCTATATGCTTAGTAAGTAAACAGGGGCGAAAGCATAAATTTCACGTAACAGTTACACAATAAGAGTAAAGCAAAAGCAGAAAAGTAACATCACATAATAAGGATACAGGTGGCTCCAAAGCCAACTCATGTGCCATGCGTGATCTCCTGCCGACACTCCGTCGACTGCAAATAATAGTCCGTAGAACTTCACTTGTACACCCACCGACACCTTATCACCCTCACTGGCCAGTCACCTCACAAACTTGCCCGGGCGAACGAAATCACAAACTTGAGCTTGAGTCACAAGCTCGGTGTAGACACCAAATTTTTGGTGTAATTTCATTTACTGTTTATTTTTAGTTTTTTATTTGTCGTGTTAGTTTTATTCGATTTTTAGTTTTTAGTTTATAGTTTTATTTTTATTTGTAAGTTTTTAGCATAGAATTTCTTGAAATGAAAAAAGAGAAAAAGGAAAAATCATGAAAAAAGAGAAAAAAAGAAAAATCATAAAAAAAAGGAAAAAGAAAAGAAAAATAGCAATTTTGTTTTATTTAGCTTTATTTTAGTCATTTCTACTTAATTTATCTTTTATTGTTGTTTGATTCATTTAGAAAAAAGAGAAAAGGTGAAAAATGAAAAAACTATGAAAAAGAAAAATGTAGAAAAAGATGGAAAAATGGCCATTTTTGTTGTTTCTAGTTGTTTAGTTTTTAAATTATTTTCATTATTATTATTATTACCTGGTTTTTGTCAATTTATTATTTTTATTTTTATTTTATCATTTTTGTAATTATCAAGTTGTTTAAAAAAAAAAAAAAAAAGGGAAAGATAGCCGCGGCAAGCTGCATTTGTAGCAGCTTGCAAGGAAAGTTTGGGATGGCTCCTTTGGCTGCAAATACAGAAGAGGGCTGGGAGTGTTTAGGGTTGTGAGGTTTCCATATAAATAAAAAGGGGATAGACAGCCGCAAACAAAAAAAAAGAAGGTAGCGGATAGAGTAGAGAGTTGAGGGTGAGGAAAGTGACGGCTGATAAGGAGAGATAGGGAGAGAGAGGGAAAACGGCAAAAGGAAAAATCAGAAGAGAGGTTGGGGGCTGCAAAAACATAGACGGATAGAAGTGGACGGCGGATAGAACAAAACAAGAGAGAAAAAGGGAGTTGGTGGCGACGGCTTAAAAAAAAAAAAAAAGGAAAAACCTACGGGCAAAGGGGGGGAAAGCTATGCTAGAAATGGGCTGGTGGAGGAAGAAAAGGAAAACAAAAAGTAAGGGCAGTCTGTAAAGGTCGGCGACCAAAGGAAAAGAACGGAACCGAGAACCCTCCTGCGACAAACATCACTGGAAGAACCTTGCAGCAACGAAGCTTTCTGGGTTTTTGTTCCAGCAAATCCGTACGACTTCCTCAGAACACTTCACCTCCATTGGACTGCGCTAGTTTCATCAGGTGACCTTAACCTTTTCCCTGTTGACTTTATACAACTCGTGTGAAGATTCAATCTTAGAAAACGAAGGTTTTGTGTCATTCACTGTTTTGTTTGTCAGTATGTGATTTGAGATGCCCGTCCTGTTGTATGTGATTAAGATGATGTTTAAATGACGAGTCTTGGTTAGATTTCAGATTGCATAATTGGTTTTGTTTGGTATGAGTTGTGGGTGTGTGTTGGCAGCGTTTTTTTAATTGATGAAAGCCCAGAAATTTGAAACAATGAATGAATCTGGGCTGCTAAATGGTTTCAGAATGCTTTCTTCACGGTTTTCGCTGTTTTATGTTCAGTTTCTGGAAGTAGATCTTTTGGAAATAAATGGTTGCTTTGACATTAACCACAAGAGTAGGAAGCTATAATATTGGGGTTCGGTGGATAAACCCACAAGTTTCATTCCTAGCACTGCGTATAATCATCTTTGGTTTGCATAAGAAAGCTACAGAAATTTTGTTCTTCAAAGCGAGCATGTTTGCAGATCATGTTTATTACATACTTTAGTTCAAGGGCCTGTTTTATTCTCCTTTTTGCCTTCGTTTGTAAGCATTTGCATTGTGTGCCTGAGTATGTGGGAATGGGTTGGGTCCTTGGCATGAGTGCTTGTCTCGGCCGAATGGTTTGAAGCTGCGGAATTGCAGCAGAAAAGTGCGGCGTCTTGCATTCCTTGCTTTTTCTTCCTTGTGACTGCAGTTTGTTACTTATTGGATGTTAAAGTGTTGTGTTTCAGTATTTGAATTAAGGTTTTGATGTCTAGCTGATGTCTTATGTGAAAGGGAACCTATACCATGAAGCCCATAAGGAAATTGCAAAGTTTTTTCGGTAACAGAGACTTGGAAATAATATTGCAGCAGACTCCATTTTTTTTTTTCCTTTCTTGAGCTTGAAAACCAATCGCAGCAGGCTCCATTGCTTGCTGAAGTTTGAAACCATTGATGTTTTGCTAAGTTTTTTCGTTTGTTTGAATGTAGTGGCTAAGCTTTCGGTTGTTTGGTGTGAATGAAGTTAGTTGTTTTTGGAAAAATCTAACCAAGGTTGTGATTATGAGATTTGAGTTTGAGAAGAAAGTGCAGCAGTCTTCGGTTGCTAGAGTATGTGAAGTAATTGCAGAAACTTGTTTCATGGCTATTGCATAGAACTTGCATGTTTTTTTCCTTCTAAGTTTCTACCTGTCGAGGTGATGGTAATGACATAGTCTGCATCTTAGTTAAAGCTATGTATGTGAACTTGAAATCTGATTTTTTTTGGAAATAAGATGTGAGTTTGAGTTGGGTTTCGTTTGAGCAAGCATGAGAGAAAATGTTGCAGAAATAGATTTTCTTACGTGAGTTGCATGAGCTGCATGAAAAACCAAAAGAAAAATTGCACTTCGGCCCCCCAAGTCCCCTTTTGACTCACTATGGCCCAAGTAATTGGAACATTTAATCAATTGGATCCCTCTAAGTTTCTCTTTGTTCCACAAAAGCCCAAGCATGTTCTAGTATCTTGTAATTAAGTCCTAAAATCATTGCAACTTCAGTCATTATTTGACTTTTTTCTTGATTTCTGGGATTTTTGAAGTGTTTAAAAGTTTCAATTGGACTTGAATGTTTGAGTAATGCTTGTTTTGGGTCTTTAGTAGATGCTATACTTGGAAATTGGACAGGTTATTCCGTTTTTCTTGGTCTTTAAGCACCTTTTGAGTTCATTGAAGTCGCAATTAGGAGGGCTTTGGTGATTTTGTTTATGTTTTACTTTTAAATTGATACCTTGACCATTTTATTGTTTTGAAGCCATTTTTTCTTCATTTGCTTACCATTGCGAGGAGGTATAATTTCATTTACCTTTTTTGTCTCTCCCTATGCGGACTAATGTGCTAATTGAAATTTGCATGTCTACTTGCTTTCCTAGCCGCTCCTTATTTCCTTTCATTTATTTCATTTACTTTTGATTTTTATTAATGGGGTATGTGTACACCTCTTGGCTTGTAATAGATAGGGCGTAGCAAGTAATTTGGCCCATTTTCCCTTTCCCCTTTGTTTTAGTTAGCAAATGTAATGGTTGCATGCCTATGTGTTATATGTTAAATGCTTTATTAGGATTTTGCATCTAGTCAAGCATGCTAAGTGTTATGTGCTACGTGTTTATAAGTGATTCGCATGTCTACTCGTTTTTTATAGTGTGGATGAATGGAATGGATGAATGTACGTCACCACACTAGTCCAACGCTAGTTGTGGCTTCTTTTATCGTTTCCACTAGTCCAACGCTAGTCGGAATTTATAGGATGGGCTAGTCCAATGCTAGACCCAATAGGTTCTTTTTTTCCCTTTTTTTTCATTAAGTGCATGATCACCACATAACACGCATTTTTCCTTAGTTTATCATTTGGTATGTTCCTCAAACCCCTTCCCCTTCACTTTAGGACTTGCATCTCATGCTAGTTAGGTTTCATTTGTGTGAAAATCCCCTCTTGATAAGGGAAACGAGCGAGTGTGGCTACTCGATAGCCTTAGCACGCTAGTTTTACCTTCTAATCCGAGGGAAAATCAAAGTCGAAAAATTAGGCGTCATCCCCGTACCCAATTTGTTGCATTCCCTTAGGGACATACTTTCATTTTTTCTCACTTCCATGCTCTTTTAATCACCTTTTTTTTCCACATTTCTCAAATCCATATTTTTCACTATGTTTTACTCATCTTACTCCACAAGTAGAATTCAAATTTCACATATATATTTATAATCCTATCTTCATTCATTTGCACACGCTAATACTTTGATTTTTCATCCAAATTCACACGTGCACTTTCTTTACACACTCACACACTAATACTTTGATTTTTCATCCAAATTCACACATGCACCTTTTTATACATTCGCACACTTGAACTTACATTTCTTGCATCTTTCATACACTTTCACACTTGCAAACTTGAATTTGAACTCTCATTTGCATTAATCGACCTCTATGAGGTTTTCCTTTGTTGGCCGCCACAATCCATGTGGTTTGGGACCAAAAGCCTCACAAGAGACATCGTAGAATTTAGGATTGCATTTTCCTTTCCGTTTTGCATTCATATAGTCATATCCAACGTGCGATACATACATTGGGTAGAAAATTAGGAAAGGTAAGGTTAAGTCGCGCAACTAGCCTTGGCTAGGTCAAAGGGGTGCCTTGGATTCTATCCTTGCCTTCCCCTTTGTCAAACGTGATTTCCGAACCTTTTTCTTTGTTTTACGTAGACTAGGAGTCGTTTTAAAAAGGGTTTATTACTACTTGACTTTAAAACTCATTTTTAGGTGACTTGGTACACCTTAAATCATTACCAAGTGGCGACTCCAAACTTTTCTTTTCAAACCCTTTTTAAAACTGTTTTTTGGGTCAAATCGTCGCTTTCCAAGTCCCATTGAGACCCATGTCTTTTCAACTCACAAAAATCATTTTCCAATCACAATTGAATAAAAAACATCTTTCTCAAACCATTTATTTTTCTTATCAAAAAAATGGGGCGCGACAGTTGGCGACTCCACTGGGGACTTCTTAAGTGGGTCCAAGCATTTTGACTTAACCATTCGTATCCTCTTTCTACCCTTTCTATGCATGGCATGTGGATATTAGGATTGCATTTTGCATTTTAGGACCTTTTGTCTTATGTACGTAATCAAACCAATCCCTCGACTCAAGAATGTATGTTTGAATGAATGTTTGCTTGTTATCTTGCGCTTGCATTGCATTTTGGGAGGTATGGGTCACCCTAGAGTGTGACGACCCCACTTCTCCCAAGGGCGAACCCAAGGGTATCGGCGGGCCGCCTGCCTAGCTCGCGCCAGGACTCAAAACTTAAAGTTCGAAAGAGCACTAAATACAATATATACAATTCCAAAAGAGTTATAATTACATTCTTCAAAAGTATCGAGTCAAACCACCAAAACAAAAACAAACATCCTAACTGTTCAACTATTACAAGCCAAACTAACTATACTAGTATACGAGCCAAAAGTCCCCGCGTCGGCCCCTACTAAGGAAAACAAAAGGAATGGGGTAAGCTATATGCTTAGTAAGTAAACAGGGGCGAAAGCATAAATTTCACGTAACAGTTACACAATAAGAGTAAAGCAAAAGCAGAAAAGAACAACATCATATAATAAGGATACGGGTGGCTCCAAAGCCAATTCATGTGCCATGCATGATCTCCTGCCGACACTCAGTCGACTGCAAATAATAGTCCGTAGAACTTCACTTGTACACCCACCGACACCTTATCACCCTCACTGGCCAGTCACCTCACAAACTTGCCCGGGCGAACGAAATCACAAACTTGAGCTTGAGTCACAAGCTCGGGTCACAAACTTGGTCACCTTCTCGGTGAACCGGATTCACAAAATTGGTTCATAACATGAACCTACAAACTTGGTGACCTCAGACTAAGTTGGACTGCCTTCGACCAAGCCCTAACCGGCTCGAATAGTCCAACCAGGTCAAGAGTTCGCCCCAAACTCACAAACTTCACAAAATTATTCAAAATCACAAACTTTGCAAACTTCACAAACTTTATTCGAAAGTCGCCCCGAGCCACAAGCTCAAGGGTTTTGGTTCCAAAAGGTTCATATACATATGCCAAGTACAATTATACATTCAAATTAGGGTTTAGGTCGAGTGCGATAAAGTACACCCTCGCCTAAGTGCCCTTTTCACATATCTCAAACACATAGCAAAGAAAACACACCAAACCGGCCTGAATACTTACTCAAAATACCAAAAGTAGTACGAAAGCAAAATCGCTTCGCGCGTTCGCTAGTAGTGGGCCCCACCGGCTCCGCCTAGCTCACCACTGTCTGAAATAGAAGATTGTGTCATAATATATCACAAACGGCCACTAACGTACTTAAAACAAGCAAAACGGCAAAATTGGCACGCGCCAGTGCGGAAACGGCAAACGGGACGGCCAGATCTGCCATCTCAAACCGTTTTGGTCAAAAGTTAGGCTAGGAGTGTCGGATCAAGGTGGGTGAGACACCGTTTCGAAGCTAAAAGGAAGAGCTACAACTTTAATTTAGGTATCTCAACCCAGATCTCAATAGGTATAGGTCAAAAATGCACGAAACAGTGCCAGCTGTTTCATTGCGGTTTACCAAACAGGCCCTGTTTACAAGGCCGTAACTCACGGCTCAGAAATCGAAATCAAGAAATTCCAGAGGCGTTAGAAAGCTGAAACATAAGGCTAAAACTTTGATGTTTTGGCCAAGATCTGAATCCACTCAGAATAGAACGAAAATCGAGTGCCAAAATACCCGTCAGAACTGTCCAAATACCGGGCAGTTCTGACGATCGATATTGTTTTGATCAAAACCGGAGGTACGGAACTCAGATTTCAACGTACTTTATACCGTTTCGAAGCTGAGACCAAGATCTAAATTTCTTATGAAGGAGTTGACACCCAAATCGTACTGTATCAAAACCGAAAGATCACGGGCAGAAGCTAAACTAAAAGACGTACCAAATCTGATGTTCAAAACAGGCTTGAGCATTTCATCTATAACTCATGATACACTAATCCGTTTAACCTGAGATTTTACAGGCATACACAGGACTCAAGGGGCTACAATGTTGAAGAAGGCTACTCAATCTAGTTTCGAGTGCAACCAGGTCGAAAGTGCAATATACTATACCAGAATCGTAAAAACAGATTCACAAAACGTATTCTAGTGCAAACATCATAACTCAGCCTACACAAGTCCAAATCCAGAAATTCCAAAGGCATATGGTAGCTAATACATCAAGCTACATTTCATTCGAAGACCATAACAACTAATTCTGAAGCAATACCAGCCAAAACAACCAATTACAAGTGCAGTTTTCACATTCTGATCAACCCAAAACAGCAACAGTAAAATTGACATATCTCACTCTACACTACCCCAAATGACCTGAAATTTTACAGGCACCTCAAACACATCAATACCTACAACTTTCATGTTTTAAGCAAAGGCCAATTCGGCCTCTAAGTAGGAGATACAAAACCGGACAGAAAAGGGGGTGGTGAAACCCTAAGTTGCTGAAATTTCCTCCAAATCCAAAATTACTTGCAATTATCACTCATTTGCACTTACTAGAGTCATTACCCCTCATTTCCAATCATCATACATAGCCACATCATAGTGATCATATGCAACCAGCAAAAATTCCAAATAAATAGAAAACTTCATCAATCTTAACTAAAATCAAGAAATAGACCACAAAATCACACTCATAACAACCACAAGTCATTTATTAAGCATCTTTAGATAGAAGAGAGGGGTTCCATAGTCACTTACCTTAGAACCAAAGAAGAGAGACCACTTAGCACCTTAAGCTTCCAAACAACTCCACACAACACCTTACAAGCACTAAACTAAGAGGTTTTATGGAAGGAATTCAAGATTAAACGGTTAAGTTGTTGATTTGGGCAAGATTAGAGCAAGGAATTGAGAGAGGTTTTCTTCCTTCTTGCAAGAGAGAGGGC
The DNA here is from genome assembly GCA_036785865.1 of Coffea canephora. Lineage (NCBI taxonomy): Eukaryota > Viridiplantae > Streptophyta > Magnoliopsida > Gentianales > Rubiaceae > Coffea > Coffea canephora. The sequence goes on from CM071917.1 coordinate 22,292,544, forward strand.
CGGCCAAAGGTAAGAGAAAAATGGTGATTTTTGGTTAATTTTAAGATATTTAACCAATTGGGTCAAAAGTCAAAAAAATGGAATAGTAAATCTTATTGTAAGAGTTAATCTTATGGTGACACTTGTCACCTTTTATGAAATATCTACCTAACTTTTCTCTCTCATATCAATCCAAATTGCAATCTCTACTTATCTCTTAACACCCGGTAAATTAAACCCAGTATTCGAAACTTAACCTAATCGGCCGAAATTTTCCGAACTTTTCGCACTCGTGGGTCCCACGTTCGATATACGTTGTTAATTTCTCAAAAACCAACTAATACTAGAAAAATCATCTAAAAACTCTAGTTACTCAATAAAAATTATCTGGGGAATTTTCTAATAAAGAAAATGCAGGAAAACGGGTTTTCAATCTTAACCGGAACTGAGGGTTTAAATCTTAATCCCTACTTAGGGTTTTCGAAATACTCCCAAAACCAAACGTTACCGCCCAAATAATGAATATATCAACGTAGAACGAACTGGGGCCTCACAATCTCCCCCACTTAGGACAATTTCGTCCTCGAAATTGCAATCAAACGAGCTAAGGGTTGAAAAACTCGAAATAATCAAAAGATCAAAAGGTGTACATATATATACAAGTCACGCCAAAATGTACGCAATATAATGCACCATATACACCAAGAGACATTTCAAGTTAGACAAAGCCAAGTGCAGCAAGTACTATAGATGCAGGTATTAACATACCACAAGTAAATGACATGTAGGGACAATACAAGGGCAAATAAAAGAAACGCGACTTGTCGTCCCATACTCAGTGAAAACCACCCTCGTCCGGTTTCTTACTCCACTTCCCAAAGTGCCCGTTGATCTCTTGTACTCACTCTAGCCAGACAAAGCTTGTTCATGTTCCCCAAAATGCAAATCTCAAGTACTTAGCAGCGCCTCAACTCTGGAGTACTCAGGCACAAGAATCCGAAATAAGATAATTCACATCTCAAGCTGCAGTCCCAAGAGTAAACTATCTACAATCAAAATTCCTACCTGACGAACCTACCTATGGTCCTCAGATACCATGAGAAAGATTTAAGGCCTATAACATTTATGATCCATAACTTATGCTTGACCGAGCATCTAGTCCTTCATACTTATTCACTACTTCATCCAGGCTCACCCCGCGCAGAGACCACGCGAAGCAGCTATAGGTTTTATCCCTCAATTGCTTAACTTTCAAATAAAATCAAATCCCACAGTCCGGCATCCTAAACTTTCAGCCTAGGATACACTACAGAGATCTGAAGCCTAAGCTCTGATACCAACTGTGACGACCCCACTTCTCCCAAGGGCGAACCCAAGGGTATCGGCGGGCCGCCTGCCTAGCTCGCGCCAGGACTCAAAACTTAAAGTTCGAAAGAGCACTAAATACAATATATACAATCCCAAAAGAGTTATAATTACATTCTTCAAAAGTATCGAGTCAAACCACCAAAACAAAAACAAACATCCTAACTGTTCAACTATTACAAGCCAAACTAACTATACTAGTATACGAGCCAAAAGTCCCCGCGTCGGCCCCTGCTAAGGAAAACAAAAGGAATGGGGTAAGCTATATGCTTAGTAAGTAAACAGGGGCGAAAGCATAAATTTCACGTAACAGTTACACAATAAGAGTAAAGCAAAAGCAGAAAAGAACAACATCATATAATAAGGATACGGGTGGCTCCAAAGCCAATTCATGTGCCATGCATGATCTCCTGCCGACACTCCGTCGACTGCAAATAATAGTCCGTAGAACTTCACTTGTACACCCACCGACACCTTATCACCCTCACTGGCCAGTCACCTCACAAACTTGCCCGGGCGAACGAAATCACAAACTTGAGCTTGAGTCACAAGCTCGGGTCACAAACTTGGTCACCTTCTCGGTGAACCGGATTCACAAAATTGGTTCATAACATGAACCTACAAACTTGGTGACCTCAGACTAAGTTGGACTGCCTTCGACCAAGCCCTAACCGGCTCGAATAGTCCAACCAGGTCAAGAGTTCGCCCCAAACTCACAAACTTCACAAAATTATTCAAAATCACAAACTTTGCAAACTTCACAAACTTTATTCGAAAGTCGCCCCGAGCCACAAGCTCAAGGGTTTTGGTTCCAAAAGGTTCATATACATATGCCAAGTACAATTATACATTCAAATTAGGGTTTAGGTCGAGTGCGATAAAGTACACCCTCGCCTAAGTGCCCTTTTCACATATCTCAAACACATAGCAAAGAAAACACACCAAACCGGCCTGAATACTTACTCAAAATACCAAAAGTAGTACGAAAGCAAAATCGCTTCGCGCGTTCGCTAGTAGTGGGCCCCACCGGCTCCGCCTAGCTCACCACTGTCTGAAATAGAAGATTGTGTCATAATATATCACAAACGGCCACTAACGTACTTAAAACAAGCAAAACGGCAAAATTGGCACGCGCCAGTGCGGAAACGGCAAACGGGACGGCCAGATCTGCCATCTCAAACCGTTTTGGTCAAAAGTTAGGCTAGGAGTGTCGGATCAAGGTGGGTGAGACACCGTTTCGAAGCTAAAAGGAAGAGCTACAACTTTAATTTAGGTATCTCAACCCAGATCTCAATAGGTATAGGTCAAAAATGCACGAAACAGTGCCAGCTGTTTCATTGCGGTTTACCAAACAGGCCCTGTTTACAAGGCCGTAACTCACGGCTCAGAAATCGAAATCAAGAAATTCCAGAGGCGTTAGAAAGCTGAAACATAAGGCTAAAACTTTGATGTTTTGGCCAAGATCTGAATCCACTCAGAATAGAACGAAAATCGAGTGCCAAAATACCCGTCAGAACTGTCCAAATACCGGGCAGTTCTGACGATCGATATTGTTTTGATCAAAACCGGAGCTACGGAACTCAGATTTCAACGTACTTTATACCGTTTCGAAGCTGAGACCAAGATCTAAATTTCTTATGAAGGAGTTGACACCCAAATCGTACTGTATCAAAACCGAAAGATCACGGGCAGAAGCTAAACTAAAAGACGTACCAAATCTGATGTTCAAAACAGGCTTGAGCATTTCATCTATAACTCATGATACACTAATCCGTTTAACCTGAGATTTTACAGGCATACACAGGACTCAAGGGGCTACAATGTTGAAGAAGGCTACTCAATCTAGTTTCGAGTGCAACCAGGTCGAAAGTGCAATATACTATACCAGAATCGCAAAAACAGATTCACAAAACGTATTCTAGTGCAAACATCATAACTCAGCCTACACAAGTCCAAATCCAGAAATTCCAAAGGCATATGGTAGCTAATACATCAAGCTACATTTCATTCGAAGACCATAACAACTAATTCTGAAGCAATACCAGCCAAAACAACCAATTACAAGTGCAGTTTTCACATTCTGATCAACCCAGAACAGCAACAGTAAAATTGACATATCTCACTCTACACTACCCCAAATGACCTGAAATTTTACAGGCACCTCAAACACATCAATACCTACAACTTTCATGTTTTAAGCAAAGGCCAATTCTGTAACAGCCCCACTTTCCCCTAAGGCGAACCAAAGGGGTTAGCGGACTGCCTGCCCAGCTCTCGCCAGGACTACGGATCAGATTAGAGCTATCCGCTTCAATCCGGAACTTACAAACTCGCGTAAACAAATCAAAATAGTAAAGCAACCCAAGATAAAATGAAAAGAAATCCGGAGCCGGCCATGAATAGTAACCGACCCGTCAGAACCCAACCGAAATAGCTAACAACCATTTACATCTGAACTTTAGCGTTTACAAATCAAAATGACATACAAAAGCTTTCAAAAGATAATACATATACACGGTTTGCCAAATCAAAAGAGAAACACCCCAAAAGTACACTTAGGGTTTTAATACATGAGCTATACAAAAGATATGTTCAACTAGCTCAAGTCGGCAACCGATTATCAAGTCCAGTCCAAAAGTATTTATTTTCCTGTAAGGAAAACAAAAGGGACAGAACGGGGTGAGCTTGCGCTCAATGAGGTACCAAACAGATAGCAGAAAAATCATGGCATTTCACATTTTTCAAATCAGGTACACATGCCAGATGTAAAGCAAAGGAACCAATGATTCAAATCAAAAGGATACGGGTGGCTCTCAGGAGCCAAATTTCCAGCGCAGTACTTGATCCAAATTGGTTGACTCTCCGTCAACGTATATAGAACCAAAACGTTCGTAGACCCCTCTTTACACCGAATTCCGTCCACCAAACACCCCTTTACCGGGCCCGCTCACCGTAACCGAACAGAAATGGTAATACTCGAGTATACCGGAATCAAGGGTCTCAATACCCAAAAATCCCCGAACAGACTACCGTGGTTCGTTATCTAATCGTCCAGGCCCTTGCCGGCCCGACTCGAATAACTTAGCCACAGGATTGAGCTCATAGGTCATAGAAATCCGAACAGATGCAGACACAGATAACAGATTCAGATACAGATACAGAATAGCAGATTCAGATAGCAGATTCAGACGGCAGATTCAGATAGGCACTCAAAATTGGCATATGAACAGATAGAAGAACGAGTGTGATAAAGTACACCCTCGTCTCCATTTTATCAAAACAGTATTTGGCTTCAATAGTCATAAATCAAGTATTCAGATATTCAGATATTTCACATAATGGGTAGCAGGTAGTGGAACACTCACCGGCTCAACTTCAAAAGTTTTCACTTCAGATTGGCCTTAATCGCCAAGAATCCCTAAAATAATCAAAATAAACCAATTGAAGGTTTTACTTCCAGAATCGAGTAAACAGAATGCACATGTGAGGCTCGACTACACGTCGTACGCCTTGCCAAATAAATACTAATGCAAGAATGCAAAAACATGATTCCCTTGGAAACGAAAAGGTAGCATGAAGACCTAGGCGCAAACAACCCAAAAGCCTTTCATTCTACCAAAAGGCAAATCCAACTTAAAGGAACCAAACGGCCTAGAAAATCGGCCAGCACTTCCCCTAAATTTCTTACTTTTCCAGCCATTAAGGCTTCATTATATCCTCAAATCAGTCCCAACATCTCACACAAAATTCATCTCCTTTCCCAAAAGCCGTTCGCTAGGCTCAAAGTGGTACAAGTACAAAAGTTAGCTAGGAAACAACCAATATGAAAGCAAGCCCTAAGAGAGACTCGACGACGAGTCATAAAACAATGCTGAACACAACCCCAATAGGGTCTCATATGCATAAATAAGCATGATAGCAAACCAGAAATTAGAAATAGCATTAGTCTTGGCCCCGAATAGAAAAACTGATTTGCCCTTATTTTGCGGTAATGGCGTCAATTTCACTACGATTATCGGATGGGGGTGTAAGACCCACCGTTTCGAAGCCAAGAAACAGAGCTACAACAATGTAGAAGGTCACTCAATCCAGTTCCTAACACAACTAGGTCAAATATGCAAAATACTATACCAGAATTCCCAAAACAGGTTTGCAAATCACACAAAACTGTAATTACTATAACTCAGTCTATACAAGTCCAAATGCCGAAATTTCAAAGGCATATGATAGCTAAGACATCCAGTAACATTTCATCAGAAGACACCAACATCAAAATCCAAAGTGATTCCAGTCAAAAAAGCTAATTACTATCGCAGTTTTCGCATTCTGACCAAAGCAGAACAGCTACAGTAATTTCGTCATAACTCACTCTACACTCATCAAAATGCCCTGAAATTTTGCAGGCACCTCCTACTCATCAATACCTACAACTTTCATGTTTTGAGAAAAGTCCAATTCGGCCTCTAACCCTATGATCTAAAATCGGACAGAATTGGGAAAAATATGAACCCTAACTTTTCATTTTCCATCCAAATCCAAAATTGATTACATTTTCTTATCCAATACACCTCATAGAGCCATTATCAGCCATTACCATTCATCATACAGGGCCACAACATCCCATTCATATTAAACCAGAAAAATTCCCAATAAAATAAGAAATTCACCAAAACTCTTCAAATCAAGAAATAAATCATATATTCCTTCACTCATGCCACCATTAAGCATAATATAACCATCATTAGGTTTAGGGGAGAGGTTGTAGCATCACTTACCAAGAAACAAGGGAAAGAGAGATTGTGGACACCTTTGCTCTTCAAAACAACTTCACTACAACCCTTACTAGCACTAGAAGATAGGATTTTATGGAGTGGAATCTTGTTTATTTGGTTGATTTAGATGATTTGCTAGTAGAAAGCTTGAAGATTGAAGAGTTCTTCTTCTTGCAAAAGAGTGAGAGAGAGCCGGCCAAGGAGAAAGAAAAATGAGGAAATTTTGTGAATTTTTGATATTTAATCCTTTGGTCAAAAAAGTCAAGAAAGTGAATAGTAATTCTTAAAGTCCAACCAATGAGATTGTGACACTTGTCACACTCATTAAATGCATTCCTATCTTTCTTTTCTCTCTCACATCAATCACTTCACACACACTACTTATCTCTTAACACCCGATAAATTTTACACAGTATCCGAAACTTAACCTTATTGGCCGAATTTTTCCGAACTTTTCGCACTAGTGGGTCCCACATCCAATATATATTCTTAATTTTATAAAAATTCACCAATACTAGAAAAATCATCTTAAAACTATAACTGCTCATAAAATCCACTAAGAAAATATTTCTAAGTCAGAAAATGCAGAAAACATGCAATTAAGGGGTAACAAACCCTAGGAAAAATATTAGGGTTTTACGGGTTCTCACACTCTCCCCCCCTTAAAAGAATTTCGTCCTCGAAATTTCTTATCAACGGAATCTATCATATCTAAAGTACCCAACGGACCATACCTTCTCCATCCTCAGACGAGTCAGGGACCTGATGCTGCTCTAGAAAATATACTCGAGCTGGTGCCTTCGATCCCGTCCTTTCTCCTTTCATCTGTCCAGGGTTGTTTTTGGCGGGTTGCTGAGAATTGGGCTTGGTCGGTGGCAGAATCCCTCTCCGCTCGCGCAGGCGAGCTGGACAGTTAGCAATCCGATGTTCAGCGCTTCCACAGCGCAAGCATTTTCCTTCTTTCTTCCAGCAATTTGTTTCCGTATGACTTGGCCCTCCGCAATATCCACAGGGACCACGAGTAGCAGAGACCAGTCCTCCCTGAGGGACATCACGCGACACCCCTGGTTGCCGTACTTCCCCGTTTCCCTTGCGAACTTTAGAGATTGTACTATTATCCGCTTGTTCTGAGCAGCTCCCCGGAAAACCCCTTTTTCTTGCTTGGAAGTTTCTAACTTGTAACCCTGCAGTTTCAACGCGCTGGGCTTTTTCCACCGCATCACTAAAGGCATTAAGTTGGGCTACCGCCAGATCTTTTTGAATTTCTACGTTCAAGCCTTGGATAAAACGCCTTATTCGCCGCTGCTCGGTCATGATGAGTTCGGGCGCAAATTTGGATAGGCGGGTGAATTGACTCTCATATTCCGCCACAGTCTGAGCCCCTTGCCGGAGCCGGATAAACTCGTCCTCCTTCCTCTCCTAGACTAGAGGAGGGAAAAACTTTGCATTAAATTCTCGGATGAAGTTCACCCAAGTCCTAGGCGTCTGCTCCCGCTCCCATTTCTGTCTAATTACGTTCCACCAGGAACGGGCAGCTCCCTCCAGTTGGAACACGGCAAAAGTGACCTGCCTTTCGTCAGGGTAGTGTAGGGCCGCGAATATATCAACCATTTTCTCAAGCCATCTTTCGGCAACGTCTGGGTCAGGTCCCCCAACGAACTTTGGCGGAGCGAACTTCTGGAATCGTTCGAGAGCTCTGTCTTCGCTCTCGATATGGTTACCAGGGTTTCCAGGGTTAGGGTTTGGGTTTTGGCCCTGTTGTTGTACTACTTGTGCTAGTAGGTTTGTCATTTGCTGCATAGCGGCAGCTATCTGCACATTGGGGTCTATTTGGGGTTCAGGATTGGGTCCAGTAGAGGTTTCCCCCGTTTCCCTAACCGGCGTGGGTTGTCTAGTTCCGCGCCCACATCCCCGACCACTTCGTGTTCCTTCCATAAGTTTCACTTGGTCTATGCAAGAATGCTAAACCAAAGCAGTATCAAAGCATGTAAGTAATACGCAAAACTTTCACATTAACACACATTTATACATTGCAAACATGATCACAACATATATATACAAGTCGGTCAAAATTAAGCCACACACATATATACAGCCAGTTAAGTCAGGTACAAACATAAACGATCCACCGAGGAATGGCCTTTCTAGTTCACCAAATCCTTTCTAACCTAGGCCCTCATATCTTTCGTATCCGGGTGCAAGAATCCCATCTACGATAATTCACAACTCGAGCCGGCCGGTCCCAAGAGTAAACCATCTTTATTAAGGATTCCTACCCGACATACATACCTAGCTTCCTCGAGTCCCATGATAATGATTCGTACACTTATCACATGCCCGGTTCATAACTTATGCTCAAACGAGCACTTAGACATATTCATGAAATTAGGACCACAACACCACTTGGCCCAGTCTCACTCCGCGCAGAGACCACGCGAAGTGGCTCTGATACCACTTGTAACAGCCCCACTTTCCCCTAAGGCGAACCAAAGGGGTTAGCGGACTGCCTGCCCAGCTCTCGCCAGGACTACGGATCAGATTAGAGCTATCCGCTTCAATCCGGAACTTACAAACTCGCGTAAACAAATCAAAATAGTAAAGCAACCCAAGATAAAATGAAAAGAAATCCGGAGCCGGCCATGAATAGTAACCGACCCGTCAGAACCCAACCGAAATAGCTAACAACCATTTACATCTGAACTTTAGCGTTTACAAATCAAAATGACATACAAAAGCTTTCAAAAGATAATACATATACACGGTTTGCCAAATCAAAAGAGAAACACCCCAAAAGTACACTTAGGGTTTTAATACATGAGCTATACAAAAGATATGTTCAACTAGCTCAAGTCGGCAACCGATTATCAAGTCCAGTCCAAAAGTATTTATTTTCCTGTAAGGAAAACAAAAGGGACAGAACGGGGTGAGCTTGCGCTCAATGAGGTACCAAACAGATAGCAGAAAAATCATGGCATTTCACATTTTTCAAATCAGGTACACATGCCAGATGTAAAGCAAAGGAACCAATGATTCAAATCAAAAGGATACGGGTGGCTCTCAGGAGCCAAATTTCCAGCGCAGTACTTGATCCAAATTGGTTGACTCTCCGTCAACGTATATAGAACCAAAACGTCCGTAGACCCCTCTTTACACCGAATTCCGTCCACCAAACACCCCTTTACCGGGCCCGCTCACCGTAACCGAACAGAAATGGTAATACTCGAGTATACCGGAATCAAGGGTCTCAATACCCAAAAATCCCCGAACAGACTACCGTGGTTCGTTATCTAATCGTCCAGGCCCTTGCCGGCCCGACTCGAATAACTTAGCCACAGGATTGAGCTCATAGGTCATAGAAATCCGAACAGATGCAGACACAGATAACAGATTCAGATACAGATACAGAATAGCAGATTCAGATAGCAGATTCAGACGGCAGATTCAGATAGGCACTCAAAATTGGCATATGAACAGATAGAAGAACGAGTGTGATAAAGTACACCCTCGTCTCCATTTTATCAAAACAGTATTTGGCTTCAATAGTCATAAATCAAGTATTCAGATATTCAGATATTTCACATAATGGGTAGCAGGTAGTGGAACACTCACCGGCTCAACTTCAAAAGTTTTCACTTCAGATTGGCCTTAATCGCCAAGAATCCCTAAAATAATCAAAATAAACCAATTGAAGGTTTTACTTCCAGAATCGAGTAAACAGAATGCACATGTGAGGCTCGACTACACGTCGTACGCCTTGCCAAATAAATACTAATGCAAGAATGCAAAAACATGATTCCCTTGGAAACGAAAAGGTAGCATGAAGACCTAGGCGCAAACAACCCAAAAGCCTTTCATTCTACCAAAAGGCAAATCCAACTTAAAGGAACCAAACGGCCTAGAAAATCGGCCAGCACTTCCCCTAAATTTCTTACTTTTCCAGCCATTAAGGCTTCATTATATCCTCAAATCAGTCCCAACATCTCACACAAAATTCATCTCCTTTCCCAAAAGCCGTTCGCTAGGCTCAAAGTGGTACAAGTACAAAAGTTAGCTAGGAAACAACCAATATGAAAGCAAGCCCTAAGAGAGACTCGACGACGAGTCATAAAACAATGCTGAACACAACCCCAATAGGGTCTCATATGCATAAATAAGCATGATAGCAAACCAGAAATTAGAAATAGCATTAGTCTTGGCCCCGAATAGAAAAACTGATTTGCCCTTATTTTGCGGTAATGGCGTCAATTTCACTACGATTATCGGATGGGGGTGTAAGACCCACCGTTTCGAAGCCAAGAAACAGAGCTACAACAATGTAGAAGGTCACTCAATCCAGTTCCTAACACAACTAGGTCAAATATGCAAAATACTATACCAGAATTCCCAAAACAGGTTTGCAAATCACACAAAACTGTAATTACTATAACTCAGTCTATACAAGTCCAAATGCCGAAATTCCAAAGGCATATGATAGCTAAGACATCCAGTAACATTTCATCAGAAGACACCAACATCAAAATCCAAAGTGATTCCAGTCAAAAAAGCTAATTACTATCGCAGTTTTCGCATTCTGACCAAAGCAGAACAGCTACAGTAATTTCGTCATAACTCACTCTACACTCATCAAAATGCCCTGAAATTTTGCAGGCACCTCCTACTCATCAATACCTACAACTTTCATGTTTTGAGAAAAGTCCAATTCGGCCTCTAACCCTATGATCTAAAATCGGACAGAATTGGGAAAAATATGAACCCTAACTTTTCATTTTCCATCCAAATCCAAAATTGATTACATTTTCTTATCCAATACACCTCATAGAGCCATTATCAGCCATTACCATTCATCATACAGGGCCACAACATCCCATTCATATTAAACCAGAAAAATTCCCAATAAAATAAGAAATTCACCAAAACTCTTCAAATCAAGAAATAAATCATATATTCCTTCACTCATGCCACCATTAAGCATAATATAACCATCATTAGGTTTAGGGGAGAGGTTGTAGCATCACTTACCAAGAAACAAGGGAAAGAGAGATTGTGGACACCTTTGCTCTTCAAAACAACTTCACTTCAACCCTTACTAGCACTAGAAGATAGGATTTTATGGAGTGGAATCTTGTTTATTTGGTTGATTTAGATGATTTGCTAGTAGAAAGCTTGAAGATTGAAGAGTTCTTCTTCTTGCAAAAGAGTGAGAGAGAGCCGGCCAAGGAGAAAGAAAAATGAGGAAATTTTGTGAATTTTTGATATTTAATCCTTTGGTCAAAAAAGTCAAGAAAGTGAATAGTAATTCTTAAAGTCCAACCAATGAGATTGTGACACTTGTCACACTCATTAAATGCATTCCTATCTTTCTTTTCTCTCTCACATCAATCACTTCACACACACTACTTATCTCTTAACACCCGATAAATTTTACACAGTATCCGAAACTTAACCTTATTGGCCGAATTTTTCCGAACTTTTCGCACTAGTGGGTCCCACATCCAATATATATTCTTAATTTTATAAAAATTCACCAATACTAGAAAAATCATCTTAAAACTATAACTGCTCATAAAATCCACTAAGAAAATATTTCTAAGTCAGAAAATGCAGAAAACATGCAATTAAGGGGTAACAAACCCTAGGAAAAATATTAGGGTTTTACGGGTTCTCACAAATTCGGCCTCTAAGTAGGAGATACAAAACCGGACAGAAAAGGGGGTGGTGAAACCCTAAGTTGCTGAAATTTCCTCCAAATCCAAAATTACTTGCAATTATCACTCATTTGCACTTACTAGAGTCATTACCCCTCATTTCCAATCATCATACATAGCCACATCATAGTGATCATATGCAACCAGCAAAAATTCCAAATAAATAGAAAACTTCATCAATCTTAACTAAAATCAAGAAATAGACCACAAAATCACACTCATAACAACCACAAGTCATTTATTAAGCATCTTTAGATAGAAGAGAGGGGTTCCATAGTCACTTACCTTAGAACCAAAGAAGAGAGACCACTTAGCACCTTAAGCTTCCAAACAACTCCACACAACACCTTACAAGCACTAAACTAAGAGGTTTTATGGAAGGAATTCAAGATTAAACGGTTAAGTTGTTGATTTGGGCAAGATTAGAGCAAGGAATTGAGAGAGGTTTTCTTCCTTCTTGCAAGAGAGAGGGCCGGCCAAAGGTAAGAGAAAAATGGTGATTTTTGGTTAATTTTAAGATATTTAACCAATTGGGTCAAAAGTCAAAAAAATGGAATAGTAAATCTTATTGTAAGAGTTAATCTTATGGTGACACTTGTCACCTTTTATGAAATATCTACCTAACTTTTCTCTCTCATATCAATCCAAATTGCAATCTCTACTTATCTCTTAACACCCGGTAAATTAAACCCAGTATTCGAAACTTAACCTAATCGGCCGAAATTTTCCGAACTTTTCGCACTCGTGGGTCCCACGTTCGATATACGTTGTTAATTTCTCAAAAACCAACTAATACTAGAAAAATCATCTAAAAACTCTAGTTACTCAATAAAAATTATCTGGGGAATTTTCTAATAAAGAAAATGCAGGAAAACGGGTTTTCAATCTTAACCGGAACTGAGGGTTTAAATCTTAATCCCTACTTAGGGTTTTCGAAATACTCCCAAAACCAAACGTTACCGCCCAAATAATGAATATATCAACGTAGAACGAACTGGGGCCTCACAATCTCCCCCACTTAGGACAATTTCGTCCTCGAAATTGCAATCAAACGAGCTAAGGGTTGAAAAACTCGAAATAATCAAAAGATCAAAAGGTGTACATATATATACAAGTCACGCCAAAATGTACGCAATATAATGCACCATATACACCAAGAGACATTTCAAGTTAGACAAAGCCAAGTGCAGCAAGTACTATAGATGCAGGTATTAACATACCACAAGTAAATGACATGTAGGGACAATACAAGGGCAAATAAAAGAAACGCGACTTGTCGTCCCATACTCAGTGAAAACCACCCTCGTCCGGTTTCTTACTCCACTTCCCAAAGTGCCCGTTGATCTCTTGTACTCACTCTAGCCAGACAAAGCTTGTTCATGTTCCCCAAAATGCAAATCTCAAGTACTTAGTAGCGCCTCAACTCTGGAGTACTCAGGCACAAGAATCCGAAATAAGATAATTCACATCTCAAGCTGCAGTCCCAAGAGTAAACTATCTACAATCAAAATTCCTACCTGACGAACCTACCTATGGTCCTCAGATACCATGAGAAAGATTTAAGGCCTATAACATTTATGATCCATAACTTATGCTTGACCGAGCATCTAGTCCTTCATACTTATTCACTACTTCATCCAGGCTCACCCCGCGCAGAGACCACGCGAAGCAGCTATAGGTTTTATCCCTCAATTGCTTAACTTTCAAATAAAATCAAATCCCACAGTCCGGCATCCTAAACTTTCAGCCTAGGATACACTACAGAGATCTGAAGCCTAAGCTCTGATACCAACTGTGACGACCCCACTTCTCCCAAGGGCGAACCCAAGGGTATCGGCGGGCCGCCTGCCTAGCTCGCGCCAGGACTCAAAACTTAAAGTTCGAAAGAGCACTAAATACAATATATACAATCCCAAAAGAGTTATAATTACATTCTTCAAAAGTATCGAGTCAAACCACCAAAACAAAAACAAACATCCTAACTGTTCAACTATTACAAGCCAAACTAACTATACTAGTATACGAGCCAAAAGTCCCCGCGTCGGCCCCTGCTAAGGAAAACAAAAGGAATGGGATAAGCTATATGCTTAGTAAGTAAACAGGGGCGAAAGCATAAATTTCACGTAACAGTTACACAATAAGAGTAAAGCAAAAGCAGAAAAGAACAACATCATATAATAAGGATACGGGTGGCTCCAAAGCCAATTCATGTGCCATGCATGATCTCCTGCCGACACTCCGTCGACTGCAAATAATAGTCCGTAGAACTTCACTTGTACACCCACCGACACCTTATCACCCTCACTGGCCAGTCACCTCACAAACTTGCCCGGGCGAACGAAATCACAAACTTGAGCTTGAGTCACAAGCTCGGGTCACAAACTTGGTCACCTTCTCGGTGAACCGGATTCACAAAATTGGTTCATAACATGAACCTACAAACTTGGTGACCTCAGACTAAGTTGGACTGCCTTCGACCAAGCCCTAACCGGCTCGAATAGTCCAACCAGGTCAAGAGTTCGCCCCAAACTCACAAACTTCACAAAATTATTCAAAATCACAAACTTTGCAAACTTCACAAACTTTATTCGAAAGTCGCCCCGAGCCACAAGCTCAAGGGTTTTGGTTCCAAAAGGTTCATATACATATGCCAAGTACAATTATACATTCAAATTAGGGTTTAGGTCGAGTGCGATAAAGTACACCCTCGCCTAAGTGCCCTTTTCACATATCTCAAACACATAGCAAAGAAAACACACCAAACCGGCCTGAATACTTACTCAAAATACCAAAAGTAGTACGAAAGCAAAATCGCTTCGCGCGTTCGCTAGTAGTGGGCCCCACCGGCTCCGCCTAGCTCACCACTGTCTGAAATAGAAGATTGTGTCATAATATATCACAAACGGCCACTAACGTACTTAAAACAAGCAAAACGGCAAAATTGGCACGCGCCAGTGCGGAAACGGCAAACGGGACGGCCAGATCTGCCATCTCAAACCGTTTTGGTCAAAAGTTAGGCTAGGAGTGTCGGATCAAGGTGGGTGAGACACCGTTTCGAAGCTAAAAGGAAGAGCTACAACTTTAATTTAGGTATCTCAACCCAGATCTCAATAGGTATAGGTCAAAAATGCACGAAACAGTGCCAGCTGTTTCATTGCGGTTTACCAAACAGGCCCTGTTTACAAGGCCGTAACTCACGGCTCAGAAATCTAAATCAAGAAATTCCAGAGGCGTTAGAAAGCTGAAACATAAGGCTAAAACTTTGATGTTTTGGCCAAGATCTGAATCCACTCAGAATAGAACGAAAATCGAGTGCCAAAATACCCGTCAGAACTGTCCAAATACCGGGCAGTTCTGACGATCGATATTGTTTTGATCAAAACCGGAGCTACGGAACTCAGATTTCAACGTACTTTATACCGTTTCGAAGCTGAGACCAAGATCTAAATTTCTTATGAAGGAGTTGACACCCAAATCGTACTGTATCAAAACCGAAAGATCACGGGCAGAAGCTAAACTAAAAGACGTACCAAATCTGATGTTCAAAACAGGCTTGAGCATTTCATCTATAACTCATGATACACTAATCCGTTTAACCTGAGATTTTACAGGCATACACAGGACTCAAGGGGCTACAATGTTGAAGAAGGCTACTCAATCTAGTTTCGAGTGCAACCAGGTCGAAAGTGCAATATACTATACCAGAATCGCAAAAACAGATTCACAAAACGTATTCTAGTGCAAACATCATAACTCAGCCTACACAAGTCCAAATCCAGAAATTCCAAAGGCATATGGTAGCTAATACATCAAGCTACATTTCATTCGAAGACCATAACAACTAATTCTGAAGCAATACCAGCCAAAACAACCAATTACAAGTGCAGTTTTCACATTCTGATCAACCCAGAACAGCAACAGTAAAATTGACATATCTCACTCTACACTACCCCAAATGACCTGAAATTTTACAGGCACCTCAAACACATCAATACCTACAACTTTCATGTTTTAAGCAAAGGCCAATTCGGCCTCTAAGTAGGAGATACAAAACCGGACAGAAAAGGGGGTGGTGAAACCCTAAGTTGCTGAAATTTCCTCCAAATCCAAAATTACTTGCAATTATCACTCATTTGCACTTACTAGAGTCATTACCCCTCATTTCCAATCATCATACATAGCCACATCATAGTGATCATATGCAACCAGCAAAAATTCCAAATAAATAGAAAACTTCATCAATCTTAACTAAAATCAAGAAATAGACCACAAAATCACACTCATAACAACCACAAGTCATTTATTAAGCATCTTTAGATAGAAGAGAGGGGTTCCATAGTCACTTACCTTAGAACCAAAGAAGAGAGACCACTTAGCACCTTAAGCTTCCAAACAACTCCACACAACACCTTACAAGCACTAAACTAAGAGGTTTTATGGAAGGAATTCAAGATTAAACGGTTAAGTTGTTGATTTGGGCAAGATTAGAGCAAGGAATTGAGAGAGGTTTTCTTCCTTCTTGCAAGAGAGAGGGCCGGCCAAAGGTAAGAGAAAAATGGTGATTTTTGGTTAATTTTAAGATATTTAACCAATTGGGTCAAAAGTCAAAAAAATGGAATAGTAAATCTTATTGTAAGAGTTAATCTTATGGTGACACTTGTCACCTTTTATGAAATATCTACCTAACTTTTCTCTCTCATATCAATCCAAATTGCAATCTCTACTTATCTCTTAACACCCGGTAAATTAAACCCAGTATTCGAAACTTAACCTAATCGGCCGAAATTTTCCGAACTTTTCGCACTCGTGGGTCCCACGTTCGATATACGTTGTTAATTTCTCAAAAACCAACTAATACTAGAAAAATCATCTAAAAACTCTAGTTACTCAATAAAAATTATCTGGGGAATTTTCTAATAAAGAAAATGCAGGAAAACGGGTTTTCAATCTTAACCGGAACTGAGGGTTTAAATCTTAATCCCTACTTAGGGTTTTCGAAATACTCCCAAAACCAAACGTTACCGCCCAAATAATGAATATATCAACGTAGAACGAACTGGGGCCTCACATAGAGCCTCGCGTTGGTTCTTGATCCCTCCCCTCCAAACGAGCACTAGCATACGTGCATACGCTTTAATTTTTTTTACCCTCCATTTATTTTCTTTTAGTGGCTTGTCACGCCACTCCACCCTATTAGGATTTAGGTGACCCACTTGGACGTGTGATCGTGACACGACGTGTGCGTAGCACGATCCGATGGGTCACTTAATCTTCCGCTTTAAGCTTTGGGTTGATAACCTTTAGCTTTTAGTCGAAGATTGAGGATTTTTTGATAGATTCACTCAGACATGTGGCCGTGACACGACGTGTGTGTAGCAATGTCTGGGGAATCGCTCGAGCCACCGACAAAGAACCTTGGGATTGATGACCCTTGGTTTCTAAGTCTGAAGGCTCGGGGACCTATGACCTATCGAGTCTAGATGCATTAGTGAGCCCTAACCTCATGCATCCATTTTAGAATTGCCTAGGGTAGAGTCGACCTTACCCTATTAGGGACACCATTCACGAGGGGAGGGGTCCCACCCCTTTTTCTTTATCTATCTTTGTTGCTTTTTATTGTTTTATTGACCAACGTGTTATGTGATTATGTGTTGGACTAACTTTCCTCGTCTTTTGTCTTTTGCATTCACAAATGTTAGGAAATAAGAGGTCTGGCATGATCCTCTTTTAGGACCTACCCTTGTAGATAGGCTATTGCACGTTTGAAAATTGGGGTATATTTTGTTCATAAATTAATAATGCCATGTCATTTTAGGCTTACCCTGGCAAATAAAGGGCTCCTTAGGCCATATTTCATTTCAAATTGCATGTTTTCCTGCTTTAATAAATGGCATCATGCATAAACCATAGAAGGGAATGCCATTTAGGGGATCTCGTACTAGGAATAAACCGCCCTGTGTCTCAGATACTTAATCCAAGGAGACTTGCACGTTTACATTTTGTACCATCCAAAGGGGTAGTGCACAAGGTAAGGTAGGATCCAATCATTTTCATAGAGTGATTTTTGGAATATGAACGTCTAATAATCACTTTTTGGCCATTTTATCAAAGTTGGTAAAAATCCCTTGCGTAAAAGGACATTAATTTGAAGAAATTCACAAATGATTCCTCTTGTTGAGACGATGAATAAATTGAGGCCAAATCGTGATTTTAGAAGGCTCATAGACTAATTTTCTGAAACCACCAATGGCCGGCCGATTCAATCGATCCATTTTGTCCATTTATAATCAATTTTGAATAAACCATCATTTGACCAATTTGCCCTTTTTTAGGGTCACCTGGTCGATTTTGAATAAATCGTCAATTCATTTGATCAATTTACCCTTTTTAGGGTCATTTGACCAATTTACCCTTTTTTAGGGTCATTCGGTCGATTTTGAATAAATCGTCAATTCATTTGACAAATTTACCCTTTTTAGGGTCATTTGACCAATTTATCCTTTTTAGGGTCATTCGGTCGATTTTTGAATAAATCACTAATTCAATTTCATTTCATTTGGCCAATTTACCCATTTTTAGGGCAGCCGAGCCGATTTTGAATAAATCAAGTTTCGTTCAATCTATTTGATCAATTTACCCTTTTTAGGGTGATCTGATTAATTTTGGATAAATTAAATTTCATTCAATTCATTTGACCTGTTTCCCTTTTTAGGGTAATCCGATCAATTTTTGATAAATTGTCAATTTCATTTGACCAATTAGGATTTCAATGTCGAATTTCAAAATGGAAAACCTAGTCGATTTTGAGAAAAACATCCATTGCATCCAGCCATTTGATCAGTTAGGGTTTTGACCCGTAATTCACTGAGAAAATTTTATCAAGGAATTCCAATCTCTTCGATAGGAAGTTCGTCAAGGTCAAACCCGTGCGTTTTTGCAAATATCGATCAAAAGTGATCAATCCCTTCGGACGAGGTCCTCTTTTTGACAAAGTGTCTTTCGTCTCTCCAATTGAACAAATTCTTCAAAAATTATTTTTCACTCAATGAATTGATCAGATCCATCAGGTATTGTATAGTGCCTACTCTAGCGGATTGCATTTTCATGCTAGGCCTACCCTTGGCACAAAAAGTGTTCCCCCATAGGACATGCATACCGATTTTGCAGTTTTGCCTACTAACTCTGGGTATTTTTCTTTTGTTTTCCCCCTCCCATGCATTCATAAAAATGTTTCAATAAGACGAAAATATTCTTCTATATCTGATGCTAATTTTAATCCCATAAAGTTTGAAGATTACAAGTGTTATTTGATTCTTGGGCAGATCCTACGATTAAAACATAAATGATCCATCTGGAAGCTCTACGCTAAAGCCTCTGAGAGATGTCGTAATTGTTTTCCAAAGGGAGATTCTCTTTTATTTGATTTGTTAAATTTTGTTCCAAAAGAAAAGGAAACAATAAATTCTCTTCTCATTCGTATCATAATTGAACGAGAAATTTTGTTTCAAATTGTTTTTCAGCAATAAAGTTTTTGGACAATTATTGTTTTGTGTATATTTATGTACATTTCATTCTTTATTCTTGCTCATTGGAGATTTCATGATGAATTTTGAGAAATAAGACCAAATTGAGATATTTTTAATCTCCAGCCTGAAAATTCACAAGTGAATGCTTCCTAAGATCCTTACACTCGATTGGTGATCCGAGTTATACAATAAGAGTGCTCAGGAAAAAGTAAGAGGTCACTCGAAAGGCCCAATGAGATACCTTTTCTCCTTCATTTAACCCCAAAATAAAATCAGTCACATTGACTGATAAATTGCAAATTGGGGCAATCTTTACTTGAAAAATGTCCATTGTGTCTAATTAGATTCAATCTACATCTCAGTGAAAGCAAAATGGTGCACTATCCTTATCTATTTTGGGAATTTGGGATGATATTTCAAGCGTTTGTTTCTCTATCCATATAGCTTTTATCATTTGATCTCCCATTTGAGCCTTTGAAAGAATAATTTCGTTTCAAATAAGAGCCTTAATGATCACTACCCTACACGGGAAAATTTTTCAAATATCAAAAAAGGGAATGAATTTTCAATGAGCAATTCGTTACTTTGGTTGTCATGGAGTGTAAGAATGATACTTTGGCCATCGTTTCTACAATCTAAACACAAATTACCCATTGCATCCTCATTTGAGCTAAAATCGGTGGTTCTTTTCAAAGCACTAATGATCGCACCCCACATTGGGGAAGGAGATTGGAGAATTTTCCAAAAGGAGAAAAAGCAAAAATGCTAAAATTAAAAAGGGAAAAGAGGGAATCATAAATCGGAGGAATTTGATTCTACTTGAGCTTCAATTTTGAAAGAAAAAAAAAAGAAAAAAAAAAGAAGAAAAAGAAGAGTTTTGCCCGGCGGATCATGAACGTCTTCCTCAGTCAATTAATTCAGATACAGGCAAGAAATTTCGCATTCACGAAAGTTTCCTTTCAGAGTTAATGTAAGGAACGGATTAAAAGTCAGGCCCTCTTCTTTTCCAATCGAACATTCTATCCCTAGTTGTCCCTTTTGAGCTTTCAGAATAAATTATTTCGTTTGGCGACCCCTGAGAATCGCAAACCCCACACTGGGGTAACTTTGAGATTGAAAAAGAAATAAAAGTCCCAAAGGGCGAAAAGTGCTAAAGCAACAAAAGCAAAAGAAGAGAAAAGAAAAGAGAACCTCAGTTCAAAAATAAACTGGGGCAAATTTTGTGAAAGTTCAAAAATGGCAAAAAAGCCAAAGGAAAATCAATCAAAAGAAAATGAAAGAGAAAAGCCTCAATTGAGCATAAACTCTGGGGCAAATTCTGATTTAACCCTAAAATAGGGTTGGTGCAACAATGCGATCTCAGATTCTTCAAACCACTTTTGAAATCCGCTTTCAAGCCTCAACTTTTCTAAACACCCCACCTGACCCCATTACAAAAGCCGAAAGTCCTGACTTCTGTTCTTTGCGATGGCCCTGTCAAGAAAATTTCTGATGCCGGAAAATTTTAGCTGTATTTCTGAATTGCTTGGGTATGGGGTTGACGCTACTCACCATGTGAAAATCCACCAGATCAAAGAAAAGAAAACGGAAAAGCAAAAAGGAAAAATGAAATACAAAAGATTCGATGGTGAAGTCACTATTGAGTGATCAAACAAAATTCAGGATCTTCAAGTTCAAAATAGGGGCAATTTTGGAAAAATGCGATCTATGGTGCAATGTCCTTGGAAGTCTTATCCTTCAACTATCGTTTCAAGTCACATTACAAGCTAACAAAGTCCATCGTTGACTTATTCCTTCATGACAATCCAAAGTGAGGATCATGCTCATAAGAAATTCATCAAATCATTTGTGATCATAAGGGTATAACCCGTTTCCACATGTTTAGCTATCACTTCTGCCCATACGTTGCATGCCTAGAAAGCTTGTATGTTGACTAAATTTTCTTGAAAATAAGGGTGACAAACTCTTTGTTTTCACTAAGATGTGGTATTGAAGGAATTACAATTTTGGGCACAAGAACCAAACAAATCTCATCTTCTCATTTCCCTTAACCACCTCAAAATCAAAAATAACACCCACTTGATTGGTCCTGAAAGATGAGAAGTGGTAATCCATTACCCTAAGCATTTATGCTAAAGTGGGAAAGAAATCTTTTGTAATTTGGAATTATTTCGAAAGATTCATCATCAAATTTTCTGTTAGGAAACACAGTTTCTTACATTGTTCAAATAAAGGGAGTGTCATCCAAACAAATTTTTTGCAATTAAATAAGCCCACGCTGGGGCAAATTTTCATTTGAGGGATTTTGCAAAATAGGCCCATAATGGGGCAAATTTTCATTTACAAGATTTCGCAAATTGTGCCCACACTGGGGCAAATTTTTATTCATGGGATTTCACAGAATAAGCCCACACTGGGGCAAAATTTTTATAGTTCATTTGAGGATTTCGTCCAAGAATCAAATAATGCATTTTTCAAATCAATCACGCTGTTTCTTTTCATGAAATTCAAGTGCATGTCATATTTTGGTAAACCCTGTGCAGGTATTCATAGTTGAAATCGACGAAGGAGCATCTGGTGATGTGGAAAGCAGACGCCGAAGAAAGAAAAGAAAGAAGGGAAAAAGGGCCCTACACTGAGGGCAAATTATTTTGAAAAAGATTCTCTCGAAAAATCAGAAAAAATTCAAAAATCAAAAATCAAGTTCAAATTCTTGTTTCTTGGAAAATCAAATTTCTTGTTTCTTGACAAATCAAATTCAATTTCTTGACCAATTGGGTGGCAGGACTGGGTCTTATCCCACTGGCCATTCACAAATATCACATTGGGTCTGGACTTCGTGCCGCCAACCTTCCAAAAATCAAGTTGGGCCTGGACTTCGTGCCGCCAACCCTCCAAAAATTACGTTGGGCCGGGATTTCATGCCGCAAACATCACAAATTCCGTTGGGCCTGGAATTTGTGCCGCCAACATCCCATTGAGTCTGAAATTTGTGCCGCCAGTGCAACCAAGGCAAGCTTGGGTGTAATCCCACTGATCAATTCATCATACTGGGGCAAATTATCTTTGAAAAATAAAAAAAAAAAAATCAATCAGAAAAAATCAGGAAAAAAAAAGAAAAGAAAAGAATCAAAATCAAAATCAAATCAAGTTTCATCACGGCAGGTTTGGGCTTAATCCCACTGACCGATTATTAAAAGCATTTTCGGGTCAGTCCCATGATTCAAAACTTATTCGGGTCAGTCCCATGATCAAAAGCATTTTCGGGTCAGTCCCGCGATCAAAATCTTATTCGGGTCAGTCCCATGATCAAAAGCATTTTCGGGTCAGTCCCACGATCAAGAGCTTATTCGGGTCAGTCCCATGATCAAAAGCATTTTCGGGTCAGTCCCGCGATCAAAATCTTATTCGGGTCAGTCCCGCGATCAAGAGCTTATTCGGGTCAGTCCCATGATCAAAAGTATTTTCGGGTCAGTCCCACGATCAAAAGTATTTTCGGGTCAGTCCCACGATCAAAATCTTATTCGGGTCAGTCCCACGATCAAAAGCATTTTCGGGTCAGTCCCACGATTCAAAGCTTATTCGGGCCAGTCCCACGATTCAAAGCTTATTCGGGCCAGTCCCGCGATTCAAAGCCTGTTCGGGTCAGTCCCGCGATTAAAATCTTATTCGGATCAGGCCCACGATCAAAAGCATTTTCGGGTCAGTCCCACGATTCAAAGCATTTTCGGGTCAGTCCCACGATTCAAAGCTTATTCGGGTCAGTCCCATGATCAAAAGCTTATTCGGGTCAGTCCCGCAATTCAAAGTTTATTCGGGTCAGTCCCGCGATTTAAAGCTTATTCGGGTCAGTCCCGCAATTAAAGCTTGTTCGGGCCAGTCCCATGATTTGAATTCCCTTCTCTAGTCAGTCCCAACTTTAATTTTTCTGTTCGGATCAGTCCCGTTTTACATTTCTGTCTGGGTCTATCCCATTTAAATTTCAGTCCGGGTATATCCCATTTAAATTTCTGTCCATGATTTTACATTTCTATCCCGTGGGTCTAGCCCATGATTTTACATTTTGTTCGCGTTAGTCCCATGATTTCAAATCCTGTTCGGGTCAGTCCCGTTTTTTAATTCCTGTTCGGGTCATTCCGTTTTAAATTTCCTGTCTGAGTCAATTCCATTTTAAGCTTTGTCAAAAGGGGTCAGTCCCCGTTTCTAAAACGTCCACCGTTCGTGACGTTCGCCGCCGAATAAAGCAGGTAAGTATTTGGTGTCTACTTCTTTGTCTCAAGTTTTTCCAAAACTCAGACAAAGAGGGGCAAACTGTAGACACCAAATTTTTGGTGTAATTTCATTTACTGTTTATTTTTAGTTTTTTATTTGTCGTGTTAGTTTTATTCGATTTTTAGTTTTTAGTTTATAGTTTTATTTTTATTTGTAAGTTTTTAGCATAGAATTTCTTGAAATGAAAAAAGAGAAAAAGGAAAAATCATGAAAAAGAGAAAAAAAGAAAAATCATAAAAAAAAGGAAAAAGAAAAGAAAAATAGCAATTTTGTTTTATTTAGCTTTATTTTAGTCATTTCTACTTAATTTATCTTTTATTGTTGTTTGATTCATTTAGAAAAAAGAGAAAAGGTGAAAAATGAAAAAACTATGAAAAAGAAAAATGTAGAAAAAGATGGAAAAATGGCCATTTTTGTTGTTTCTAGTTGTTTAGTTTTTAAATTATTTTCATTATTATTATTATTACCTGGTTTTTGTCAATTTATTATTTTTATTTTTATTTTATCATTTTTGTAATTATCAAGTTGTTTAAAAAAAAAAAAGAAAAAAAGGGAAAGATAGCCGCGGCAAGCTGCATTTGTAGCAGCTTGCAAGGAAAGTTTGGGACGGCTCCTTTGGCTGCAAATACAGAAGAGGGCTGGGAGTGTTTAGGGTTGTGAGGTTTCCATATAAATAAAAAGGGGATAGACAGCCGCAAACAAAAAAAAAGAAGGTAGCGGATAGAGTAGAGAGTTGAGGGTGAGGAAAGTGACGGCTGATAAGGAGAGATAGGGAGAGAGAGGGAAAACGGCAAAAGGAAAAATCAGAAGAGAGGTTGGGGGCTGCAAAAACATAGACGGATAGAAGTGGACGGCGGATAGAACAAAACAAGAGAGAAAAAGGGAGATGGTGGCGATGGCTTAAAAAAAAAAAAGGAAAAACCTACGGGCAAAGGGGGGGGAAAGCTATGCTAGAAATGGGCTGGTGGAGGAAGAAAAGGAAAACAAAAAGTAAGGGCAGTCTGTAAAGGTCGGCGACCAAAGGAAAAGAACGGAACCGAGAACCCTCCTGCGACAAACATCACTGGAAGAACCTTGCAGCAACGAAGCTTTCTGGGTTTTTGTTCCAGCAAATCCGTACGACTTCCTCAGAACACTTCACCTCCATTGGACTGCGCTAGTTTCATCAGGTGACCTTAACCTTTTCCCTGTTGACTTTATACATCTCGTGTGAAGATTCAATCTTAGAAAACGAAGGTTTTGTGTCATTCACTGTTTTGTTTGTCAGTATGTGGTTTGAGATGCCCGTCCTGTTGTATGTGATTAAGATGATGTTTAAATGACGAGTCTTGGTTAGATTTCAGATTGCATAATTGGTTTTGTTTGGTATGAGTTGTGGGTGTGTGTTGGCAGCGTTTTTTTAATTGATGAAAGCCCAGAAATTTGAAACAATGAATGAATCTGGGCTGCTAAATGGTTTCAGAATGCTTTCTTCACGGTTTTCGCTGTTTTATGTTCAGTTTCTGGAAGTAGATCTTTTGGAAATAAATGGTTGCTTTGACATTAACCACAAGAGTAGGAAGCTATAATATTGGGGTTCGGTGGATAAACCCACAAGTTTCATTCCTAGCACTGCGTATAATCATCTTTGGTTTGCATAAGAAAGCTACAGAAATTTTGTTCTTCAAAGCGAGCATGTTTGCAGATCATGTTTATTACATACTTTAGTTCAAGGGCCTGTTTTATTCTCCTTTTTGCCTTCGTTTGTAAGCATTTGCATTGTGTGCCTGAGTATGTGGGAATGGGTTGGGTCCTTGGCATGAGTGCTTGTCTCGGCCGAATGGTTTGAAGCTGCGGAATTGCAGCAGAAAAGTGCGGCGTCTTGCATTCCTTGCTTTTTCTTCCTTGTGACTGCAGTTTGTTACTTATTGGATGTTAAAGTGTTGTGTTTCAGTATTTGAATTAAGGTTTTGATGTCTAGCTGATGTCTTATGTGAAAGGGAACCTATACCATGAAGCCCATAAGGAAATTGCAAAGTTTTTTCGGTAACAGAGACTTGGAAATAATATTGCAGCAGACTCCATTTTTTTTTTTTCCTTTCTTGAGCTTGAAAACCAATCGCAGCAGGCTCCATTGCTTGCTGAAGTTTGAAACCATTGATGTTTTGCTAAGTTTTTTCATTTGTTTGAATGTAGTGGCTAAGCTTTCGGTTGTTTGGTGTGAATGAAGTTAGTTGTTTTTGGAAAAATCTAACCAAGGTTGTGATTATGAGATTTGAGTTTGAGAAGAAAGTGCAGCAGTCTTCGGTTGCTAGAGTATGTGAAGTAATTGCAGAAACTTGTTTCATGGCTATTGCATAGAACTTGCATGTTTTTTTCCTTCTAAGTTTCTACCTGTCGAGGTGATGGTAATGACATAGTCTGCATCTTAGTTAAAGCTATGTATGTGAACTTGAAATCTGATTTTTTTTGGAAATAAGATGTGAGTTTGAGTTGGGTTTCGTTTGAGCAAGCATGAGAGAAAATGTTGCAGAAATAGATTTTCTTACGTGAGTTGCATGAGCTGCATGAAAAACCAAAAGAAAAATTGCACTTCGGCCCCCCAAGTCCCCTTTTGACTCACTATGGCCCAAGTAATTGGAACATTTAATCAATTGGATCCCTCTAAGTTTCTCTTTGTTCCACAAAAGCCCAAGCATGTTCTAGTATCTTGTAATTAAGTCCTAAAATCATTGCAACTTCAGTCATTATTTGACTTTTTTCTTGATTTCTGGGATTTTTGAAGTGTTTAAAAGTTTCAATTGGACTTGAATGTTTGAGTAATGCTTGTTTTGGGTCTTTAGTAGATGCTATACTTGGAAATTGGACAGGTTATTCCGTTTTTCTTGGTCTTTAAGCACCTTTTGAGTTCATTCAAGTCGCAATTAGGAGGGCTTTGGTGATTTTGTTTATGTTTTACTTTTAAATTGATACCTTGACCATTTTATTGTTTTGAAGCCATTTTTTCTTCATTTGCTTACCATTGCGAGGAGGTATAATTTCATTTACCTTTTTTGTCTCTCCCTATGTGGACTAATGTGCTAATTGAAATTTGCATGTCTACTTGCTTTCCTAGCCGCTCCTTATTTCCTTTCATTTATTTCATTTACTTTTGATTTTTATTAATGGGGTATGTGTACACCTCTTGGCTTGTAATAGATAGGGCGTAGCAAGTAATTTGGTCCATTTTCCCTTTCCCCTTTGTTTTAGTTAGCAAATGTAATGGTTGCATGCCTATGTGTTATATGTTAAATGCTTTATTAGGATTTTGCATCTAGTCAAGAATGCTAAGTGTTATGTGCTACGTGTTTATAAGTGATTTGCATGTCTACTCGTTTTTTATAGTGTGGATGAACGGAATGGATGAATGTACGTCACCACACTAGTCCAACGCTAGTTGTGGCTTCTTTTATCGTTTCCACTAGTCCAACGCTAGTCGGAATTTATAGGATGGGCTAGTCCAATGCTAGACCCAATAGGTTCTTTTTTTCCCTTTTTTTTCATTAAGTGCATGATCACCACATATCACGCATTTTTCCTTAGTTTATCATTTGGTATGTTCCTCAAACCCCTTCCCCTTCACTTTAGGACTTGCATCTCATGCTAGTTAGGTTTCATTTGTGTGAAAATCCCCTCTTGATAAGGGAAACGAGCGAGTGTGGCTACTCGATAGCCTTAGCACGCTAGTTTTACCTTCTAATCCGAGGGAAAATCAAAGTCGAAAATTTAGGCGTCATCCCCGTACCCAATTTGTTGCATTCCCTTAGGGACATACTTTCATTTTTTCTCACTTCCATGCTCTTTTAATCACCTTTTTTTTCCACATTTCTCAAATCCATATTTTTCACTATGTTTTACTCATCTTACTCCACAAGTAGAATTCAAATTTCACATATATATTTATAATCCTATCTTCATTCATTTGCACACGCTAATACTTTGATTTTTCATCCAAATTCACACGTGCACTTTCTTTACACACTCACACACTAATACTTTGATTTTTCATCCAAATTCACACATGCACCTTTTTATACATTCGCACACTTGAACTTACATTTCTTGCATCTTTCATACACTTTCACACTTGCAAACTTGAATTTGAACTCTCATTTGCATTAATCGACCTCTATGAGGTTTTCCTTTGTTGGCCGCCACAATCCATGTGGTTTGGGACCAAAAGCCTCACAAGAGACATCGTAGAATTTAGGATTGCATTTTCCTTTCCGTTTTGCATTCATATAGTCATATCCAACGTGCGATACATACATTGGGTAGAAAATTAGGAAAGGTAAGGTTAAGTCGCGCAACTAGCCTTGGCTAGGTCAAAGGGGTGCCTTGGATTCTATCCTTGCCTTCCCCTTTGTCAAACGTGACTCCCGAACCTTTTTCTTTGTTTTACGTAGACTAGGAGTCGTTTTAAAAAGGGTTTATTACTACTTGACTTTAAAACTCATTTTTAGGTGACTTGGTACACCTTAAATCATTACCAAGTGGCGACTCCAAACTTTTCTTTTCAAACCCTTTTTAAAACTATTTTTTGGGTCAAATCGTCGCTTTCCATGTCCCATTGAGACCCATGTCTTTTCAACTCACAAAAATCATTTTCCAATCACAATTGAATAAAAAACATCTTTCTCAAACCATTTATTTTTCTTATCAAAAAAATGGGGCGCGACACTCGGGTCACAAACTTGGTCACCTTCTCGGTGAACCGGATTCACAAAATTGGTTCATAAAATGAACCTACAAACTTGGTGACCTCAGACTAAGTTGGACTGCCTTCGACCAAGCCCTAACCGGCTCGAATAGTCCAACCAGGTCAAGAGTTCGCCCCAAACTCACAAACTTCACAAAATTATTCAAAATCACAAACTTTGCAAACTTCACAAACTTTATTCGAAAGTCGCCCCGAGCCACAAGCTCAAGGGTTTTGGTTCCAAAAGGTTCATATACATATGTCAAGTACAATTATACATTCAAATTAGGGTTTAGGTCGAGTGCGATAAAGTACACCATCGCCTAAGTGCCCTTTTCACATATCTCAACCACATAGCAAAGAAAACACACCAAACCGGCCTGAATACTTACTCAAAATACCAAAAGTAGTACGGAAGCAAAATCGCTTCGCGCGTTCGCTAGTAGTGGGCCCCACCGGCTCCGCCTAGCTCACCGCTGTCTGAAATAGAAGATTTTATCACAAACGGCCACTAACATGCCCAAAACAAGCAAAACGGCAAAACAACACGCGCGCACGTAAATATGACAGACGGAAACGGAAAGGGCAGATTTGACACTCGTTTCTAGTTTACTCATAAGTTGAGCTATGAATATCGGATTAAGGCGTATGAGACGCCATATCGAAGCTTAAAGGATGAACAACAACTGTTATGAAGACATCCAGAACTGAAACTGGAGGCTTTAGTCCCAAATGAACCAAGCACAATCACTTACGAAATCTGGCCAATGCACAAATGGTCAGTTTTGAGTGCTAACTTTTTTCTATGCTACACATGGTCAAAAGAGCTGAAAATTGGCAGTTAGATAGTTCATTCCAAATAGAACAACTTTCATGAAGGTCGGCAATCCAAATTCGGAACGGAAATTGGTCATCAGGACCAAAACAGATTTCTGGTCATTTTCACGGGCAGGCCTTGTTTGCTCGGCTATATCTCAGGTTTTATAAATCCGATTCATGAAATTCCAAGGGCGTTAGAAAGCCCTGATATAGGGCTATAAGTTTGATGTTTTGGTCGGAAGCCCAAACAGCTTGTAACTCAGTCAAATGTGAAGCCAAAGTTCCAGCCATAAACTTTCCAAAAACGTACCAGAATCACAAACCGTATTTGACCTCAATATGCGGTAATGGCACCAAATTCACTATGGTTATCGGATGGGGGTGTAAGACCCACCGTTTCGAAGCTAAGGA
Source organism: Coffea canephora (assembly GCA_036785865.1). NCBI lineage: Eukaryota > Viridiplantae > Streptophyta > Magnoliopsida > Gentianales > Rubiaceae > Coffea > Coffea canephora. The sequence goes on from CM071917.1 coordinate 22,322,110, forward strand.
ACAGGGGTACAACAATGTAGAAGGCCACTCAGTCCAAATCCTAGCACAACTAGGTCAAATATGCAAAATACAAATCCAGAATTACCAAAACAGGTTTGCAAATCACATAAAACTGTAATGACTATAACTTAGTCTATACAAGTCCAAATGCCAAAATTCCAAAGGCATATGTTAGATAAGACATCCAGCTACATTTCATCAGAAGACACCAACTTCAAAATCCAAACCAATTCCAGCCAAAATAGCCAAATACCAACGCAGTTTTCGCATTCTGACCAAAGCAGAACAGCTACAGTAATTTCGTCATATCTCATTCTACATTAATCCAAATGACCTGAAATTTTGTAGGCACCTCAAACACATCAATACCTACAACTTTCATGTTTTGAGAAAAGTCAAATTCTGCCTCTAACCCTATGATCCAAAACCGGACAGAATTGGGGATTTAGGAACCCTAACTTTTCAATTTTCACACCAAATCCAAAATTGGTTGCATTTATCCACATTTCACACTCACTAGAGTCATTATAGGGTATTACCATTCATCATATTCAACCACACCATCATAATCCAATTAAACCAGAAAAATCATCATAAAATGGAAAACTTCACCAAATCACTTCAAACCAAGATTAAAACCAGAAATTTCAGCACTCTTATCACTAATAAGCACAACATAAGCATCATTAGGTGTAGTAGGGTGTTTCAAGCTTCACTTACCAAGAACCAAGAGAGAGGAAGATGTTGGGCACCTTAGACCTTCAAACAAACTTCACCACAACCCTTACTAGCGCTAGAAGATAAGATTTTATGGAGTGAAATCTAGTCTAGGCTTTTGTTTATGGAAGATTGAAGCTTATGGAAGCTTGAGAGATGGAAAATTTCCTCCCTTCTTTGAGCTTAGAGAGCCGGCCACCAAGGAGAGAAAAATGGTGAATTTTGAATGATTTTTGAGATATTTAACCTTTGGTCAAAAAAGTCAAAATTGTGAATAGTAATTCTTAAAGTCCAACCAATCATATTGTGACACTTGTCACACTCATTAATGCATTCTTATCTTCCTTTTCTCTCTCACATCACTCACTTCACACACACTACTTATCTCTTAACACCCGATAAATTTTACACAGTATCCGAAACTTAACCTTATTGGCCGCATTTTTCCAAACTTTTCGCACTAGTGGGTCCCACGTCCAATATACGTTCTTATTTCTCAAAAACTAACTAATACTAGAAAAATCATCTAAAAACTCTATTTACTCAATAAAAATTATCTGGGGAATTTTCTAATAAAGAAAATGTGGAAAAAACGGGTTTTCAATCTTAACCGGAACTTAGGGTTTAAATCTTAATCCCTACTTAGGGTTTTCGAAATACTCCCAAAACCAAACGTTACCGCCCAATTAATGAATATATCAACGTAGAACGAACTGGGGCCTCACAAGCTGTCACTTGGATTCTATCTCTGACCTCCATTTCAACAGTCCCTCATTTTTTTAAAGCTGGAGTCTTGCGACTGCAGGTGCTATTTTCTGATGGGTTTCAGCAGCAAACTTGAATAGCGGCCCCTCTCCCTCCGAAATCTCCAAGCTTTTGCCCAGCCGTGATTCCCTCCTATGGTTTCTTTCTTGCTCTCCAGATTTCTCTCTTCTCAACCCTCAGCCCGTAACCCTAGCTGTCATAAGACTCTTCCTTTCTGCCGCAGCTTTTTCCCAGATTTCCAGCCGTCATCCAAACTCCCTGTATGCTCTCTCTTTTTCCCTAACACCCTAGCCGTATCTAGCCTCCCCTTTCAGCCGTCCCTTCTGTTTTGCTTTCCCTCTTTTCAGATTTACCAGCCGTCACTCTCTATCCCCCCCCTTATGCTCTCTTCACTCTTTTCCTTTTATATCCAATGACCAAAACCCAAAACCCTGATATAAATGGTCCTTTTCAATCCCAGCTCTTCGTTCCTCACCTCAGCCATCCGATGGTCATGTGCGACTGTCCTTGCAAGCTGCGTTTCCGCAGCCTGCACGTAAATTTTTTTTTTTTAAACAAAATTGATAATAAAAATAAAAAACAAAAATGATTTAATTAACATGGATAAAAATAAATAAACTAGAAACAACAAAGTGCAAATTCCATTTCCCCCTTTTTCATTTTCCATTTTCATTGTTTTTTCCTTTTTCCTCTTTTTTCAAAAATAAACCAAAATGCCCTAAACCATGTTTTTTTCTTCGCCCATTTTTCATTTTTTTCACCTAAATTAGTAGATAAAATGAAGGCTCGTAAACAAATAAAAATATGATAAGAGACATGAAACAAGAAACAACCAAAATAAACCTAAAATTTAAACAAAGAAATTTAAAATTAAACTAATAAAATAAATAAAATTCGAAACCAAAAATTTGGTGTCTACAGTTTGCCCTCTTTGTCTGAGTTTTGGAAAAACTTGAGACAAAGAAATAAACACCAAATACTTGCCTGTGTTATTTGGCGGTGAAAACGTCTCAAACAAATGGACGCTTTAGAAACGGGGAGTGACCCCTTTGTCGAACTGTGAAATGGGACTGACTCATACAAGAAAATTAAATAGAAAATTTAATCGGGACTGACCCGAGACAGGAAATTTAAAATCGGGACTGACCCGAGACAGGAATTTTAAAACGGGACTGACCCGAACAGGAATTTAAAACGGGACTGACCCGAACAGGAATTTAAAATGGGACTGGCCCGAACAGAAATTTAAAACGGGACTGACCCGAACAGGAATTTAAAACGGGACTGACCCGAACAGGAATTTAAAACGGGACTGACCCGAACATGAAATAAAATTATGGAGTGCTCACTAGTGGGACTGACCCACGGCTAGTGGCAATGAAAAAATGAAAATGCTGGTATGTATGAAGAAACTGTATAAGATTTTCTTGGAAAATTATCCAAAGATTTGCCCCAATATGATGAATTGGTCAGTGGGATTAAACCCGAGCCTGCCTCAGTTGCACAGAATCCAAGCCCAATCGGGATGTTGCCGGCATAAAGTCCAAGCCCAACGGGATCTTTGAGATGTTGGCGGCACGAAATCCAGGCCCAACGTGATTTTTGTGATGTTGGCGGTACGAAATCCAGGCCCAACGTGATTTTTGGAATGTTTGGGATATTGGCGGCACAAAGTCCAGGCCCAACGGGATCTTTGGGATGTTGGCGGCACAAAATCCAGGCCCAACGTGATGTTGGAATGTTTGGGATGTTGGCGGCACAAAATCCAGGCCCAACGGGATGTTGGAATGTTGGCGGCACAAAGTCCAGGCCCAACTTGATCTTTGGAATGTTGGCGGCAGGAAGTCCAGGCCCAACGTGATTTTTGGAATGTCAGCGGCACGAAATCCAGGCCCAACTTGATATTTGGAATGTCAGCGGCACGAAATCCAGGCCCAACTTGATATTTGGAATGTCGGCGGCCCAACTTGATATTTGGAATGTCGGCGGCACGAAATCCAGGCCCAATGTGATTTTTGGAATGTTGGCGGCATGAAGTCCAGGCCCAACTTGATATTTGGAATGTCGGCGGCACGAAGTCCAGTCCCAACTTGATTTTTGGAATGTTGGCGGCACGAAGTCCAGGCCCAAGTGATGTTGGAATGTTGGCGGCACGAAATCCAGGCCCAACGTGATGTTGGAATGTTGGCGGCACCAAGTCCAGGCCCAACGTGATTTTTGGAATGTTGGCGGCACGAAATCCAGGCCCAACGTGATTTTTGGAATCAGTAGGATAAGATCCAATCTCGCCATTCAATTGGTCAAGAAATTAAGCGTAATTGTCAAGAGGGGGAGATAGAAGGGTGCGCAGCGGAAGTTGAAATTTGCCAACAAGAAATTAAAAGTTGAGATTTGAAATTGATTTCTTCAAGAAATAAGAAGTTAAACCTAATTTTGGTCAATTGATTTTTGATGATTTTTTCTTTTTTTTTTGTTTGGGAAGACTTTTTAAGAAATAATTTTGCCCCAGTCTCCACCAATTATTGTGCAACCGATCATTTGATTTGCATTATGGCAGGGTTGCTTCTCCTTAAAACTTTGATTCACTTCTTCTTTGGTCCGAACCCCTCAGTCATATAAAAATTCTTGGGCGACATTCCTTAATTCAAAAAGTTGCCCCAATTTCATCCTTTGAAACGCGTATGACCCTGCAAAAGAAAGAACAAATAATGCCACCACCATTCGATCAATTCCTCCTTCAAGAAATGTGTAAACATGAGTACTTTGACATTTTCCCCTTGATACTTTGAAAACTCAACTTTGCTCTGTGATCTGATCAAATTCCATTGACTTCCAATGCTAATAAGGCCCTTGGTATCCAGGGATTTTCAATAAATCAGGGGGATTGCCATCTGATGAGCCTAAAGAGATAAATAAGACCATGAAACTGATGAAAGAATAGTCTATTTATACAACAAAATGACAAAAATTTCTGTAACATGAAAACAATCATTTATTGAAAGAAAATTAATTTTAAAGAAATGAATCTATAAATTCAACAATTTATGCCTAAAAACCAAAGTATTCCGACTTCAAACAAAATGCCACGCTTGATCCTTTAGATATCACCCGCCCTGAGTTCAATGTCGGCAACAGAAAAAATCACAATGTGAGGAGGAATTCCAAATGAACCGAATCACTAGCTTTCTAATTCCAACATCACTTTTCCTCATGAAACTCTACCTTAGCACCTCTTCAGGTTTTCACTAAGGCTACTCCCACTTTTTACTCTTTTTGCTTCATTTTGATTCTTTTTTTTTTTTATTCTTCATTCTTTTTGCTTTTCTTTTCTTTCTTTTCCTTTTCTTCTTCTCTTTTCCTTTTTCTTTTCAAAGGTGCCCTTTTCGGATTTTCACCTGATGAACAAATCTTGCTAATAGCCTTCATCAACTCAAAAAATGTGTTTTAAGAAATAATGGCATCAGTGCGACAACCCCTTCCCTTACAAACTGAGTGAAGGCGTATTGACATCATTTGCCATGTGACTTAGAAAATTTCCCTAAAAGAGGTGATGCCAAGAATGGAAGCCAGGACTTTTGGCTTTTGTAATGGGGTCGGGTGAGGTACTAGGAAAGGTTAAGGCTTGAAGGCAGACTTCAAAAAGTGGTTTAAATGATCTGAGATCGCATTTCCATGTTAACCCTATTTTAGGGTTAAATCAAAATTTGCCCCAGTTTATGCTCAATTGAGGCTTTTTCTCTTTCATTTTCTTTTTTCTTTTGATTTTTCGGCCTTCTGCTATTCTTTGAAATTTTCAAAATTTGCCCCAGTTTATTTGTGAACTGAGGTTCTCTTTTCTTCTTTTGTCTTTTGATTTTGTGGCTTTTCACTTTTTCACTTCTTGAAATTTTTCTTTTCAACTCAAACTTGCCCCAGTGTGGCGTTTGCGATTCTCAGGGGTTTTGCCAAACGAAATGATCTATTCTGAAGGCTCAAAAGGGATAACTAGGGATATAATGTCTTAATGGGAAAAGAAGAGGGCCTGACTTTCATTCCATTCTTCACATTAACTCTAAAAGAAAACTTTCATTTATCAAATGAAAATTTCTTACACATCTCCGAATTGATTGATTGAGGGAACAAATGCTCCACCAGGCAATACCTTTTTGATGATAAGAGCACCTTACCAATTCGCGGCAAACTCTCCTTTTGGCTTCATTTTGTACTAACGAAAATCACCTTAATGCTTTGCCTTCTCGTCTGAATGATCCTGATTTGACCCTTTAAGCGTAATTACGGACCAATCCTTTCGATCATATTGACCATGATGGACAGTGTTTAACTGCTTCTTATTCCTAGTCTCGATCCTGATTCTGCTTGAACTTCTTTTACTCCATTCAGGCTTCTTTGAAACATTTTCGAATGTCTCTTCCCCTACTCTTTTCATTTTGAAATTCAAATTCACATTCGTGAAATCGCTGCCATCAAATTTCTGAACAGTGATATCCAAAGGGTCAGACGGTTTTATTCTGGGCCATCTGAAAAAAATGCGTAAGTCACAATATATAAAACTGTACATTTTATTGAATTTCCAGACAAAAACCAAACTTATGAAACGTGTCTTTAGCAGTCATTTGATTGAAAACTATTTACAAAAAACATAGTTAAATAAAAGACACATGTATGAACGATTTTCATTGGTTTTAACCAAAACAACTCCCCAAATTTATCCAAACTCCCTTCAAGGGAGAGGAATCTCAAATTTCTTCATTGGGGGTAGATGCCTCAAAGGCGTCCTTGTGTTCGGGAAAGGGATTTGTACTTATGCTCTGTCCCTGTTCACCCTTTTTCCTTAGCACTATTTCTCCGAATTCGATCATAACCTAGATTTCATGTTTCAATGCCCGACAATCATTGGTGGAATGCCCGGGAGCTCCAGAATGATAAGCGCAGACTGCTTGAGGGTCATAGTCAGAAGGAAAGCGCTTAGAATAGATCTTAGGAGGTACAACACCAATTTTCCCGATAGCTTTCAATTGCTCATATAATTGGTCAATAGGCCGACCTAGATTGGTGAAGGTTCGGTTTGACGTTGAATTTTGGGTGTCACTGGTTTGTTGGTAGTAGTAATTTGGGCTAGAGGGTGGAATAGGTCTTGGGTTAAAAGGGGGGCGAGGTCTAGTTTGGAGATTTGGTTGAGGATTTTGAAAGGGTGGTGTGAGTACATTTGGATAATTTAGTCGAGGTCGAGAATGGTTAATGGTAGTATGGTGGATAGGACGGGAGTTTGGGTAGTATGGATAGGGTGATGAATAAGCAAGGTGGTTTGAAAATCTAGGTCTGGCCGAGGGCCCTGATCCCCAACAAAAGCAGTTTCCTCTTCTTTTCCCTTAGATTGGGATTTTTTCCCACTGTCATTCTGGCCTTGCAGAGCCTCTAGTTGCATCTTCAATGTTGACACATTAACAATTTTTCCGGCCTTCACAAACTCATCAAATTCTTCCAATTTGTTGACAATTTCGGCAAAGGAACACCCGGTCATTCGAAAAATTTCCTCAAAGTAAGGCGGGTCATGAACTTTGATGAACGTGTGAACAATCTCGTTTTCAGTCATAGGAGGCTCCACCTTGGCGGCCAATTTCCTCCATCTCTTCGCGTACGTCTTGTGGTCCTCAGATGGTTTTTTTTTAGTCCCCTCAAGTGTGGCCCTCGTTGGAGCAAGCTCGCAATTGTATTCGTACTGCCTCATAAAAGCAGTTGACAAATCTATCCAAGATCTCATATCCTCAGGCTTCAAATTGGAATTCCAATCCAACGCGTCGCCTTCTAGGCTCTCGGGAAATAAACGTTGTAGACACCAAATTTTGAATAATTTTATGTGGCATCTATTTCATGATTTTCATTTTAGATTGCTTGCATTCGTTGTTTACTTTTAGTTTTAATTTTTAGTTTTAGCTTTTAAGTTTAGAATTAGCGTAGAGTTTTTAGAGAAAAGAAAAGGGAAAAATAAAAAATATGTTGTTTTTATTCAATGCTTTCTTGAAAAGAAAAATTCAAAAAAATAGGCTTTAGTTGGATTGGAAAAATGAAGAGAAAAAGGAAAAACCACTCACAAAAATATTTTTTTTAAATTCAAGTTTAATGTTTTTGTTATTATTTTGTTTCAAATAATGCTTTGAAAAAAAAAAGAAGAAGAAAAAAGGAAAATTTGTTCACAAAAAATATGTTTATTTCTTTAAATTCAATCTTTGGGCACTTTAGTTATTTTTATTAAGTTATTTTGGGAAAAATGAAAAATGAAACAAAAAGAGATGGAAAAATGGTCATTTTTGTTGTTTTTAGTTGTTTAGTTTTTAAATTATTTTCGTTATTATTATTGTTATTATTACCTGGTTTTTGGCAATTTATTATCACTATTATTATTTATATTTTATCATTTCTGTATTTATTAAGTTATTTAGTTCAGTTTTAAAAAAAAAAGAAAAAAAAGAAAAGAGAAACGCGACTTGCAAGCTGCGTTTTTGCAGCTTGCAAGAGGGGGCCTCGGTGAGCCCCTTGGGCTGCAATATTTGAAGAGATTGCTGAGTCTTTTAGGGTTGAACTGGGATATAAAAGCTAAAGAAGGGGTAGCCGCAAGGGGGGGGGAGAATTACGGCTAGAGAGGTTTCTGGGAGAGAGCCTAAGCGAGTGGGAGAGAGGTTTTCGGAAAACAAAAAAGAGGGGGGGGCAAAGGTTGAGCAAAAGAAACGGAGAGGTGAACGGCAAAGAAAAGAACGAGAAGGAACGGAGAAAAGCAAGAAATGGTTCGGCTGTGTAAGGCAAGGAAAGTTACGGGCTTTGGGGCAAGCATTTCAGCCGTGAGGGTTTAGAAGGAAGAGACAAAGAGTAATCGAAAGCTGGAAAGGAGGAGCTACTCCATCAGAGCAAAAACAAAAACCTTTCGTGGATCTTCGTCCCCAAAAACAGCGTGCTTGTCCTGAGGTAAATTCAGTTTTGTTCCATGAAGGCTTGAGTTCATCACACCCGTCTTGTTATCCTTGCACATGCGCTTGTTATCTTTCTGTAGTTTCTGATGCTTTTTGATAAGTTCATGTGTATTTCAAAGCTTTAGGACAAGTAGATGTTCAATGATTAAATGGTTTAGCTAAAAGACAGCAACTTTAATTGAATCTGGTTTTTGTTTGCCGCAAGTTCCTTTCTTTTCTGCATTTTCTGTGATTAGCGACCTGGCTAGATCCTCTGGAAATGGAATGTTATGAGGGTCATGTGATGTCAAATTACTGTTGCCATGAGAATGAGTGGTGTTTACATGGGTTTTTGTTTCAAGCGAAACTTTGGTCCTTTTCGGTTCCATGGTGTGGTGATTGCCATTCATACAGAAATTCTGTTTTCCCACCTACTGTTTCCATGTCTACTCGATGGTATCCTCTTGCTGGTTTGGGCAGTTTATCTTGAGTTCATAAAGTCAAGAATTTGGCCTGGGTTTGGAGGACAGAAGCCTGGGGTTTGTGCCAATTTGGTCGCTGGGTCTCTTTGAATTTTTGTGTCAAAATATTTGTTTGTGTTTGAGCTGCAAAATTTGCGGCAGAAACCTGCCAGGCTGTAGACAAAAACCAAAAACAAAAAAATAGCTTGCTTGTTAGGACATTAGAAGTTAGAGTCGGCAGCGTCTTTCTTCCTGTTTGGTGTGTTTTTTCGCTGGAATTTTCGAGCCAAAACTGTAGTAGACATTCATGTCGAAAGTTAGCCGCAGCCATGTTCGAAACTTTTGGTTTGTTGCAGCTATACTCGAAACTCTTGGCTTGTTCGAATCTACTGCTGCAGTTTCTGTTGCAGCTATGTTCATTGCTCCAAGATCATTTTTCATTTGTTGATTTCATATCCAGCTCACTGTGTCATGCTTGGGGTAAACCATGATGTTTAGCTATGTTTTAATTGAAGTAATTGCAAAGCTAATTGTACGAAGTTGTTTGGCTGGAATTGTGGAGCCTTGTGCATGAAAAATGTTGCTGCAAAACCTTGCCGAGAGTTTCACATGTTGCTGAAGCTTTGTTGCAGAATGTATTTCATGTCACTTTGCATGAATGTTTGCTGGATTTTACATTATCTCTTTCTAAGTTGTTGGCTTATTGAATTCGGTGGTGATCTTGAATGAGGTGCTAGTTGCTTTAGGATTGCATTCAAGAAACCCATTGCATTGCAGCAAAAAAAAAAAAATGGTAGAAGCAAAAATGCAGCAGGCTTGCACTTTCCGTTGCAGAAGTTTTCTTCATATCTGATTTGCATGACTTTGGTGTTTAAAAAGAAGGATTTCTTAATGGGAAATAAGATGAATGCTTAGTAATTGTGTTGCACTAGTTGTTTAAAGTATTGAAATGGTGATTGTTTGAACTAATTAAGTGGAAAGAAAGAAGCCACGGCTAGAAATGAAATTTGTTGTAGAGAAAAGTTTCTTCTACGTGATTGCATGGCTTTTGCATGAAAATGATTTTCAAAAATCGCACTCCAACCCCTTGGTTTCCATCTAATTCTTCCATGGCCCAATCAATTAGAGAATTTCATCATTTTGGTCCTTGTTAATTTTTAGTTTGTGCAACTTCATTGCTTGTTTGCTTCAATTAACTACCATGCTTAGATTAAATTGCACTTAAGTTATGGCCTTAGGGACTTTGTGGCTAAGTGAGCTTTGTTTTGCCCATTTCTTTTAATTATTCTTAAATAAAGTGGTGCCTTGACCTTTTTATTATTTTGGAGGGTAATTGAATAATTTCACTTCATTGGGGCGTCAATTCAAGGGAGGTACACTCTATCCCTAATTCGCACTACATTTGACCTTACGTGCTCCTACGTGTTATGTGAATATGCATGCCTACTTCGCTTTCCTTGCCTTTCTTTGATTTCTTTCATTTATTTCATTTACTTTGGCTTTTTATTTAAGTTATTCATAATGGGGTATGTGTACACCTCTTGGCTTGTAATAGATAGGGCTCGGAGAGCATCTGGTCCATTTCCCTTTCCCCTTTATGCTTTCATGGGGTATGTGTACACCTCCTGGCTTGTAATAGATAGTGCTCGGAGAGCATCTGTCAATTTCCCCTTTCCCTTGGTTGCTTGCTTTTGTTGTTACATGTTAAATTGCTTTAGTAGGCTCTTGCATCTAGTCGAGCATGCTAAGTGCTACGTGCTACGTGTTTACGAGCGTTTTGGCATGTCTACTTGCTTTCATAACCATGAATGAATGGAATGGATGAATATACGTTTCCGCTAGTCCAACGCTAGTCGGAATTCATAGATGGGCTAGTCCAACGCTAGACCCAATAGGATTTTCCTTGGATTTTCATTAATGCATTATTTGCATGATCACCACATATCACGCATTTTTTTTTCCTTAGTTTATCATTTGGTATGTTCCTCAAACCCCTTCCCCTTCACTTTAGGACTTGCATCTCATACTAGCTATACGGTTCATTTTGCTTGAGTGTCCCCTTCTGATAAGGGAAACGAGCGAGTGTGGCTACTCGATAGCCTTAGCACGCTAGTTTCGCCTTCTAATCAAAGGGAAAATCAAGTCACGATTTAGGTTTCCCCGTACCCAATATGCATGAATTCCCTAGGCTCATGCATTCTCAATCCACTCTATCATTACACTTTCATTTTTTCCTCCCATTTGCACACGTACACCTTTTATCCCTTCACTTGCACACGAACACTTTTTTCTTCACTTGCACACATGCACTTCATATTATCATTTCACATACCGCACCTTGCCCACTCACGTGCACATTTTCACTTACATATTATTGTCTTTTATTACTTTTTCAAACTCATGTCCTCACATTGCATACATGCATTCCATTCATTTGCATCCCACTCGCATTATTCGTGGCCTCTTCAAAAGGATCGTTATTGGGTTTCACAATTAATGTGATTGGCACCACTTAACCTTTGAAGAGAAATTTCCCCCAATACCCCTAGGTCTAGGGTTTGCATTCATGTAGCACATCCAAATGTAATAAATTCTTTGATTAAAATAAGAAAATCTTTGATTAAATCAACGCAACTAGCCTTGGCTAGGTCGAAGGGGTGCCTTGGATTTTTATCCTTGCCTTCCCCTTCGTCAAATGTGACTCCCGAATCTTTTTCTTTGTTTGCGTGGACTAGGAGTCGTTCAAAAGGGTTTCTTACTTTTTTCCTTAAAAAAATTCACTTTTTGGGTGACTTGGTACGCCCTAACTCTATACCAAGTGGCGACTCCATTTCTCATATAAAAACCCTTTTTGAACTATTTTTCTTGGGTCAAATCGTCGCATTTTCAAAAGTCCCATTTAGACCCATTTTTCTTTTAAATCACGATTCATTTTCCAATAACAAAATACATTTTTAAACCATTTATTTATTTTATCAAAAATGGGGCGCGACAAACGTACAGGTAAATTCTCATCATCTATCGATTTTCCAAGTTTGTTTCCGAACATCCGAAGGTGTGTTTTGGGATTGCCAGTTCCATCGTACTTGCTAAATTTAGGCGCTTTGAAACCCATTGGCAATTGCATATCCGGAAATAGGCACAGATCGTTGTAGTCTAGACCTCTTTGTTTGTTCAAGCCTTGGCTTTTCCTTATGAAATCCTCAAATCGATCCAATCGCTTTAGCAAATTCTTATCCACTGGTGCGGATGACTCCCCGGCTTCAACTTTCCCTTGAGCAGCGGTATCTAGTGTTAACGGCTCGGCGGTGGAGTAATAATAAGGTCCCTGTGGCTTGAATGGCATGCTCATAGTAATTGGCGGATAATTTTGGGAAATTTGGACATGAGGAGGGTTAGTTTGGATGTGAGGTACATAAGCAGGTTGTGGGCCATGAGTGGGATAAGTAAAGACTTCCTCAGGTGGGTTTATGACTTGTGAAGTAACAAAGGTTTGAGTACCAGGTAAAAATATGGGTTGAGGTTCAGATTGGCCAGGAGGTAAGGGCTCATGTTGTTCACCGCTAGCACCACTAGCTACCAATTGATCGATTACGCGCCGTTGGGCCATCATTTCAACGCTCAGCTCATTAAATCGGTTTAGAATTTCGCTCAGTTGAGCTCCCATATTTGCCAAGTCAGTTGGTGATGTGGTTGCGGGCCTATCAGATGATTCTGGATGGGCACTCATGTTTACACTATCTCTTGAAACTCGGCTACGCGATCGGGTGATAATGGGGCTTTTGCGAGTAGCTATATACTACCTGAGAATGTAGGAAAACCCTTATTAGATGCCCTTCTTGATTGACTGTTGTCAAAAAGAAAAGAAAAAGATAGGAGTTAGTACAAATTAAAATAATTCGGGTGCATGTCCTATGGGGGAACCCTTTTTGTGCCAAGGGTAGGCCTAGAATGAGGATGCAATCCTCTGAGGTAGGCACTATACCATACCTGATGGATCTGATCAACTCATTGAGTAAAAAAAAAAAACGTTGAAAAATTTGGTCAATTTTAGTGACGAGAGACATCTGTCCAAAATGAAGTCAACATCCGAATGGATTGATTACTTTTAATCGATACAAGAATTTGCAAAAACACACGGGTTTGACCTTGACGAACTTCCTATCGAAGAGATTGGAATTCGTTGACAAAATTTTCTCGGTGAAGCACGGGTCAAAACTCCAACTGATCAAATGTCTGGATGCAATGGATGGTTTTTTCAAAATCGACTAGGTTTCTCAATTTGAAATTCGACATTGAAATCCTAATTGGTCAAATGAAATTGACCATTTATTTAAAATCGACCGGATTACCTTAAAAAGGGAAACAGGTCAAAATGAAATGAGTGAAATTTAAAAACTTACTCAAAATTGACTGAATCATCCTAAAAAAGGAACTTGATCGAATGAAATTGAGAATTTTATTCAAAATGGACCGGATCATCCTAAAAAATGAAATTTGTTAAATGAATTGAATGAAATCGAGAATTTATTCAAAATTGACCAGATCGCCCTAAAAGGGTAAACTGGTCAAATGAATCGGACGAAATTGATGATTTATCGAAAATCGACAAAATTGCCCTAACTAATCAAATGAATTGAATCACATTGGAGATTTATTCAAAAATCGACTAAATTGCCCTAAAAATGAACAAATTGATAAAATGGATTGGATGAAATTGATGAAGGAAATGGTCCAATGGATTGAATGGAATTGGGAGCTTATTTAAAAATCAAGCTATCCACTGATAGTTTCAAAAAATTATTACGATGCATTAGCCTATGAGCCTTCTAAAATCAAATTTTGGCATCAATTTATTTATCGTCTCAATAGGAGGAATCATTTGTGAATTTCTTCAAATTAATGTCCTTTGCACAAGGGATTTTTACCAACTTTGATAAAATGGCCAAAAAGTGATTATTAGACGCTCATATTCCAAAAATCGCTCTTATGAAGACGATCGGATCCTACCTTACCTTGTGCGCTACCCCTTTGGATGGTACAAAATGTAAACGTGCAAGTCTCTTTGGATTAAGTATCCGAGACACAAGGTGGTTTATTCTTGACACGGGATCCCCTAAATGGCATTCCCTTTCTAGGGTTATGCATGATGCCATTTATTAAAACAGTAAAATGTGCAATTTGAAATGAAACATGACCTAAGGGACCCTTTATTTGCCAGGGTAAGCCTAAAATGATATGACATTATTAATTTATGAACGAAATATACCACAACTTCTTAAATGTGCAATATCCTATCTACACGGGTAGGCTTCTAAAAGAAGGTCATGCCAGACCTCTTATTTGCTAGGGGTTTGTGAATGCAATGGGGACACAAAACCAAGAAAAGTTAGTTCAGGCAGATAAATACACATAACACATTGTAGCAACGAAATCAACACAACGAAATAAAGCAATAAAAAGGAGAAAGGGGTTGGACCCCTCCCCTCGTGAATAGTGTCCCTAATAAGGTAAGGCAGACGCTACCCTAGGCAATTCTAATATGGATGCATGAGGCTGGGTTTCGCTAATGCATCTAGACTCGATAAACTCAGGTCCCCGAGCCTTCAGACTTGGAAACCAAAGGTCATCACTCCCAAGGTTCCTTGTCGGTGGCTCGAGCGATTCCCCAGACATTGCTACGCATACGTCGTGTCACGGCCACATGTCTGAGTGAATCTATCAAAAATCCTCAATCTTCGACTAAAAGCTAAAGGCTATTAACCCAAAGCTTAAAGCGGAAGATTAAGTGACCCCTTGGATCGTGCTACGCACACGTCGTGTCACGATCACACGTCCAAGTGGGTCGCCTAAAATCCTAATAGGGTGGAGTGGCGTGACAAGCCACTAAAAGAAAAATAAATGAAGGGTGAAAAAATTAAAGCGTATGCTCGTATGCTAGTGCTTGTTTGGAGGGGAGGGATCGAGAACCAACGTGAGGCTCTAAGGTGATGTCCCCCACCCAAATGCAATGCAAGCGCGAGATAAACAAGTAAACATACATCCCATCAACCAATCATACATTCGTGAGCGAGGGAGTAGTTTGAGACGTGCGCGAGTCAAAAGGTCCTAAAAAGGAAAAATGCAACCCTAATATCCACATGCCATGCATAAAAAGGGTAGACAAAGGAAACGAATGGCTAAGTCAAATGCTTGGACCCACTTAGGATGTCCCCAGTGGAGTCGCCAAGTTGTCGCGCCCCACTTTTTGAAATGGTGTGGAAGTAGTGTGTGAAATATGTATGTGAACGTGTGCGAAAGTGAAAATAAAGGCCGTGGGATTTGTGAAATGCGACGGTTTGGCCAAATAAAGTTCAAAAAGGGTTTTTGGATGAAAAATGGAGTCGCCACTTGGTATGGAGTTAGGGTGTACCAAGTCACCCAAAAATGATTTTTTGTTTTGTTTTTGAAAGAAAAAGTAAGCAAACCCTTTTAAAGAACTTTTAGGTCTACGCAACCAAAGAGAGGGATCGGTGGTCACATTTGATAAGGGAGAAGGCAAAGGCAACGCCTAAGGCATTCCCTTACCCTAGCCAAAGCTAGTTGCGTGACTTAACCTCTACTTTTCCTAATTTTTTCTACCCAAGGTACGTATCGCATGTTGGATATGACTAATGGATGCGAAAAGGAAAGAAAAATGCAATCCTAAACCTAAAATGTTTCTCATGGGCTTTTAGGTCCCAACCACATGAGTTGTGGTGGCCAATAAGAATAGCTCTCATGGAAGTCGTGATTAATGCAAGTGAGGACTCAAGTGCAAGTGTGCAAGTGTGAGAAAATAAAGGTGCTTGTGTGTGCAAATGAATGAAAATAGGATATTAGATACGTATAAGTGCAATTTGAGTGCCATTTGTGAGGTAGAAAAATAAATGAGGGATAGGAAAAAGATGGTGAGAAAATGGATTGAGAAAAATCTAAGTAGTGAGAAAATGTGGCTAAAAGAGTGAGGAGGTGATATAAAAAGAGTGCAAGTGTATGACCCTAAGGGAATGCATCAGGTCGGGAATGGAAAGGACTCCTAACTTTACGACTTTGATTTTCCCTTGGATTAGAAGGAAGAACTAGCGTGCTAAGGCTATTTTGTAGCCACACTCACTCGTTTCCCTTATCGAAAGGGGACTCTCAAGCAAATGTACCCTATAACTAGCATGAGGATGCAAAACCTAAAATGAGGGGGAAAGGATTGGAGGAGCATGTCAAATGCTAAAAAACTAAGAAAAAAATGCATGAAATGTAGTGAAACATGCAAATGTGTACTAACAAGAAGAGATACCTAAGGGTCTAGCGTTGGACTAGCCCTTTCTATGAATTTCTAACGGAATAATGAGCCACAACTAGCATTGGACTAGTGTGGTGACGTGCATTCATCCATCACATTCATCTACGACTATAGAAAGCAAGTAGACATGCAAATCATCTATAAACACGTAGCACATAACATTTAGCATGCTCGACTAAATGCAAGAGCCTAATAAAGCAACTTAACACGTAGCAACAAAAAGCAAGCAATCAAGCTAATGAACCTATTACATTTGCTAGCTAGGCACACGTCTTCAATAGGTCTTCATCAAGTGCTTTCCAAGCCCTATCTATTACAAGCCAAGAGGTGTACACATACCCCATTAAAAGAATAACTTAATAAAAGCAAGAGTAAATGAAATAAAGGAACTAAAGAAAGGCAAGGAAAGCAAATTAGACATGCAATTCTCACTTAGCACGTTGGATCACATAGGAGAGACAAAAAAGGATAAAAGAAATTATACCGCCCCCTTTTGTAGTGCTAATAAGGTGAACAACACTTGACTTGGGCTAAGGTCACCAAAGAACGGGATAACTTGGGCTAAAACCATCCAAAGCAAAGGATTAATGCACCAATTTAATGATAAAACATAAATAAGACAATCGGAATCCATCGAACATCGAATCCTTCCTCACTTTTCAAGCTTAGAAATGATCAAATAATGCATGAATTGTGAGCAAAAGTGAGTCATTGATCAAATTTCTAAAATAGCAAAACTGACTAAGGATTCAATAGCAACCCTTAATCAATCAATCAAATCCAATTGAAATATTTTAGGAATTTTGAAAAACCCAAGAGCAAGAAAAGGTCAAGTAATGGTTCAAGTTGCAATCAATCTAGGACCTAATTGCAAGAGATTGGAATGTAATTGGGTCTTTGTGGCATTGCTGCAAAATCACAGGGACCAAATTGATTAGTTTTCCCAATCTTCCGGGTCATAGTAACATTAGTTGGAAACCAAGGGGTCAAAGTGAAAAATTTTTAGACATTTTTGCATGCAAATGCATGTGAAGCTACGAAACTCTGCCTGCAACAGAAAAAAATTTTGATGAAAGCTTCCTACAACTCGGCACTTCACCAAAAATAGTTTTCAAACATAACCAAATCCAAACACAACTATCACACAATCTTCCCACTTTGCACGATGAAGCTTGTAAACTTAAAGCTCCAAGAACCGGACAAAAGGCATGCAAATTAAGTGTAAAACTTGAGAGCAGCCACGGAAAGAAACAGTAAGAAAAAATGCAGCAACCTTTACTTCTTTCACTTCAGCTTAGATATATTTGCGTGCAAACACTCAAATAAGTTCTACCAATATGTCATCCAAAGACCAAATGCAAGGAATTCACCCCCCCATTATCATCAAAATACCACCCAAGCATAAACTGCCTTGAAGATTCAAACAAAGCCAATGGACCAAATGCAGCAAAGAAGAAAGCGAACTTGCGGTAAGCATAATTCATGCACAAAATTTTAAAACAACTTCGATGCAGTTTTTGTAAGAGTTTTCATGCAAGTTTCACAGGCGTGGCTCTATCGTTCTTGCACCAGAAATCTACAACACAAGGGAGGAACCAAAACTCCAAATTTTGATTAAAAATCCCATATTTGAACAAATGCGGCCAAGATTCAAAAATGAAACAGTACAGACCATTTTTCCAACATTCCAAAAGGACAAACCCTATAAACGTCCTCCTTTTCCGGAACTAACATCTTGATACTAAAATTGCAACCTATGAACAAACCAAATGGACCCCAAACTCTACACAACTCAACATGCAAAGGTAACAGCAAAAGACGATAGCTTTAATGTTTTATACAAACGCAAGGCAAGATGGACTAACAGATTTAAGTCTATAAAGTTCCAATCACACACATACATGCTTGGAAAGGTTCAGGAATCAGCCTGATGACGTGGTGGAATGATGATCGATTCTTAGGAGGTCAGCAGCTTTCAATGGCTTCTTTGCTCAGTTTCTCCTTCGATCTCTCGGCCGTCAGCTATTTTCTGGTTTCCACTCCGCCGTTGTCTCCCCAAAACTCTCTTGAATTTTCTATCTCTCAAAACCCCAGCCGTCACCTCTGTTTCGCTTTCTCCCTCACTCTTGCTCTGTTTTTTCTGAACGTCGCTACCTCTCTCTTGGTCACTCCAGATTTCCAGCCATCCCTTCAATCTTTCTTTGCTCCTGTTTTCCTTTTAGATTTTTAGCCGCCCACTTCATCAGGCTTCGCTTTCTGCCTTCACCTCATTTTTCATCAGCTGTCACTTGGATTCTATCTCTGACCTCCATTTCAACCGTCCCTCATTTTTTTAAAGCTGGAGTCTTGCGACTGCAGGTGCTATTTTCTGATGGGTTTCAGCAGCAAACTTGAGTAGCGGCCCCTCTCCCTCTGAAATCTCCAAGCTTTTGCCCAGCCGTGATTCCCTCCTATGGTTTCTTTCTTGCTCTCCAGATTTCTCTCTTCTCAACCCTCAGCCCGTAACCCTAGCTGTCATAAGACTCTTCCTTTCTGCTGCAGCTTTTTCCCAGATTTCCAGCTGTCATCCAAACTCCCTGTATGCTCTCTCTTTTTCCCTAACACCCTAGCCGTATCTAGCCTCCCCTTTCAGCCGTCCCTTCTATTTTGCTTTCCCTCTTTTCAGATTTACCAGCCGTCACTCTCTATCCCCCCCTTATGCTCTCTTCACTCTTTTCCTTTTATATCCAATGACCAAAACCCAAAACCCTGATATCAATGGTCCTTTTCAATCCCAGCTTTTCCTTCCTCACCTCAGCCATCCGATGGTCATGTGTGACTGTCCTTGCAAGCTGCGGAAACGCAGCTTGCATGCAAATTTTTTTTTAAAAACAAAATTGATAATAAAAATAAAAAACAAAAATGATTTAATTAACATGGATAAAAATAAATAAACTAGAAACAACAAAGTGCAAATTCCATTTCCCCCTTTTTCATTTTCCATTTTCACTGTTTTTTCCTTTTTCCTCTTTTTTCAAAAATAAACCAAAATGCCCTAAACCATGTTTTTTTCTTCGCCCATTTTTCATTTTTTTCACCTAAATTAGTAGATAAAATAAAGGCTCGTAAACAAATAAAAATATGATAAGAGACATGAAACAAGAAACAACCAAAATAAACCTAAAATTGAAACAAAGAAATCTAAAATTAAACTAATAAAATAAATAAAATTCGAAACCAAAAATTTGGTGTCTACACAAACAGTAGAAATTTGGTAATACTCGAGTATACCGGAATCAAGGGTCTCACTACTACAAGATTCCAAATAACAGTCCCCATGGCTCATCGACTTTCATGACCAAGCCCTCGCTGGCTCGATTCAATCAATTACCAATGGGGTTGAGCTCAGTAGTACAATAAAACCGTTGGATAAGTATCCAAACGACACCAAAACCAGTTTTCCATGATCATATCCAGTATTACAGTGAAACAGTAGACAGTCATTAATAATATCAAAGGGGGTGAGGGCGATCAAGTACAACCTCACCTTAATCGATTTCAATGGCCAAATAAGCCTTCAAGGTATCACAATCACATATAGCAAAGCCACATTGTAACCAAACAAGTGAGTAGTATACTCACCAATCAAGTAAGTGATATTTCATGCACTTCCGTCTAAGAGTGTCTTGCACCACCGTCACGTCCTAAAACATTCAAATAAGCATAATAAGACTCGATTACAAATCATAACCAAGTCCACATACCACCAAAATAAGGTTCCACTAGAAAGTATAAGCATTAGAGTAAACCAGGAAAATCCGGAAATGGAATTGAACTTCAATTCAAAAAAACAGTTTTTGACGTCATTATGCGGTTTTAGCACCAACGGCACTACAATTATCGGATGGGGGTGTAAAACTCACTGCTTCGAAGCTAAGAGACAGGGCTACAATATTACGGAAGGTCACTCAGTCCAGTTCCTAGCACAACTAGGTCAAAAATGCAAGATACTAGACCAGAACCACAATAACAGGTGGACAAACCACATTCTGGTTAACGAACTACAATTCAGTCTACCTAGGTCCAAATACATTGATTCCAAAGCCATACGATAGCTAAGACATTAGGCTACATTTCATCAGAAGACATCAACAACCAAATCAGAAGTATTCCCTGCCAAAAGAACCAATTACAGAAACAATTCTTAAGTTTGGATGAAACCAGGGCAGCAAGGGTATTTCGGTCTTTTCACAAGTTACGCTACTCCGATTGACCTGAATTTTGGAGGAATCTCTAAAATGTAATTCCCTACAACTGTCATGTTTTAACCCTAAGCTAATTCGACCTCTAACTATGATGAACAGTTCCAGGCAGAATTGAAGGGTATGAAACCCTAACTTTTCCAATTTTCTTCCAAAACAGAAATTTCCTGCAATTAACCACCATTTACAACTACTAGCTTCATTCTAGGCCATTTTCAATCATCATACATGGCCACACTATAACAATCATATTAAAACAGAAAAATCACCAATAAATGTAAAATTTCACCAATTCAACCAAAAATCAAGATGTAATCCACAAAATGAACTCTTAAGTCACCACCAATCACAAATTAAACATCATTAGGTGAAGGAGAGGGTTCATTCACTACTCACCTTAGTAAAACAAGAGAGAGAGCAACTTGTCACCTTAGCTTTCCAAACAACTCCACCAAACAACTCACAAACACTAAGTGAAGAGGTTTTATGGATTAATTGCAAGATTAAATGGTTAGATTGTTGAACTTGAGCAAGATTGAAGCCAAAAACTTGAAGAGTTTTCTTTCTTTTGTTGCTTGAAGAGCCGGCCAAGATGAAGGAGAAAATGGTGAATTTTTGGTAGTTTTTTGATTTATTTGGTCAATTGGTAAGACCATGAATAGTGTTCATAAAGTAAACCCACTCAAATGGTGACACTTGTCACCTCCTTAAATGCATACATATCCTTTTGTTCCCTCTCACATCAATCCACATATCAACCTCTAATTATCTCTTAGCACCCGATAAATTTAACCCAGTATCTGAAACTTAACCTAGCTGGCGAATTTTTCCGAACTTTCCGCACTAGTGGGTCCCACTTCCGATATATACCCTTAATTTTTCAAAAACTATCCGATACTAGAAAAATCATCTAAAAACTATATTTACTCATAAAATTTATCAGGAAAATTTTCCTAATAAAGAAAATGCAGAAAACATGCCAATAACGATAATAAACCCTAGAAAAATGAGAAAATTACGGATTCTCACACTCTCTCCCCCTTAAAAGAATTTTGCCCTCGAAATTTCTCACTTTAACTCCCAAAAAGGTTAGGGTATTTCCTTCGCATCTCTTCTTCCACCTCCCAGGTAGCTTCCTCTACCCCATGGTTTCTCCACAGTATCTTAACCAACGGAATCTGCTTGTTTCTTAGCTCTTCGACTTTCCGGTCAAGCACTTGAACAGATTTCTCTTCGTAAGCAAGCGACTTGTCTACGTCGATTTCCTCTGGTTGTAAGATATGGGATGGGTCGGGATAGTACTTCTTGAGCATCGAGACGTGGAAGACGTCCTGAATTCGAGAGAGACTGGACGGCAGCTCTAATCGATACGCGACCTTCCTACCCTCTGGAGGATCTTGTAGGGTCCAACGAACCTCGGTTGGAGCTTCTTCCCTTTGCTTGCTGTAACACTCCGTAAGGGTGTGACCTTGAGAAACACATGGTCTCAAACTGCGAACTCCAAGTCTTTTCTTCGATTGTCGGCGTAACTCTTCTGTCGGCTTTGAGCTGTTTGTAGTCGTTGCCGTATCAACTTGACCTTTTCTCGAGCCTCTTCCATCCATGCTCGGCTTTCACCTATTGGCAAATGAGACATTTTTGCACGTACAACGCGATTTCCTTCTTCATATTGTCCCACCAATAGGTTCCTTTCAGGTCCTGATACATCTTGCTGCTGCCCGGATGGATTGCATATTTGGACCGATGGGCTTCCTCTAGAATCTCCGTTTTCAACACTTCCTCCTTTGGCACCACTATCCGGTTCCGGTATTTTAAAATACCCTCAGGACTAAAATTGAAATCAGTCGTTTCCCCTTTCTCCACTTTCTCTCCCCACTTCCGTACCGTCAAATCTTCTTTTTGCGCCTCTTTAATGCGTTCCAGTAGAGTGGAGGTTACTTTAACATTGCCAAAACTCACCTTATGACTCCCAAGACAGGGTTTCCACTCACATACGGATTCTAATAAATCTCATTCTTTGATCATCAATCCTGCTACTTGCACCTTACGACTTAAGGCATCGGCTACCACGTTTGCCTTTCCCGGATGGTAGTTGATTGTGCAGTCGTAATCTTCCAGAAATTCCATCCACCGTCGTTGCCTCATGTTTAACTCCTTCTGGGAGAAGAGGTAACTAAGACTCTTATGGTCCGAGTAAACCTCAAAGGTCACCCCATATAGGTAGTGTCTCCACTTTTTCAGCGCGAAAACAACGGCGGCTAGCTCTAGATCGTGGGTCGGGTAATTTTGCTCGTGAAGTTTCAACTTCCTAGAAGCAAAAGAGATCACATTACGGTTCTGCATTAAAACGCAACCCAGACCTTCTCGTGACGCGTCAGTATACACAGCAAATCCGTCCACTCCGTTTGGCAAGACTAGCACTGGAGCCATGGTCAACCTTTTCTTTAGTTCTTGAAAACTCGTCTCACATCGGGCATTCCATACGAACTGACCATGTTTCTTCGTCAGGTCAGTTAAAGATCCTGCTAATTTGGAGAAGTCTTTAATAAAACGTCGGCAATACCCAGCTAGCCCTAGAAAACTACGGATCTCTGTGGGGTTTTCTGGTCTCTTCCAATTGGTCACGGCCTCTACTTTTGCCGGATCAACTGAGATACCTTCTTGGGAGATTACGTGCCCTAGAAAAGCGATTTTCTCCAGCCAAAACTCGCACTTGCTGAACTTGGCGTACAACTGATGCTCCCTTAGGGTCTGCAACAGCACTCTCAAATGTTGCTCATGCTCCTCGTGAGTTTTGGAGTAGACCAAAATGTCATCAATAAAAACAATGACAAATCGGTCTAAATAGGGCTTAAAAACCCTATGCATAAGGTCCATGAAAGCGGCAGGAGCATTGGTCAGTCCAAAGGGCATAACAGCGAACTCGTAATGCCCATATCTCGAGTTGAAGGCGGTTTTCGGAATATCCTCCCTCCTAATCAACAATTGGTAGTACCCTTGTCGGAGGTTCAGTTTTGAGAAGACCACTGCTCCTTGCAGCTGGTCGAACAACTCATCAATGTGGGGCAGTGGATATTTATTCTTAATCGTGACGTTGTTCAGGCCCCGGTAGTCGATACACATCCGCAAACTTCAGTCCTTTTTCTTCACAAATAGGACAGGAGCTCCCCAAGGAGACCCACTCTCTTGAATGAATCCCCGCTCCAAAAGGTCTTGCAATTGTAACTTTATCTCCTTGAGCTCCATGGGGGCCATTCGGTATGGTGTTTTGGAGATAGGTGAGGTTCCAGGTAGCGGGTCTATTTTGAATTCTATCTCTCTTTCTGGAGGTAAGGCTACTAACTCATCAGGGAATACATCCAAAAATTCTCTCACTACAGCCACGTCCTCCACTTTTAACTTATCCGTAGGGGTGTTAATCAGAAAGGCCAAAAATCCTTGCGCCCCTCTACTTAGCAGTTTCCTAGCCCGAATGCCTGAAATCAATGCAGATGAGGTTAACCTACCCCTTATATCCAACCTTAAGGTTGCCTCACCAGGAATGTGAAATTCTACCACTTTCGTTTTACAATCCAGTTGGGCATTATATTTGGCTAGCTAGTCCATACCCAAGATCACATCATACCCCTTAATGGACAAGCTTATCAATTCTCCCAAAAATCTCTTTTCTCCTACCCACACTTCACAATCCCTATAAACCATACTAGTAACCAAACGTTGATTCCCCGTAGGTGTACTAACTTCTAGGTCATATGGTAAACTACCAGGTTTTATATCGATGCCACACATGAAATCAGGGTTAACAAAGGAATGAGTGGCACCAGGATCAATTAAAACTTTGGCAAAGCGGTGGAAAATAGGGATCGTACCTTCTACGACCTCTGAGGAATCTGGGACCTGATGGGGCTCTAAGGAATACACCCTAACTGGCATTTTAGGTTTGGACCCTTCTCCCTTAGCTGGTCCAGCATTGGCCCTCGGCAGTGGTTGGCTCCCCTTTTCGTCTCGTTTTAGGACCGGGCAAGTGGCCAACTGGTGGTCTGCGCTTCCACATCGCAGACATTTGCCCTCCTTCCTCCAGCAGTTATCTTCTATGTGGTTTGGCTTCCCACAATGTCCACAGGGACCGCGAGGTGCTGAAGCTGAGCCTACTTGAAAATTTCCTCTTTGGCCTCGCCCAACTTGGCCACCCCTAGACGGAGTCCCTCTGCCTGAACCTGACTGTCGTCCACCTCCTATTCCTCGTCCAAACTTGGAGGGGGTACTCTTCTCACCCTGTCCTGAGCTACTCCCAGGAAAGCCACGTTTCTTCGCCTGGAAGTTCCAAACTTGCAACCTCGCACTCTCTACCCGTTGGGCCTTCTCCACGACCTTGCTAAAAGCATTGATTTGAGCCACCGCAAGGTCCTTTTGGATTTCAACATTCAAGCCCTGGATAAAGCCCCTGATTCGCCATTGTTCGGTCATGATTAGCTATGACAGCCCCACACTCACCCTAAGGCGAACCAAAGGGTTCGGTGGACCGCTTGCCCAGCTCTCGCCGGGACTCAGTCATTCACTACAGTCCTCAAATAGATTACAATATAAATCTCAAATATTACATCAAATTCTCCAATAATTACATGTCATAAGCGAAGCGGAAACAATTCCCAACTATACATAAAATGATTTCCAAATCCAAACTGTACAAGATATATGCCATCTAGTCACATGAATAATTACTACAAGCCTTCCTTCGCCACGAGCCCTGTGGAGGGGAACAAAATATTTTTGGGGTGAGCTAAAAGCTCAGCGAGTAACCAATAAAATCAGTAATCAAATCAGTTTCACAATAGTTCATTTCAATGATGTCATGAATTAGTAATCATATGTACGTTTATTGCTCTCGTGAGCCAGTGAAATCCTTGCACTTAAACATCCAACGCTCAAAATGATCCAGTAACAGTAAACAGTGAGAGAGGGAGCCATTTACTCCAAATAAACAGGAGTGGAAACGTTGGTGTTCAGCACAAGACTTCCCAAGAACACAGTGAAGCCAAATCATGTCATGAACTCACATGCAAGCACACATGATATGCAATCGAGTAAATAATGCAAGAAAACAGTTCATAAGTAGCTTTGGAAATAGTTTGAGGTCACTCACCAACCACGGCTCTTAATCCTCATCCATCATAGACAGTTTTCCTCGATCAAGTTCAAGCTCTTCATACTACCAAGAATTAACCCAAACTCACAGCGATTAAACGTTCTCAAAGATTGGACAGCACTTCCCCTTAAATTCCTTATTTTCCATCCTACAAGACATTACAAATCACATCTCAACTCAATCACAATAAAGCCCCAAAGTCATACAAGTACGAAATCAAACTAGGAAAATGTCCGGAAATGAAGTTTAAGTTATAAACCAAAAGACAGATTTGCCGTCGCTTAGCGTAACGCCCACAACCAAAGCTACACTTATCGGATTGGGGTGAAATTTATGCCGTTTCGAAGCTGAGACAAAGTTCTACAACTTTGATGAAGACAACTCAGTCCCGTTTGTAATGTATCTAAGTCAAAAGTCCGGATTATAGAACCAAAATCTCACATTCGGGCTAGTTAACCGCATTATGCATAAACAACCATAACTCAGGCTACCGAAGTCCAAATGAGGTGATTCTAGGGGCGTTGGAAAGATAAGATACAAGGCTATAAGTCTTAAGAAGACAATGACAACTAAATCAGTAGTATTACCGGTCGAAACAACCAATTACAGAAGCTGATTAGCATGTTCGGATAGAAACAGGGCAGCAGGGGTATTTCGATCTTTTCACAGGATACGTTGCTCCGATTGAGCTGAAATTTTGTAGACAACTATAAACCACCATTCTCTACAACTTTCATGTTTTGTGCTAAGGCTGATTCTGTCTCTAACATACTCGAACAAAAACAGGCAGAACAGGGTCATATGGAAACCCTAATCTGGAATTTATGCATCCAAGCTGGAAATTTCTTTAGGCAAAACAAACTAACACATAAACACTAGATATTTCACATATCAAAGCTAGTGAATCATGGCCAACCTTTAAGCTTCATATATGGGCAGAAAATTCACCAATAAAACTGAATATATCCATATCACTTCTTCCAACCATGAAATACTGCATAATACTACCAAAATTGCAACTATAAGCCACTAATTTACAATTATTGGAAGTAGAAAGAGAGTTTCTTGCCATATGCACCTCTTTACCTCTAAACCCAAAGGTGACAAGCAAATGAAGAGGGATGAAAGGTTTTCTTCTTCTAAAACTTCACCAAAAGCTTCTCTCAAAGCTTACCTCAAGATTGATCGGTGTAGATTAGGATTTTTCGTTGGATTCTTCATGATTTAAGCAAGAGATCAAGGCTGAATGTTTTTGTGTTTTCTCTCCCTTTTCTCTCTCAAAATTTCGTCCATCATGCTTACAAGAAGAAGAAATGATGAAAACAAAAGGTTTGGTCAAGATAAGAAGAAGAAATCATGGTCTTGGTCAAAGGTCCAACTTGCAAAGGTTTCAAGCCACTTGGCTTTCTAGAATGTCCTCCAACCTCCTAATCTTCTAACACTAATCCACCAAGCTAATCCCTAATTATCACTAATCACCTTATAAAATAACATCCTTTTATACAAAACTTCAATTAATCACCAAAATTGTACTCGACTAACCGCAGTAGCGGGCCCCACGTCCTTAATACTCTTTAAACTTAACGTGGACTAACTTGTATCAAGGAAATGATTTGAAAACTATATTCCTTTATAAAAATGTATAGAGAAAGGTACAAAATTATAGACAAGAAAATAAAATAATGTCTAGAAAATATATAATAATTTTCGGGTTCTCATACTCATTCTTTCGAGGTGTCACATTAGCTCAGTCGCAAATTTGGACAGGCAGGTAAATTGACTCTCGTATTCCGCCACAGATTGAGCTCCTTGGCGGAGCCGGATAAACTCGTCCTCCTTCCTCTCCTGAACTAGAGGAGGGAAAAACTTTGCGTTGAATTCTCTGATGAAGTTCACCCAAGTCCTGGGCGTTTGTTCCCGTTCCCATTTTTTCCGTATTACAACGGGCCGCCCCCTCTAGCTGGAAAACGGCAAAAGTCACCTGCCATTCGTCAGTGTAGTGCAAAGTAGCAAAAATATCGACCATCTTCTCAAGCCACCTTTCGGCGACATCCGGGTCGGGTCCCCCAATAAACTTGGGTGGAGCAAACTTTTGAAATCATTCGAGAGCTCTGTCCTCGCTCTCGATGTGATTGCCAGGGTTTCCAGGATTAGGGTTTGGGTTTTGGCCCTGTTGCTGCACCACTTGTGCTAGCAAGTTGGTCATTTGCTGCATAGCGGCAGCTATTTGCACGTTAGGGTCAGGATTAGGTCCAGAAGAGGTTTCCCCAGTACCCCTGTCTAGTGTGGGTTGTCTATTTCCGCACCCACATCCCCGTCCACTCCGTGTACCTTCCATGAACTCTATTTGGTCTAGGCAAATGTACTAAACCAATATAATAACAATGCATGTAAGTAAAACCCAAAACTTTCACAATAACATATATACATATATTTACACAATCCAACCAAAGTCAAACCACACACATATCAACAACCAGTCAAGTCAAGTACACACATGGACAATCCCCAAGGGAATGGCCTCAACAAAAGAAATATACACGTAGCTAATCTAGACGTACAAAACGATTAGCTAAGGCTCTTTCCCTATCCCTATATACAGAACAAAACTATCCCAAAAGACACTAAGCGTCATGACCTAGTCCGTCGACGGGCAAGTAGATCCACCCGACGGAGTGGATCCGACTCCAACCTCAGGGCTAGTAGATCCACCCGACGGGGTGGATCCAACTCCAGCCTCAGGCCCCGCACATGAGTCCTCATCACTCACGTCCTCGACCACGTCTGCGCATAGGTTCAGGATCGATGCAGCTCGAACCTTAACCTTGCGAGCTCACTTCATCTCGCGCTCACGGGTTTCCCTCAGTTGGGTGCACAAGTCATCCACCCGATCCTCTACCTCGAGCACATCATACTCTAAATCCTTAATTCGCTTGGCTTGTTTCTCATTATCCGACCTCAACTGCTTCACCTCCGTCTCAAGCCTAGAATTATCTGCGGCCAACTCCTTACGCTCCTCAGCCACGGCCAACACTAAAGCAATAGGATAGGCGTACGTGTGTCGACACTCACACCGTCGGAGGCGGTTGGCCGGGCTCCAATGAACGACGGCCCCTCTTGGCCGAATCTGGTATGGAATCACTGGGAGCGCTCCACGAGGTCGCTCGCCCGGAGGGCTATCACTAGGCTCACCCTGTCCGTCCATCCTACACCCAAAAGAGTAAATAAATATAAATAACCTTAAGGAACATACATAACATAATCCTCAAGTCAAGCATTTCTAATACACCCAGGCCAATTCAAACCTAAGCTCTGATACTACCTGTGACAGCCCTACCTTTCCCTAAGGCGAACCAAAGGGGTTAGCGGACTGCCTGCCTAGCTCTCGCCAGGACTAACGGTGCAGTTTAGAGTGATCTAATACGTTCCGGAACATACAAACACACGTAAACAAGTCAAAATCAAAAATAAAAATAAAAAAATGAAATCGGAGACGGTCATGAATAGTAACCGACACGTCAGAATCCCACCAAGCATCCGTCAACATACATATATTGAAATTAAGCATATACAATCCAAAGTGGCATACAAAAGTTCTTCAAAAGTTGATACATGTACGGTTTTGCCAAATCAAAAGAAAGAACCCAATAGACATTAGGATTTCATTCAATGAGCAATACAAAAGATATCTACACTAGCTCAACTTGGCAATCAACTATCCAATCCAATCCCAAAAGTGTTTATATTCCTGTAAGGAAAACAAAAGGAACGGAGTGAGCTACTATCACATAAGCAACCAAGTCACATAGGTATAAAGCGGTCAAAAGAAATAAATCGAGATCACACATTAACAAGATGGTAAAAGGATACGGACGGCTCTCAAGAGCCCCTTTCCTCGCTTATATACTTGATCGAACTTCATTGACTCTCTGTCAATGTTTAACGGTAACCAACCGTAGACTCCACTTTACTCCCATTCCTTCCACCCAACATACCCCTACCGGGCTCGAACTCCAAACAGTAGAAATTTGGTAATACTCGAGTATACCGGAATCAAGAGTCTCACTACTACAAGATTCCAAATAACAGTCCCCATGGCTCATCCACTTTCACGACCAAGCCCTCACTGGCTCGATTCAATCGATTACCAATGGGGTTGAGCTCAGTAGTACAGTAAAGCCGTTGGATAAGTATCCAAACAACACCAAAACCAGTTTTCCATGATCATATCCAGTATTACAGTGAAACAATAGACAGTCATTAATAATATCAAAGGGGGTGAGGGCGATCAAGTACAACCTCACCTTAATCGATTTCAATGGCCAAATAAGCCTTCAAGGCATCACAATCACATATAGCAAAGCCACATTGTAACCAAACAAGTGAGTAGTATACTCACCAATCAAGTAAGTGATATTTCATGCACTTCCGTCTAAGAGTGTCTTGCACCACCGTCACGTCCTAAAACATTCAAATAAGCATAATAAGACTCGATTACAAATCATAACCATGTCCACATACCACCAAAATAAGGTTCCACTAGAAAGTATAAGCATTAGAGTAAACCAGGAAAATCCGGAAATGGAATTGAACTTCAATTCAAAAAAACAGTTTTTGACGTCATTATGCGGTTTTAGCACCAACGGCACTACAATTATCAGATGGGGGTGTAAAACTCACTGCTTCGAAGCTAAGAGACAGGGCTACAATATTACGGAAGGTCACTCAGTCCAGTTCCTAGCACAACTAGGTCAAAAATGCAAGATACTAGACCAGAACCACAATAACATGTGGACAAACCACATTCTGGTTAACGAACTACAATTCAGTCTACCTAGGTCCAAATACATTGATTCCAAAGCCATACGATAGCTAAGACATTAGGATACATTTCATCAGAAGACATCAACAACCAAATCAGAAGTATTCCCTGCCAAAAGAACCAATTACAGAAACAATTCTTAAGTTCGGATGAAACCAGGGCAGCAAGGGTATTTCGGTCTTTTCACAAGTTACGCTACTCTGATTGACCTGAATTTTGGAGGAATCTCTAAAATGTAATTCCCTACAACTTTCATGTTTTAACCCTAAGCTAATTCGACCTCTAACTATGATGAACAGTTCCAGGCAGAATTGAAGGGTATGAAACCCTAACTTTTCCAATTTTCTTCCAAAACAGAAATTTCCTGCAATTAACCACCATTTACAACTACTAGCTTCATTCTAGGCCATTTCCAATCATCATACATGGCCACACCATAACAATCATATTAAAATAGAAAAATCACCAATAAATGTAAAACTTCACCAATTCAACCAAAAATCAAGATGTAATCCACAAAATGAACTCTTAAGTCACCACCAATCACAAATTAAACATCATTAGGTGAAGGAGAGGGTTCATTCACTACTCACCTTAGTAAAACAAGAGAGAGAGCAACTTGTCACCTTAGCTTTCCAAACAACTCCACCAAACAACTCACAAACACTAAGTGAAGAGGTTTTATGGAGTAATTGCAAGATTAAATGGTTAGATTGTTGAACTTGAGCAAGATTGAAGCCAAAAACTTGATGAGTTTTCTTTCTTTTGTTGCTTGAAGAGCCGGCCAAGATGAAGGAGAAAATGGTGAATTTTTGGTAGTTTTTTTATTTATTTGGTCAATTGGTAAGACCATGAATAGTGTTCATAAAGTAAACCCACTCAAATGGTGACACTTGTCACCTCCTTAAATGCATACATATCCTTTTGTTCCCTCTCACATCAATCCACATATCAACCTCTAATTATCTCTTAGCACCCGATAAATTTAACCCAGTATCCGAAACTTAACCTAGTTGGCGAATTTTTCCGAACTTTCCGCACTAGTGGGTCCCACTTCCGATATATACCCTTAATTTTTCAAAAACTATCCGATACTAGAAAAATCATCTAAAAACTATATTTACTCATAAAATTTATGATGTGAGACGGATCTAGACGAACACCAAGTTGGGATGATTGGCGGAACTTTGACCCTTCTAGAATCACAAGCCACGAACTAAGGAGAATCCTTAACCCAAGACTAGCCAGTTTAGTGAACCAAAGTATATTTAGAAGAACGCCACAACCAAGGAGACTACTTGATTGATAAGTTCGATGAACAACTTGAGATTAATTCTCAAGTATTCAAAGGAAATTCTCTTGAGGCAAGAGAGAGTGAAATAACTCACATATATTTTATAAAATCTGAACCCCCCTAATGAATGAAAACCTAGGCTATATATAGCCTTACAAGACAAAACCCTAACTTGGCTAGGCTAGGCCTTTGGCCTAATTCCACTACTCAAATCCACTATCTAATGGTCAGCTTATAATTGATCCAATGAAGGCTTTAAGCTGGCCCAACATAACCCAATAAAAGCTAATTAACCAACTTAAGTTATAGTGAGCCTAGACTCTATAAATCGGATCCAACTCAACATGAGGTCTTGGACCGAACTTATTCCTACCAAATAAAATAGAAATCTAGAAAATAAACTACTAACTATTACTAAAAGATTCAATCTCTTGCAGCCCAAAACATGGCCCATAAGCGGCCCATATTTCGTATCATTCCCCTCCTCTTGAAAAAGATTTGTCCTCAAATCGTGTTTGGAAATGAATAGTACTACAAGAATTGGTAGTATGAAACTTCAAATCTCCACATATTGGCTCTCTTAGAATGAATGATACTTGCATACGTCATGATTATTGTAATTCGGTGCACATGTCTCTTGGTCAGCTTGAAAATGCTCACAATCTGCCATGGGAAACTCAAGGCTTGACTCCAACCACTCCAAAGCTCTCTAATCAGTCCTGTGTCATGAATGGTCAACTTTGGACCTACACAATAAATCACACGATTAGCATTTGTAGGTATAAAATCACTTGATAGCTTTCCATTCACATTCACAAGATAAGGATCTTCATAGTGATGCTCAATCAGGTTAGAAAAGTCCCGGACATGATTTTGCAAAGTTACAAAATTCATTGCAAGTTGTTGTTGGTATGGCCTATCTTGCACAAATGGAGTAAGATCGAGATAGGCAGCTTCTGAACCTTCAAATTGAAGAATAAAATCAGGTTGTAAGGAATCAGAATTTGGACCAATGAGGAAAGGATTGTCACCAACAAAATAAGAAGGAAATTTATAACAAGTTTCAAGTGTAGAAACTCCCTTTGAAACTTCATTATTCCTCCCAACAAGCAAATCAGGCTCATGGTTGACGTTGAACATCAGTGGATGACAAAGAGAGACAACACTTAAGGTGCAAACTCCATGAAAAGTTTGATATTCACCAATGGATTTAGGCATAGAACATGCCAAGATCAACTCAATTTTTCCTTGCTTAACCTGCATAAAAGTAGAAACACTAAACAAAGTAGAGTCAAGATCGTTAGAAAAAACATATGGTCTCACATCCTTTCTCACAATCAGCTTACTCTTAGAATTTTTAATCTCTTGTTCATGCTCAGTAGCTGACTTTTTCCCCTCATTATTCTCAACCTCTTTCTCCTTTTCAACTCCCTCGAATTTTACCTCTTCAGTCACAATTCTCTCCTCCAGCTCTTTCTTCATACTATAACGCTCATGCTCACTCTTCATGTATGCTAGATCAATACAAAGTTGCTTAGAGTTAAGCGACACAAGCCTGGTACGACGGCCATTAAATGTGAAGGAATACTTATTAGTATATCCATCATATTTGACTTCTCGATTAAACATCCACCATTGTCCCAACAGCACATGCGTCACTTGAATGGGAACCATATCACACAACACCTCATCCACGTATTGACCAATACGAAAAGGAACAAGTGTGTGCTTAGTAATCCAAATATCACCACTATCACTTTGCAACTTGTAAGGTCGAAGATGATCAATGGTTGGAAGATTCAATTTCTCAACCAAGACAGTACTTGCGAGATTAACTTCACAACCCTTATCAATGGCTAAGCTGCAAACTTTATCCTTGATATGGCAACGTGTATAAAACCAATCATTTTTTTGAGCTTTGATGATTTCCAATTGCTCAGTTATCTCACACAATGCCACAGTATTTACTCCTTTAGGCACAAGATGGTGAAGCTCCAGTTGAGCATTCGTTTGTCTCATACTTTTATTACCTGCAAAACTCAACAAAAATTAGTAGAACAGTCCTCACTCGCTCCCTTACGTGTTTCACTCCTCTCGTGTTTTCACTCAAGTGTGTATGGCACTCTAATGCTCTCACCAATTCACTTCTCAAACCACTTGTTTGTTTCCTTTGAAGAAATCAGAATTTTTCTCAAGGAAGTTCAATCAAACTTTAATCAATATAGCTCCCAATTGTATCAAAGGAACAAGGAAACAAAAAGTAGAAATGGAAAGCTCAAGTAATGAATAAGGAATGGAAGAGGAAAAAATTGATGTACAAAGAAAAAGAAAGTCCAAGTACGATGATGGAGTTCCCAAGTGCTTTACTTAATTGCCCAATTGATTTTTGGAAACAAGTTAGGTGTTGGACTTATTTGGAAATTTCCTTAAAGTCGGCTAACCAAACAGAATTATTACCAAAATTTTTCCAGATTCCCTCTCCAAAAACCTTCCTAAAGTCGGCTATAACAAATCAGAATTTGGTAGCTAAAAAAATTTCCAGATTTCTGCTCCTTTTAAACCTTCCAAAGTCGGCTGCAAAACAGAATTTGGTAGCTTCCTAACCGCTGAAAATTTCCAGATTTGTTACCTTATCAAATCAGAATAGCTTCCACGAAAAAAATTCCAGATTTCTTGTCTTTTTAAATTCCCCTCAAAGTCGGCTGGAATTTCCTAAAAATTTTTCCAGATTTGGTAGCTTCCTAACCCCAAAATTTTCCAGAATTGCCTCTTCTTAAATCCCCTCAAAATTTTCGTCCCTTACTCTCCCTCAAGAACAACAATTCGGCCCTCCCCTCTTTGCTCCACACAAGGACAGTTTTGACGCTTGGTGCTAAACAATGGCTTCACAAGATGACACAAGCAACGTCACCCAAGAATACCCCAAGCGGCCTGCTCAAGAAACTCCCAAGAGGTTTACTCCTAAGCCAAGAAAGCCCCGTATGGATGCAAGGACGTACAAGAAACTGTTTATACGTAGGGAGGTGCAAATCTTCAAGAATCAAGATGGTCAAGATCCTCAAAAAACTCAACGGGTGATACAAGTGATCAAGGCTCAAGGTGTGCAAGATTTTCAAGAGGAGGTTGGTCAAAACTTTTGAGTAGTCTTTTCTTGATGTAATTTTCTGGTTTGTTGGAACAAGTGCAACAAGACAGAATTTGGCAAATAAAAGTGCGGCTTCCTTCTTTGTTGTTTGCTACCCGAATGCCTTTTCTCTTTTCCTTTTTCTGTTTGTTTTTTTTTTTTGACTCTAAGAACACACAATTACTCGGCTGTTTTTTTTTTGGGTAGAATTCCAGAATTTAATGTCAATCCAATGTTCTCCTTCAATCCTCTTGCGCCCAAGGAAACCCTAGCGGCTGGATTTTTTTTTTTTTTTTACTCTAAACCAACACAAAACTTCAAGAACAATATAACAAGACACCAAAATAAGAAAGAAACACAAGTTATGAACAAAAGTTTTTTTTTCGGGATGAACAGTGTCGCTACAGTAGCGATGAAAAGTATCGCTACAGTGCGGCGCGGTGAACAGTATCGCTACAGTAGCGATGAACAGTACGATGCTACAGTACCTTTTTTTTTTTTTTTTTGTAATAACAATCGGACTTGACACAAAGAGAGACACGACCAGATTTGCAAAATAAAATTGACTAGGAAGCTTACGAACAAACTCAACGGGATATACTTGATGTCGTCGACTAGCTCTGAATACCAACTGATGTGAGACGGATCTAGACGAACACCAAGTTGGGATGATTGGCGGAACTTTGACCCTTCTAGAATCACAAGCCACGAACTAAGGAGAATCCTTAACCCAAGACTAGCCAGTTTAGTGAACCAAAGTATATTTAGAAGAACGCCACAACCAAGAAGTCTCCTTGATTGTGGCGTTCTTCTATCTATACTTTTGGTTCACTAAAGTGGCTAGTCGTGGGTTAAGGAATCTCCTTAGTTCGTGGCTCGTGATTCTAGAAGGGTCAAAGTTCCGCAAATTAACCCCAACTTGGTGTTCGTCTAGATCCGTCTCACATCAATTTATCAAGAAAATTTTCCTAATAAAGAAAATGCAGAAAACATGCCAATAACGATAATAAACCCTAGAAAAATGAGAAAATTACGGGTTCTCACAGACTTTGGAAGGGAACACGTCAAGATCAACTCTACTCGACTTTGCTTGATATGCATAAAAGAAGAAACACTAAACAAAGTAAAGGTAAGTTCGTTAGGAAAAGAATAAACCCTCACATTTTGATCAAAATTAGCAAACTTTCTCCCTTTTCTTCCTTCTCAACTAGCTCATGACAACTAACTTGTGTAGATGGAACTTCAAGGTTTTCAAGCTCAAGTTCATTGCTAGCATTCATAGATACTTCTTCAATCAATGGCGGACTAGAAGGAACATCTTCTTTATTACCATTGGTTGACACATGATTAAGTTGCTAAGTATGAATTTAGCACATGGCTAACTTCCTCCTTCGTAGAATCAACCCAATTTTTAGTCCAACTTCGAAAATCAACCTTTGGTTCATAAGGCTTTGACTCAATTCGAGAATTCTTAGGCTTCATGGCTCTATTATCATGACACTCCTTAGATGAATCTCATTTGATTGAGGATGACCTTGACTTAGATACTCGACGCAAACTTCTTTGCTCCTCCTCATACTCATCACAAGTACTCTTATACCTTTTATATGCACACAAACCACGAAAATGATCCATTTCCTCCCGAAGTGAACGAAACTCATTTTGTCAATGCGACAATCTCGAAGAAGTTTTGAAACTAGAGTGATCAAAGCCCCTCATCTTGGAAGGTTCATACTCCAAGAATTCTTGATGATATGAATGAGATACAGCTCCGCGAGGCATGGTTAAGTGAATTGCAAAATTGGTTAGCAAAGAAAAGAAATTCCTCACAACATACAAGCACATGTGTGTTGTGAGAACCCGTAAAAACCCTAATATTTTCCTAGGGTTTATTTCCCTTTAATTGCGTAATTTTGCATTTTCTGGCTTAAAAATATTTTCTGAGAGGATTTTATGAGCAATTATAGTTTTAAGATGATTTTTCTAGTATTGGAGAGTTTTTAGAAAATTAAGGATAAATAGTGGACGTGGGACCCACTAGTGCGAAAAGTTCGAAAAAATTCGGCCAATAAGGTTAAGTTTTGGATACTGTGTATAATTTATCGGGTGTTAAGAGATAAGTAGAGTATATGAAGTGATTGATGTGAGAGAGAAAAGAATGATAAGATTGCATTTAATAGAGTGACACATGTCACTTTCTTATTGGATACCTTTTAAGAATCACTATTCACCTTTTGACATTTTTTTTTGACCTTTTGACCCAAAGGTTAAATATCTCAAAATTCACCAAATTTCCTCATTTTTCTTCCCCTTTGGCCGGCTCTCTCTCTCACTCTTGCAAGAAGGAGAACTTCTTCAATCTTCAAGTTTCTACTAGCAAATCATCTCAATCAAGGCCATAAACAAGATTTCACTCCATAAAAACTTTCCTTCTAGTGCTAGTAAGTTGTTTGGTGAACTTTGTTTGAAGGACTAAGGTGCTCCACATCTTCCTCTCTCTTGTTTCTTGGTAAGTGAAGCTTGAAACACCCTACTACCTTTAATGATGGTTATATGATGCTTAGAAGTGGCATGAGTGTGTGAAAATGTGATTTATTTCTTGATTTGAAGAGTTTTAGTGAAGTTTTTATTTTATTGGGATTTTTTCTGGTTTAATATGATCTTGATGTTGGGGGCTTGTATGATGAATTGTAATGGTTGGAAATGACTCTAGTGAGTGTGAATTGTGGTTAAATGCAATCAATTTTGGATTTGGTGTGAAATTTGAAAAGTTAGGGTTCTTGAACCCCAATTCTGTCTGGTTTTAGATCACTGGGTTAGAGGTCGAATTGGACTTTGCTCAAAACATGAAAGTTGTAGGTATTGATGTGTATAAGGTGCCTGTAAAATTTCAGGGCATTTGGATTAGTGTAGAGTGAGTTATGACGAAATTACTGTAGCTGTTCTGCTTTGAGCAGAATGTGAAAACTGAGTTTGTATTTGGCCATTTTGACTGGTTTTGGTTTGGATTTTGGAGTTGGTGTCTTCTGATGAAATGTAGCTGGATGACTTAGCTAACTTATGCCTTTGGAACTTCGGCATTTGGACTTGTATGGACTGAGATATACCGATTACAGTTTTCTGCGTTTTGCAAACCTGTTTTGGGAATTCTGGTATAGTATTTCGTATATTTGACCTAGTTGTGTTAGGAACTGGATTGAGTGGTCTTCTACATTATTGTAGCCCTGTTCCATAGCTTCGAAATGGTGGGTCTTACACCCCCAACCGATAATTGTAGTGAGAGTTGTGCCATTACCGCATTATGACGTCAAAACCGGTTTTCTTATCAAGGCTTAAGTTAAAGCCCTTTCTTAATTTCTGGTTTGCTATCATGCTTGTATATGTTTATAGAACCCTATTGGGGTTGTGAATTGGTGTTGTTTATGGCTCGGCATGGAGTCTTATTGTATGTGTTGCATGATTCTAGGGCGTGAAGGTAGTGCACGACGGCTTGGTGATCGTGGTACATGAAATACCACTTACTTGCTTGGTGAGTATACTACTCACTTACTTGTTATAATGTGGCTTTGTGCTATGTGTATTTGATGCCTTGGAGGCTTACTTGGTTATTGGAAATGATTGAGGTGAGGGTGTACTTGATCGCCCTCACCCCTTGTGATTTTATTCATGGCTATTGATTGTGTTTTACCGAAATACTGCACTGGATATATGAGATACTGCATTCCATTCATGGAAACTGATTTGGTGTCGTTGGACGAGTATCCAATGGCTTTACTGCATTTATGAGCTCAACCCCGTATGGTAGTTAATTGGATCGAGCCGGCGAGAGCTTGGTCGTGAAAATTATCATGCCACGGGGACTGTACTGGGGAACCTTGTGGTAATGAGACCCTTGGTTCCGGTAAACTCGAGTATTACCAAAAGTTACTGAATGGAGTGCGGGCCCGGTTGGGGTATGTTGGGTGGAAGGAATGGAAGGAAAGTGAGGTCTACGGTTTGGTACTTTTAACATTGACGGAGAGTCAATGAGATTGGATCAAGATGGCAAGCGTGGAATCGGGCTCTTGAGAGCCGACCGTATCCTTTTACCGTTTTGCTTCATTGCTTAATTGTGCACTTTAAATGAAAGTTCATTCTCATATGACTTTGATTGCTTATTGGGTGGTATACCACTGGGCTTTGGCTCATTCCGTGTTATTTGTTTTCCTTACAGGGATATAATTGCTTTTGAAAATGGACTGGATAGTCAATTGCCATACTGAGCTTGTAAATGTCTTTTGTATAGCTCTTGAAGTGAAACCCTAATGTATAACGGGTTCATTTCCTTTTGATAGGCAAATCGAATGTGTACTCCTTAATGAATGGTTTTGGCATGCCATTATGGTTGTAAATGTTGATTTCCATTGTATATATATGCTTGGCTATGGTTTAGATAAATTTTGGCTTCGTTTCTTTTTTTGTTTTTTTTTATTTTGTGTTTTGACTTGTTTGCGCGCAATGGTATGTTCCGGAACGTTTTAGATTGACGTAAACCGTACCGTTAGTCCTGGCGAGAGCTGGGCAGGCAGTCCGCTAACCCCTTTGGTTCGCCTTAGGGGAAGGTGGGGCTGTCACATGTGTGCACTCGTCACTCATGTATCACTCAAATTTACACACTCTAATAATCTCACCAATCACTTCTCAAGTCACTTGATTGCCTCTCTTGAAGAAATCAAAATTTTCTCAATAAGATTCAATCAAACTTTTCACCAAGTTTCACACTAGATGGTGGCAGATGAGTGCTGGAAATTTGAAGTGAAAAGGACCGAATAATGCTTCAAAACCATGCTGGAAAATTACCTAATCTGGCCGCACAAGTGACTCAAAATTTGGCAACTTTTGACTTTAACTAGTGACTCAAATTAGGAACTAACTACCAAGTGGAAGCCAAGACTGATTTGGACTCTTTTTGGGACTTATAAACATGAAATTTAACCTCGAATAAGACTCAAAAACACAAATTTACAAGCTGGACATATTATAGAATTCAACTAATACAAGAAACAAGATGGCTGAATTTTCTTTTTTTGAAGTCTAGAATAACCTTTCTACCCAATTGCACCCTTGGCTGAAATTTTGGAAGTTGAATCCAATTGGTTCTTGGATTTATTTTGGAGTATAAAAGCTATTGATTTTTGGAGTAATTTTCCTGTATAAGCAGCTAGCAGAACCTGAATTGCATTAGTTATGTGATGACTAGGGTGTGTAAGCAATCCCAAGTCAACTTGGTTTCCAAATCAGTTTTGTGACGACTCCACCTCCCCCTAGGACATACCCTAGGGTTTAGCGGACCGCCTGCCCAGCTCTCGCCACGACTCACTCACTTACTTCAATTAAAATAGGGTACAACCTCAAGCATAGAGGAAATAACAGTTACCAAGCTTGGCAAGTACAATTACATTCATTTCTGTCTCAAACATCCATACAACCTCAAATACATCAAAAGATTGGAGATTTAAATACATTCAACTCTAATCTAGCAACTAGTGCGAGTACAATTACAAAATTAAAAAAAAAACTAGACTACGCTAGTCTGTACATGTCTCGTGCCTCGCTCGTACCCCCTATAAAGAAAACAAATGGCATGGAATGAGCTAAAAATCCAGTGAGATTCCAAATAGCAAATTGACCATTATTTAAAAGTGAAAGTATTAGAATAGGAAGATAGCGAGCATAACTGTGACACCCCCACTTCTCCCTAAGACGAACCAAAGGGTATCCACGGAACGCCTGCCCAACTCTCGCCAGAACTCAAGCAATTTCTGTTCAAGCTTATAGCGGTGCTAGATGTCAACAACCAGATAATATAAATACAATTAGTGCGGAAGTGTTCAAGCTTAATAATTTTTAACAATTACCCAATCCTTACATCGGGTTTCCATAATACAGCCCAAAATATACAATGGCCAAATGTCGAGTCAAAAGAATTGGAACCCTATTACAAGAGTACACAAAAGGAATTTCCTCCAAATCTCATTCCAAGCCCAAATCCTGTTAAGGAAAACAAATCTACAGGGTGAGCAAAACGCTCGTGAGGTCAAGAACACACATGCAAGTACATTGTTTAAGTAACAATCCAAAATTTACAAGTCGAGCAATAATATATCAATAATTAACGATTCACTGAAAAGTAAACAGAAACAATTCAAGAATACTGGAGCTCTCAGGAGCTATATCCTACTGGCACGATCAGGAACCTCCACGAATTGACACTCCGTCAATCGGGTAGGTTTAGTCCGTAGAACTCCACTTAACCTGTCCCCTTTCACCTAACATACCCCTGTGTCGGGCCCGCCTGTCATTTGTTTAAGGCGATACTACTCGAGTATGCCAAGCAAGATCTCTTACTAGATCAAGCTTTTATTTATTCCCATGGTTTACCAAGGAGCCCGAGCAAGCCCATGCCGGCTCGAGTCTAAGGATGACCAATGAGATTTGGGCGTCCCCCAAGCATTTTGGGTGTCGAGGAGATTCACTCCAACGACGTATGCAGCTATAGCATACTATTTCAAGTCATACAAACATGTGACATATTCAAGCAATTGAGATATTCAAGCATTTCAAGTATGAGTTATTTATTTCAAGCGATAACGAGTGCGATAAAGTACACTCTCCTCTCAAATTTTAAAATCTCAAGCATCAATAACAAGTAAACATGTATCGAGTTCACAGGAGTTCAAGTAAACATGCACTTGACACTCACCAAGTAAACAAAAAGAAAAGGGCACTTGAAGTTCAAGCGTCTACCTTGGGATCCTCTTGAAGGTCCTCGTGCGAGCCTGAGTAATTAATAATGAACAATCACTTATAAACCCCAATTATTAGGAAAGATTGCACACTTGTGCGATCTCAGAAAATTTCACGAAAATGAGCCTTAATTATTTGTAAATCGAGGCTCAAAAGTGGGGTTTTAAAAACACAAGCAAAATCTGAATTCCATCTTTGAAATCAAGTGTAAAACGACCAAGTGATATCAAAGGAAAAGAGAGAGAGTTTGGAAAAACTCCATTTCCTTTAAGTTATGAATTTTTAGATTTGTTACACTCACTTTGGAAAAACGTATCTTACTCTCTACAAGTCCAAAATTGGAAATTTTGGTACCTTTGGAAACTACTTCCAAAGTACTTAAAATTCCTAGAATACACTTTTCCATGATTCCAAACGGAAAATATTCAAAATTCTGCTCAAATTTTCTGTTCTAGACTATCAAGGCAGTTTCAGGGTTGATTTTTTGCCAACTTTGGAAATTCAGCAAAATTCACAGAATTGGAACTAGCCTCTCAAATTTGAAAATAAACTAGAGTTGCAATCAAAGTTTAAAACACAATAAGCAGAACAAGAATCAGAGTTTTGAGCACTAAGATATAGTAGCTCAAATTTGCTGGACATTTGAGACAATTATGAAATTTCTAGGTTTAAAGTACCAACTTTGGGATTTTCTTTGAGTATCGAAATGGACTCAGAATGGCACCAAAATTAGGAGTATTACACTACCATATAAGGGTTATTCCTCTACCAAATTTCATAAATAAATAAGCACGGGAAGTCGGTTAACCAAATCTCCAAAGTTCCAAAATTTCCAAGGCACATCTGCCTTGTGAGTTCCGTTTTCCGTTTTCCGTTTTCAAAATGTTTGGCTTACAAAGTACCTCAAACACAGCCCATTTGCATAGAAAATTTCTAAGAGGCATCGAAGACAAAATTTATGGGTGATTAACACCAAGAATTTCGAGTACAAGTCCCAAACCAAGATTAGTTAAGGATTTAGGCCAAAATGAGAAATTTCCTCATTGAGTCAATTTCAAACTTTGGCCACAATTCACTTAATTCAACTAGGAATTGATTGTGGTTGGTGGAATTGGAAAATACATCCACAAAGCTACAATTTCTCAAAAGAAACCATTTTCAAAATCTGTCCACAACTAGTCCACAATTGAGCCTCAAGTTGTAGTTCATGTTCTGCCTTCCAGGGAACTAATGAGACAGGACAGCAATTTTTAAATGAATGGTTGGGCTCACTCAAGTGGAACCAGGATGTGCATTTTATACCAACAGAAAGCTGGGAATTTCTAGTTTCCAGTACCACAAACGGTACTCAATTTCGACATCGGAGTAAAAAGTTATAACTGAAAGAAGATGACTGCCTGGGCAATCCGGAAAAAATTTCCAGTTCTGCCAAACTTTGGAAATCAACACATTTGACCAACCAAATCATGTTATTTTTCAATAAAACTTTATACACCATCCATATAACATGTATACATTATAATCAAGCCATTAGAATCTCAAACATTCACACCAATGGTCATGAACATGGCAGGGGTAAAATGGTCACTTTTGCTCATTGCACCATCCTTGAGTTTCTATCAACAACCCAATATTATTCCACTAATATAAACACTAAACCAACATTAA
Source organism: Coffea canephora (assembly GCA_036785865.1). Lineage (NCBI taxonomy): Eukaryota > Viridiplantae > Streptophyta > Magnoliopsida > Gentianales > Rubiaceae > Coffea > Coffea canephora. The sequence goes on from CM071917.1 coordinate 22,365,396, forward strand.
TTTCATCATCATTCACAAATCAGTCCATTCAATCAAAGTGGGAGTTCATAGAGCCCACACAACAATTTTTCAACATAACCAAGCTACCCATATGCATGCATGAGTTTAAATGCGCACTACTACTTCCATAAATCAAGTTTCCAAGGTTTGATCATCACTTACTTGCTTTGATGTTCAAGACAGAAATTTTTTATCCTCCTTGCTCAAGAAAACCTGCGGATTGCAGCTCCTTTTGTGAGGACTCGTAAAAAAAAAAACTATTATTTTGTGCCTAATTTATGGCTTAATAAATTATTTAATTAGATTTTTACACAAGGAATATTTTCTAGTCTCATTAGACCTAAATACATGGTAATATAACTTCGTTATATTTTTAAAGAGACTCGTTTCAAAAATTAATTTCCTGGAGTGCGTTTAGTAAAAATAGTGAATAGTACTTGGAGATTTTATCCGCGTAGTAGTACAATAAGCTTGGAATATTGGAGACTTGTACTATGGTCCTAAAATAGGTAATCTTATGAATAAATACTCAAGTGATAGTTAGTAGTGCAATCGTTATAAGAAATTCTCGGAGGTTTCGCGTTATAGCGTTAAAAATTGACGGTACGCGTCTTCGCACGCGCGAATTTATTTGAGGGACTTTAGACCCTTATTTCGGGACAATTAAAAGTAAATAATATTTACATGAATATAAATGCATTGGAGGTTCAGTGCACTAGTGAACCAAACGCGCGAGAAAATTGAGCCCCAAAACGTGCCAAACGAGCCCTAATGAGGGTTGACTTTGGAGTGAATGTGCACCACTCATTTAATCTTCTCTTGGAAGCTAACTTTGATCAAAATTCACTCCTTCTTCTCTCACCAAGCAGCCGGCCAACCTTCCCTCTCTCTCACTCTCTTGCTTCACAAATTCCTTCATCAAATCAACCCAAAACTTCAACCAATCTTCACCAAACTTGAAGATCATCTAGCAAACTACTTGGAGGTTGGATTTAGCTAACTAAAGGGCTGCATTTCACGGTTTCTTGGAGCTCTTGAGGACCGAAAATTTCTGGGTTAAGGCACTAAGGAGGTATAACTTCATCCTACACCTTAAACTTGGATTATGATGGTAGAAATGCATCTTTAAGTTATTGCATGTGTATGGATGGCTTGATATAGTTGGAAATTGTCAAAGTGGGCTCTTTGAATTCCCACACTTGGGTTGTTGTTGCTGATTAGAGGATTAATGTTGGATTTAATGGAAGTTTAGTGGTTAAAATGATGGATTTATGGAGTATTATTGTTGGAAACTCAAAGTTGAGGTCATGACAAGAAATTTCCGAAACTGCCCCCGTTTTGTTCGGCCATGATAAGGCCCATTTTTGGAGATTTATTGGCGTGAACCTGATGTTTATATGTTATATTATATGTGTAAAAATTTTCTTTGGAAAACATTAACGTTTGGATGGGCAAATGAATTTATTCGTGGACTAGGCAAGCTGGAAAGTTATTTTCGGGTAACCCTGTCCAGCGGTAGCATTTTGACCATATCTCTGTCCTCGGGTGTCGAAATCAAGTGCCGTCAGTGGCGTTTGAAACTAGACATTCCTGGCTTTAATTTGAGATAAAATGCACATTCGGATTCTTTGTGAGTGAGCCGAACCAAACGTTTTAAGATAGCTGTCCTGTCTCTCGGATTTGCTGGAATGGTTTGTAGAGGCAGCAACTTGAGGCTCAATTTCGAGCTGGTTGCTTGCCAAATTTCAGAACTTTTTCTTCTGTGAACTTTTAGTCCTATGAATGTATTTTCTAAATCCATAAACCATGCCTCATTCTGAGTTAAATTGATTGAGTTGTGACTAAAACAAGAGGACTGCCCTGTTTTGGAAAAACGTAATATTTGGACTGATTGGGACAAAAACTTGGGAGTGATCTTATTAATTGAAATTTTGATGCTAAACCATTACCAAAGGTATCATGGATGTATCTTAGACCTTTATTTCACCAATGAACCATGGTTGGATAGCTTTCTTGGTTAAACGATTTGAATTGGGAAATGAAAGTCAAAAGGCAGATTGCCTTAGAATTTTTCCTGAACTTTGGTTGACTAATTAACTATCTTTCCGAAGGTATTCTTCCCTGAAATTTGATAGAACAGTACCTTTCATATAGGAGTAAAATACTGCCAATTTTGGTACCAATCCAAGTTCGTTTCGATACCTAATTAAATTTCTAGTGTTGGAGGTTCAAATCTGGAAATTCTTCTCCAGTCTTGAATTTCCCCAACTTCGAGCTACCGTATCTCGGTACTCGAAACTCCGATTCTTGATCCGCTTGCTTTGGTATAAACCTCACTTGCAACACTACTTGAGTTATGAATTTCAGAGGCCGGTTCGCAACGTGTGAATCGTGCCGAATTTTCAAAGTTGGCCGAAATCCAACTTAATTCTGCCTTGTACGCCGAGTCTGTACCTTCAAGCTCATTTTTGAGTACTTTCCACATAGATTCATGGAAATGTGTCTTCTAAGAACTTTTAACACTTTCCAAAAGGTTTCCAACGGTATAAAGTTTTCCAGTTTTGGGCTTATATCGAGAGAGATTCGAATTTTCAAAGATTTAGGATAAAACTGAAATTTCTCAATTTTCAAGGCAAAGGAGTTTTTCCAAAACTCTTAATTCTCTTAGTATTATTCAAACGTTTTGCCCTCGATTTTCATGATAAAAAACTCAAATAATATTGTACATAATAAAAGGCAAGTTGAACCTCGATTTACGAGTAATTGAGGTTCCTTTTGTGAAATAATCTTTAGATTGTACTAGTGTACAATCTTCCTTGATAATTGGATTATTGAGTGATTATCCACTATTAATTGCCAGGCACACAAGGAGACCTTCAAGAGGATCTCACAGTGGACACTTGAACTCCCAGAAAATAATTCTTATTGAATTGCTCGGTGAGTGTCAAGTGTGTGAATCTTTGATACTTGCTTATTTGTGGTAATTGTTGGAAGTTTTAAAAATAAGGGCGGGTGCGTACTTTATCGCACCCATTCTAATTTCAAATGAATGATTGAAATGTATTGAATGAATGAATGAATGAAATGCAGTGTTATGTTATGATTACATTTGTCGTTGGAGTGAACCTCCTCGACTTTCAAATGAATGGGGGACGCCCAAACTCATAGGCCGACCTTAGACTCGAGCCGACAATGGGCTTGGTCGGGGACTTGGGCGAGCCATGAGATATATATAAGCTCGACCTAATGAGAGGTCTTGCTTGGCATACTCGTGGAGTATCACCTTATAAATGACTTGTGGGCTCTTGAGGTGTACGGTGGACGGAGGGAAGTAAGTGGTGATCTACGGAAATGGAAATACCGACCCGGTTGACAGGAGTGTCAACGCGGGAAGGTATACGAATGACATCGGCAGAGCGAGTGGAACTTAACTCCTGAGAGCTATTATATCCTTGAATTGTTTCTGATTACTTTTCCTGTTCGAATGATTGATTATTGAAAGGACATGGTTTTATTTATAAAATTTGGGATTGCTATTTGAACAAAGTGCTTGCATGTGTGTTCTTGGCCTCACGAGCGTTTAGCTCACCCTATAGTTTTGTTTTCCTTAACAGGGCCGAATCTCGGAGAAGTTTGGAGAAACCCTTCGCTGTACTTTTGTTTTAAGGTTGCTATTATTTGTGGCTATGTCCTTTGTTGGGATTGTACTTTTGGAATTGAAGTGTAACTTTTGGGCCTGACGTATATTTCGGATTTAAGTTGTATCTTGAACGCCCTATCTATGGGTGGGGTAATAGATGATTTTATGCTTGAACGCTTCCGCATTATTGGTATTCATGTTGCTCTCTTTGAAGTGTTTAGTTCGGTTTTAAATTGAATGGAATTGCTTGAGTCCTGGCGAGAGCTGGGCAGGCGTCCGCGGACACCCTTTTGTTCGCCTTAGGGAGATGTGGGGCGTCACAGTTGGTATCAGAGCACTAGGTAGAGGTCTATATGGGAGACATATTAGATACTCTACCTTTAAGACTCGATATGGGATGACTTAATCATACCCTAAGTGATACTTGAGGCGAGTTAGCAACTAAGTTAGTCCTACCTCAAGTGACGATTGGGATGAACCAACGATTAAGTTAGGCATGCATTGCAGGATAATGGAACTGAGTAGTTATCCTTGTCGGAGGTCCAACTTTGAGAAGACCACTACTCCTTGCAGCTGGTCAAACAACTCGTCGGTGTGGGGCAGTGGATATTTATTCTTGATCGTAACATTGTTCAGACCCCGGTAGTCAATACACATCCTCAAAGTTCCGTCCTTTTTCTTCACAAATAGGACAGGAGCTCCCCAAGGAGACCCACTCTCATGAATGAATCCCCGCTCCAAAAGGTCCTGTAATTGCAACTTAAGCTCCTTAAGTTCTGCAGGCACCATTCGGTAAGGGGTTTTTGAGATAGGTGAGGTTCCAGGTAACAGGTCTATTTGGAATTCTATCTCCCGTTCTGGAGGTAAGGCTACTAACTCATCAGGGAATACATCCGGAAATTCCCTCACTACGGCCACGTCTTCCACTTTTAACTTATCCGTAGGGGTGTTAATCAAAAAGGCCAAAAATTCTTGTGCCCCTCTACTTATCAGTTTCCTAGCTCGAATGCCTGAAATTAAAGCATATGAGGCTAACCTACCCCTTATATCCAACCTTAAGGTTGCCTCACCAGGAATGCGAAATTCCACCACTTTCGTTTTACAATCCAGTTGGGCATTATATTTGGCTAGCCAGTCCATACCCAAAATCACATCATACCCCTTAATGGACAAGCTTATCAGGTCTCCTAAAAATCTCTTTTCACCTACCCACACATCACAATCCCTATAAACCATACTAGTCACCAAACGTTGATTCCCCGTAGGTGTACTAACTTCTAGGTCATATGGTAAACTAGCAGGTTTTATATCGATGCCACACATGAAATCAGGGTTAACAAACGAATGAGTGGCACCAGGATCAATTAAAACTTTAGCAAAGTAGTGGAAAATAGGGATCGTACCTTCTACAACCTCTGAAGACTCTGGGACCTGATGGGGCTCTAAGGAATACACCCTAGCCGGCACTTTAGGTTTGGACCCATCTCCCTTTGCTGGTCCAGTATTGGTCCTCGGCGGTGGTTGGCTTCCCTTTCCATCTTGTTTCAGGACCGGGCAAGTAGCCAATTGGTGGTCTGCGCTTCCACATCGCAGACATTTGCCCTGTTTCCTCCAGCAGTTATCTTCGTTGTGGTTTGGCTTCCCGCAATGCCCGCAGGGACCGCGAGGTACTGAAGCCGAGCCACTCTGAGCATTTCCCCTTTGTCCTCGCCCAGCTTGGCCACCCCTGAATGGAGTCCATCTACCTGAACCAGATTGTCGACCACCTCCCATTCCTTGTCCAAATTTAGAGAGAGTACTCTTCTCACCCTGTCCAGAACTACTCCCAGGAAAGCCACGCTTCTTCGCCTGGAAGTTCCGGACTTGCAACCGTGCACTTTCAACTCGTTGGGCCTTTTCCACAACCTTGCTAAACGCATTGATTTGAGCCACCGCGAGGTCTTTTTGAATCTCAACATTCAAACCCTGAATAAAGCGCCTAATCCGTCGTTGTTCCGTCATGATTAACTCAGGCGCAAACTTGGACAGGCGGGTGAATTGACTCTCATATTCCGCCACAGTTTGAGCCCCTTGGCGGAGCCTAATAAACTCGTCTTCCTTCCTTTCCTGAACTAGAGGAGGGAAAAACTTCGCATTAAACTCTCGGATGAAATTCACCCAAGTCCTGGGCGTCTGCTCCCTTTCCCATTTCTGTCGGATTACGTTCCACCAGGAACGGGCCGCCCCCTCAAGCTGGAACACGGCAAAAGTCACCTGCTGTTCGTCAGGGTAGTGTAGGGCTGTAAATATATCAACCATCTTTTCAAGCCATCTTTCGACAACGTCCAGGTCGGGTCCCCCAACAAACTTTGGCGGAGCGAACTTTTGAAAGCGTTCGAGAGCTCTATCTTCGCTTTCGATATGGTTACCAGGGTTTCCGGGGTTAGGGTTTGAGTTTTGGCCCTGTTGCTGCACCACTTGTGCTAGCAAGTTTGTCATTTGCTGCATAGCAACAGCTATTTGCACATTAGGGTCTACTTGTGGTTCAAGATTGGGTCCAGTAGAGGTTTCCCCCGTACCCCTAACCGGTGTGGGTTGTCTAGTTCCGCGCCCACGTCCCCGACTACTCCGTGTACCTTCCGTGAGTTTTACTCGATCTAGGCAATAGTACTAAACCAAAGTAGTAACAAGGCATGTAAGTAACACTCAAAACTTTCACAATAACACATATTTATACATTCCAAACATGATCACAAACGTATATATACAAGACAAGCAAGATCAAGCCACACACATATATACAATCAGTCGAGTCAAGTACAGGCAAGTCAGAAACAAACATAGACGATCCCCCGAGGAATGGCCTTATCAAAAGAAATTTACACGTAACTAATCCAACAACCAAAACGATTAGCTAAGGCTCTTTCCCTATCCCTATGTACATACAAAACCCACCAAACTATCCCAAAAGAAGCCTAGAAGTCAAGGCCTAGTCAGTTGTCGGGCTCTGGGACCCAGGCGACGGGGTAGATTCCTCCCCAGCCTCGGCCCCCGCACACGAAGCCTCATCACTATCCTCCTCAAGCCCGTTGTCACAATGATTAAGGATCGACTCAGCGCGACCCCTGACTTTGCGAGCTCGCTTAATCTCGCGCTCTCGTGCCTCCCTCAGTTGAGCGCAGAGGTCGTCAACCCTATCCTCGACCTCAAGCACGTCGTATTCTAGCTCTTTGATACGTGCAGCTTGCTTCTCATTGGTCGCCCTAACCTGGGTCACCTCAGCTTCCAACTTAGCATTATCCTCAGCTAGTTCCTTACGCTCCTCCGCCACAGCCAATACTAGAGCATTCGGATAGGCATAAGTGTGACGGCACTCACACTGTCGGAGGCGGTTGGCCGGGCTCCAACGAACTACGGCCCCCTTTTGCCTGATCTGGTACTTAATCGGCGGTAGCCCGCCACGAGGAAGATCTCCAGCCGGACGATCACTCAGGTTACCACTTCCGTCCATCCTATATCAAAGGAAGAAATAACATGAATACACTTAAAGGGGCATAAACAAAGGAACCCTCAAGTCGAGCATGTCTATACACCCAGGCTAATTCAAACCTAGGCTCTGATACCACCTGTGACAATTCTCAGGGTCACATCACGGGGTACCTATAATCTTGCCACCCGCACGCGGGCATCCCCTACGGAGAGTTTCGCTTCGTGACTCTTCACGAACGAGGAGCTCGACGCTTTTCCAGACGAAGGACTTAAAGTCCCAACTATCGGCATATGTCTCAGATACCATATGTGACAGCCCCACCTTCCCCTAAGGCGAACCAAAGGGGTTAGCGGACTGCCTGTCCAGCTCTTGCCAGGACTAACGAATCAGTTTACATCGATGTACTACATTCCGGAACACACCAACGCGCGCAAACAAGTCAAAATCACAAAATAAAAAAAATGAAAATCGAAGCCGATGATGAACAGTACCGGCCACGTCAGAATCCGGAGTTCAGCCAAACATCAATCCAACATATATACATCGAAATTTAACATTTACAAGCCAAAGCGGCATACCAAAATATCCAACAAGTTCATACATGTGCAAATAGCCAATTACAAACCAACCATTGGTTGAAACAAAACACTTAGGGTTTTCACCCTCAAGGAGCTATTCAAAATATACATTTACATGAGCTCAACTTGACAACCAACTAGCACAACCTTTCCCAAAATAGTCATTTTCCTGTAAGGAAAACAAATGGAACGGAGTGAGCTAAAGCTCAATGAGTTACTACCACATAAGCAACGAAGAGCATATAGCATAACCTTTCATTTCAAGTTCACAATTAAGGAATAAAACAAATCGGTAAAAGGATACGGACGGCTCTCAAGAGCCCCTTTCCACGCTTACATTCTTGATCCAACCTCGTTGACCCTCCGTCAATGTTTAAGAGTACCAACCGTAGACCTCACTTCACTTCCATTCCTTCCATCCAACATACCCCAACCGGGCCCGCACTCCAAACAGTAGCTTTTGGTAATACTCGAGTATACCGGAATCAAGAGTCTCATTACTACAAGATTCCCCAGTACAGTCCCCGTGGCATGTCAATTTTCACGACCAAGCCCTCGCCGGCTCGATTCAATTGACTACCAACGGGGTTGAGCTCAGTAATACAGTAAGGCCGTTGGATATTCGTCCAAACGACACCAAAACAGGTTTCCAAGAAATGGAATTCAATAACTCATATATCAAGTTCAGTATTACAGTGAAACGGTAAACAGTCATTAACAGCATCAAAAGGGGTGAGGGCGGTCAAGTACACCCTCACCTTAACCAATTCCAATGGCCAAGTAAGCCTTCACGGCATCACAATCACATATATCAAAGCCACATTGTAAACATTCTTGTGAGTAGTACACTCACCAATCAAGTAGGTGATGTTTCATGCACCGTCGTCAAAAGTACGTCGTGAACCACCGTCACGCCCTAGAACACGCAAACAAGTACAATGAGACTCGATAACGAGTCATAAAGCAATGTCAATCACAACCCCAATAGGGTTTCATAAGCATATACAAGCATCATAGGTAACCAGAAAATCAGGAAATGGCATTAGCTTTAACCCTGATAAAAACAATGTTTGACCTCATTTTACGGGAATAGCTCCAAAGACACTACGGTTATCAGATTAAGGTGTAAGGCCCACCGTTTCGAAGCTAAGAAATAGGGCTACAATAATGTAGAAGGTCACTCAGTCCAATTCCTAGCACAACTAGGTCAAATATGCAAGATACTAAATCAGAACCACAATAACAGGTTCACAAACTACATTCTGCTGTAATCAGTACCACTCAGTCTATACAGGTCCAAATTCAGAAATTCCAAAGGCATATGGTAGCTAGGACATCAAGCTACATTTCATCAGAAGACCTCAACAACCAAATCCAAAGCAATTCCAGCCAAAACAACCAATTTCAGACACAGTGCTTACATTCGGATGAACCCAGAATAGCAATAGTAATTTCGACTTTTCTCATTCTACACTACTCCGATTGACCTGAAATTTTGCAGGCACCTCTAACACATCAATAACTACAACTTTCATGTTTTAAGCCAAGGCCAATTCGGCCTCTAACCATGAGATACAAAACCGGACAGAAATGAGGGTTATGAAACCCTAACTTTCCACATTTCCTTCCAAACCCAAAATTGCTTGCAAATACCAATCATGTACACCTACTAGAGTCATTAACCATCATTTCCAACCATCATAGATAGCCACAACATCATGATCACATTAAACCAGAAAAATCACCAATAAATTGAAAACTTCATCAATTCATCCAAAAGTAAGAAATAAACCACAAAATTCAACACCTTAGCCACCACTAGGCACAAATTAAGCTTTATTAAGTGAAGGAGAAAGTTCAATCACCACTCACCTAGTAAACAAGAGAGGAAGAGTTGTTTGTCACCTTAGCTTCCCCAAACACTTCACCAAACCACTTACTATCACCAAATGGAAAGGTTTTATAGAGTAGAAACAAGATCAAATGGTTGGATGGTTACACTCAAGCAAGATGAAAGCAAGAATCTTGAAGAGTTTTTCTTTCTTCTTGGCTCAAGGTGGCCGGCCACAATGGAGAAGACAAGAGTGAATTTTTGGTGATTTTTAAGATATTTATTCAATTGGTAAGAAAAGTCAAAAAGGCGAATAGTGTCCAACAAGTGTAACCACCCACAAAGTGACACTTGTCACTCCATAAAAGCATCCCTATCCTTTTGTTTCCTCTCACATCAATCACATCTCATCCTCTACTTATCTCTTAACACCCAATAAATTTCAACCAGTATCCGGAACTTACCCTAATTGGCCGAATTTTTCCGAACTTTTCGCACTAGTGGGTCCCACGTCCGTTATATATCCTTAATTTTTCAAAAACTCTCCAATACAAGAAAAATCATCTAAAAAAAATAACTACTCATAAAATTCACCAGGAAAATTTTCCTAAGCCAGAAAATGCAGAAAACATGCCATTAAAGGGGAAAAACCCTAGGAAAATTATTAGGGAATTTACGGGTTCTCACACACGGCGTTCCGGTCAGCATCATCTCCGATAGGGATCCCCGTTTCGTATCTAGGTTTTAGTAGAAATTCCAAGAAACTCTGGGGATGAAACTCAACTTGAGCACGACCTATCACCCTCAGACGGATGGACAATCGGAGCGAACCATCCAAACTCTCGAGGACATGCTACGGAATTGCATTCTGGATTTTGGAGGCAACTGGGGTCAACACATGACCTTAGTAGAGTTTGCGTACAACAACAGCTACCATTCGTCGATTCAAATGGCTCCATACGAGGCACTATATGGACGAAAATGCCGGTCACCGATCTACTGGGACGAAGTTGGCGAGAGGCAGGCACTGGATCTAGCGACTATTCCATGGAAAGAAGAAGCTCGAGAAAAGGTTAAATTGATAGGGCAACGACTCCAAACAGCTCAAAGCCGACAAAAGAGCTACGTGGATAATCGAAGAAAAGATTTGGAGTTCGAAATTAGAGACCATGTGTTTCTTAAAGTCACACCGTTACGGAGCATCACAGCAGGTATGTAACAGCCCGACCTTCCCCTAAGGCGAACCAAAGGGGTTAGCGGACTGCCTGCCTAGCTCTCGCCAGGACTAACGAATCAGTATACGTCCATCTAATACGTTCCGGAACATACCAATGCGCGCAAACAAGCCAAAATCACAAGATAAAAAAAATGAAAATCGAAGCCGATGATGAACAGTACCGGCCACGTCAAAATCCGGAGTTCAACCAAACATCAATCCAACATATATACATTGAAATTTAACATTTACAACCAAATGGCATGCCACAAAACCATTCATCATAAATATACATGTTCGGTTTGCCAATCAAAAGAAAATGAACCCAATACACATTAGGGTTTCATTCAAAGAGCTATTCAAAAGATACATTTACATGAGCTCAACTTGACAACCAACTAACACAATCTTTTCCAAAAGTGGTCATTTTCCTGTAAGGAAAACAAATGGAACGGAATGAGTTTAAGCCCAGTGAGTTACTACCACATAAGCAACAAAGAGCATATAGCATGACCTTTCAATTAAAGTACACAATTAAGGAATGAAACAAAACGGTAAAAGGATACGGACGGCTCTCAAGAGGCCATTTCCACGCTTACAGTCTTGATCCAACCTCATTGACCCTCCGTCAATGTTAAGAGTACCAAACCGTAGACCTCACTTCACTCCATTCCTTCCACCCAACATACCCCAACCGGGCCCGCATTCCAAACAGTAGCTTTTGGTAATACTCGAGTATACCGGAATCAAGAGTCTCATTACTACAAGATTCCCCAGTACAGTCCCCGTGGCATGTCAATTTTCACGACCAAGCCCTCGCCGGCTCGATTCAATTGACTACCTACGGGGTTGAGTTCAGTAATACAGTAAGGCCGTTGGATACTCGTCCAAACGACACCAAATCAGTTTTCCATGAATGGAATTCAATATCTCATAAATCAAGTGCAGTCTTTCAGTGAAACGGTAAACAGTCATTAACGGTATCGCAAGGGGTGAGGGCGGTCAAGTACACCCTCACCTCAATCAATTCCAATAGCCAAATAAGCCTTTAAGGCATCAAATTCACATATAGCAAAGCCACATTGTAACATTTAAGTGAGTAGTATACTCACCAACCAAGTAAATGGTGTTCATGCACCGTCGTCACAAGACCGTCGTGAACTACCGTCACGCCCTAGAACACGCAAACAAATACAATGAGACTCGATAACGAGTCATAAAGCAATGCCAATCACAACCCCAATAGGGTTTCATATACATATACAAGCATCATAGGTAACCAGAAATTCAAGAAATGGCATTAGCTTTGGCCCCGAATAAAAAACAGTTTTGTCCTTATTTTGCGGTAATGGCACCAATTTCACTACGATTATCGGATGGGGGTGTAAGACCCACCGTTTCGAAGCTAAGAAACAGGGATACAACAATGTAGAAGGTCACTCAGTCCAATTCCTAGCACAACTAGGTCAAATATGCAAAATACCAAACCAGAACCTTAATTGCAGGTTTACAATTTACACTATGCTGTAATCAGTACAACTCAGTCTATACAGGTCCAAATTCCGAAATTCGAAAGGCATATGGTAGCTAGGACATCAAGCTACATTTCATCAGAAGACCTCAACAACAAATTCCAAAGCAATTCCAGTCAAAACAGCCAATTACAGACGCAGTTCTGCCATCCTGATGAACCCAGAACAGCAACAGTAATTTTGACATTTCTCACTCTACACTACTCCAAAAGACCTGAAATTTTACAGGCACCTCAAACACATCAATACCTACAACTTTTATGTTTTAGGCAAAGGCCAATTCGGCCTCTAACCATATGATACAAAACCGGACAGAAAAGGGGATATAAAACCCTAACTTTCTCAAATTCCTTCCAAATCCAAAATTGGTTGCAATTACCCATCATTCACACCTACTAGAGTCATTAAACATCATTTCCAACCATCATGGACAGCCACAACATCATGACCAAATTAAACCAGAAAAATCATCACTAAATTAAAAACTTCACCAATTCATCTCAAACCAAGAAATAAATCACAAATTTCATCACTTTAGCTCCCATTAGGCACAAATTAAGCTTCATTAAGTGAAGGAGGAAGTTCAATAACCACTCACCTAGAAAACAAGAGAGGTAGAGTTGTTGGACACCTTAGCTTCTCCAAAAACTTCACCAAATCACTTACTAGCACCAACTAGAGGGATTCTATGGAGTAGAAACTAGATCAAGCAAGTGTTTTGGAGGATTTGAGCTAGATAATTGCCAAAGTTTGAAGAGGTTTTTCTTCCTTCTTTGCTAGAGAGAGGGCCGGCCACAAGGAGGTAAGAAAAGAGTGAATTTTGGTTAATTTGTGAGATATTTAACCAATTAGTCAAAAGGTCAAAAGCCATGAATAGTTGTCTACAAGTGTAACCACTCTTATGGTGACAAGTGTCACTCCATTTAAAGCATCTCTATCCATTAGTTCCCTCTCACATCAATCACATCTCAACCTCTACTTATCTCTTAACACCCGATAAATTTCACTCAGTATCCGGAACTTAACCTCCTTGGCCGAATTTTTCCGAACTTTTCGTACTAACGGGTCCCACGTCCGTTATATATCCTTAATTTTTCAAAAACTATCCAATACTAGAAAAATCATCTAAAAACTATATCTGCTCATTAAAAATATCTAGAAAATTTTCCTTCCAAAGAAAATGCAGAAAACAAACCATTAAATAAATAAAACCCTAGAAAATGGGAAAAGTACGGGTTCTCACACTCTCTCCCCCTTAAAAGAATTTCGTCCTTGAAATTCCTTATCATTGGCTACTCCGGGATACAAAAATTTTAATACTTCCTTCTCCTGATTAAATTGAGCATCATACTTAGCTAACAGATCTGTACCCCTTCACTGGCCAGGTTCATTAAATTCTTACCTTCCACGTCCTCTAATGGGTCAAAGACTTGATGTTGTTCTAAGGAGTACACCCGAGAGGACACTTTCAATCCATCATTGTCTCCCTTCGACTGGTCAGGGTGGGTCGTGGTTGGTGGCAGAGTCCCTCTCCGCTCAAGCAGGCGAGCTGGACAGTTAGCAATCTGATGTTCGGCACTTCCACAGCGCAAGCATTTTCCTCCTTTCTTCCAGCAATTGTCCTCCTAGTGGTTTAATTTTCCGCAATACCCGCAGGGTCCTCGTGCTGTAGAAGCCGAGCCTCCTCTTGACGGGCTCTCTTGTAACACTCCCGGCATCCTTACTCCCCCCGTTCCCCGCCCAAACTTGGGAGGGGTACTTTCATCCCCCTGCCCCGAACTACTTCCAGGAAATCCTCTCTTTTTCGCCTGGAAGTTTTTCACCTGGAGCCTAGCATTCTCTACTCGTTGTGCCTTCTCCACTGCTTCGCTGAAGGCGTTAATTTGGGCTGCCGCGAGGTCCTTCTGGATTTCTACGTTCAGGCCCTGGACAAATCGCCGTATTCTTCGTTGCTCGGTCATGATGAGTTCAGGCGCAAATTTGGATAAGCGGGTGAATTGGCTCTCATATTCCGCCACAGTTTGAGTTCCTTGGCGGAGTCGAATGAACTCGTCTTCCTTCCTCTCCTGAACTAGAGGAGGGAAAAACTTCGCATTGAACTCTCTGATGAAGTTCACCCAAGTCCTAGGTGTCTGTTCTCGTTCCCACTTCTGCCGAATTACGTTCCACCAGGAACGGGCTGCCCCCTCAAGCTGGAACACGGCAAAAGTCACCTGCCGTTCGTCAGGGTAGTGTAGCGCTGCAAATATATCCATCATCTTTTCAAGCCATCTTTCGGCAACGTCTGGGTCGGGTCCCCCAACAAACTTTGGCGGAGCGAACTTTTGGAAGCGTTCAAGAGCTCTATCTTCGCTCTCGATGTGGTTACCAGGGTTTCCGGGATTTGGGTTTGGGTTCTGGCCCTGTTGCTGCACCACTTGTGCTAGCAAGTTTGTCATTTGCTGCATAGCAGCAGCTATTTGCATATTAGGGTCTACTTGCGGTTCAAGATTGAGTCCCGTAGAGGTTTCCTCCGTACCCCTATCCAGCGTGGGTTGCCTACCCCTGCGGCCACGGCCTCGACCACTTCGAGTGCCTTGCATCAATCTAAGTCAATCTAGGTCACCAAATAAATATACTGTTAAAGGGCACCTAACCCTCCTTTCCGTAGCACCAGACAAGAACAAGGAAACAAGAATAAGTAACTCAAACAATTACCGCGAAGAGCATTTAAACACATAACACGTATACATAGAACACATAACCAGGTTAAGCAATTATACGGAACAGTCAGTCAAGTACATACGAAGTCATTCCATGAAACAAAAGGGTCCTCCAAAAGTACTATAGACAACTAGGTCACAAGTGCAAAAGAACTCACGAAAAGCTTTTCCCCTTCTAGGGCTCCGTCCAAATATTTTTATCTTAATCAAGGTCGATCACGCTTAACCACACCCGAACAAACCACACGAATTTCCATAGAATCGCCTTTCTAGTTCACCAAATCCTTTCTAACCTAGGCCCTCATATCTTTCGTATCCGGGCGCAAGAATCCCATCTATGATAATTCACATCTTGAGCCGGCCGGTCCCAAGAGTAAATCATTCTTATTAAAGATTCCTACCCGACATACATACCTAGCTTCCTCAAGTCCCCTGATAATGATTCGTACACTTATAACATGCTCGGTTCTTAACTTATGCTCAAACGAGCACTTAGACATACTCATGAAATTAGGACCACAACACCACTTGGCCCAATCTCACTCCGCGCAGAGACCACGCGAAATGGCTCTGATACCAATTGTAACAGCCCCACCTTCCCCTAAGGCGAACCAAAGGGGTTAGCGGACTGCCTACCCAGCTCTCGCCAGGGCTAACGAATCAGTATACGTCCATCTAATACGTTCCGGAACATACCAATGCGCGCAAACAAGCCAAAATCACAAGATAAAAAAATGAAAATCGAAGCCGATGATGAACAGTACCGGCCACGTCAAAATCCGGAGTTCAACCAAACATCAATCCAACATATATACATTGAAATTTAACATTTACAACCAAATGGCATGCCACAAAACCATTCATCATAAATATACATGTTCGGTTTGCCAATCAAAAGAAAATGAACCCAATACACATTAGGGTTTCATTCAAAGAGCTATTCAAAAGATACATTTACATGAGCTCAATTTGACAACCAACTAACACAATCTTTTCCAAAAGTGGTCATTTTCCTGTAAGGAAAACAAATGGAACGGAATGAGCTTAAGCCCAGTGAGTTACTACCACATAAGCAACAAAGAGCATATAGCATGACCTTTCAATTAAAGTACACAATTAAGGAATGAAACAAAACGGTAAAAGGATACGGACGGCTCTCAAGAGCCCATTTCCACGCTTACAGTCTTGATCCAACCTCATTGACCCTCCGTCAATGTTAAGAGTACCAAGCCGTAGACCTCACTTCACTCCATTCCTTCCACCCAACATACCCCAACCGGGCCCGCACTCCAAACAGTAGCTTTTGGTAATACTCGAGTATACCGGAATCAAGAGTCTCATTACTACAAGATTCCCTGTGAGGACTCGCAAAAACTATTATTTTATGCCTAATTTATGGCTTAATAAATTATTTAATTGGATTTCATTTCCAAGGAATATTTTCTAGTCTTGTTAGACCTATATAAGTGGTAGTATATCTTCGTTATATTTTTAAAATGATTCGTTTCGAAAATTAATTTCCTAGAGCGCGTTTAGTAAAAATAGTGAATAGTACTTGGAGATTTTTATCAGCGTAGTAGCACAATAAGCTTGGAATATTGGAGACTTGTACTATGGTCCTAAAATAGGTAATCTTATGAATAAATATTCAAGTGATAGTTAGTAGTGCAATCGTTATAAGAATTTTTCGAAAGTTTCGCGTTATAGCAGTAAAACTGACGGTACGCGTTTTCACACGCGCGACTTCATTTGAGGGACTTTAGACCCTTATTTCGGGACAATTAAGAGTGAATAATATTTACATGAATATATATGCCTTGGAGGTTTAGTACACTAGTGAACCAAACGCGCGAGAAAAATCGAGTCCAAACGCATCCTAATTACACTATTTTAAGTTGACTTTGAGATGTATTTTGCACCACACAATGAGTCTTCCTTAGGAAGCCACAATTGAACCAAAACCCCTTCTCTCCTCACTTCACTTGGCCGAGCAACAAGAGAGGAGAAGAGCTCTCCTTTGTTCTTCATTTTTCATCTTCAATTCATGCACCAAAATTCATCCAAATCACACCAAACTTGGAGACCACTTAGCAAACCCCTTGGAGATTATATCTAGCTAAGGAAGAGGGGAGCTTTCACGGTTTCTTGGAGCTTCAAGAGGGCCAAAAAATTCTGACCTTGCAAACCAAAGGAGTAGGTAATGATCAACCCTTGGATTCTTATCTTTTGGAGATTATATGACAAGATTAAGCTCATGCATGCACTTGTTACTTGATTATGGTGTAAACAAATGTGATTGTGGGCTCTTGGAATTCCCACACTTGGGTTGTTGTTGCTGATTTGATGATTTATGGTGATTATATTGTTGGTTTAGTGGTTATAATGATGCATTAGTGGTGGGTAATTAGTAGGAACTTCATTGGGTGTAAGAAGCTAAACTTTCCGATTTTGCCCCTGCCATGTTCGGCCATTTCCAGGCCAATTTTTAATGGTTTAATGGCTTGAATTGGATGTTTGTAGGATGTATTAGATGTGTGAAAAATTTCATTGAAAAATAATGAGGTTTGAATGGGCAAATGAATTTTTTTTCAGAAACCAGCAAATCTGGAAAACTGATTCGCGTATGCTCTGACCAGCAGTAGTATTTTGGCTATAACTCTGTCCTCGGATGTCGAAATCATGTGCCGTCGGTGGCGTTTGAAACTAGACATTCCTAGCTTAATTTGGTATATAATGCACGTTCTTATTCTTTGTGAGCAAGCCGAACCAAATGTTTTAAGTTCGCTGTCCTGTTACTCTGTTCATCTGGAATGAGGTGTTCAGGCAGCAACTTGATGCCCGAATTTGAACCAGATGGGTGCCGAATTTGGAAAAGATTTCTTCTGTGATATTTTAACTCTATGAATGTATTTTCCAACGGCGTAAGCCATGCTCGATTTTGAGCTATAATGACTGAGTTGTGACTGAAACAAGTGGACTGCTCTGTTTTGGAAAACCCTAATGTTTGGACTGGTTTGGAACCAAATCTTGGAGTGAACTTGTTAGTTGATGTTTTTGATATTAAACACTTACCAAAGATATTATGGGTGTATCTTAGACCCTTATTTTACAAATGAACCATGGTTGGATAACTTTCTTGGTTAAACGATTGGAAATTTGGAAAATGAAAGTCAAAGGCAGATTGCCTTAGGATTTTTCTTGAACTTTGGTTGGCTAATTAACTACCTTGCCGAAGGTATTTTTCCCCGAAATTCGATATAGGGATACTTTCCATATAGTATTGAAATACTGCCAATTTTGTTGCCGATTCAAGTTCGTTTCGATACCTAATTGAATTACTAAAGTTAGAGGTTCAAATCTGGAAAATTCTCATCCAGTTTTGAATTTGCTCAACTTCGGGCTACCGTATCTCGGTGCTCGAAACTCCAATTCTTGATCCGCTTGTTTTGTCATACACTTTACTTGCAACACTAATTGAGCTGAAAATTTCAGAGGCCGGTTTGCAACGTGTGAATCGTGCCGAATCTCCAAAGTTGGCCGAAATCCAACTTAATTCTGCCATGAAAACCAACCCTGCGTCTTCAAGCCCATTTTTGATCACTTTTCACTTCGATTCATGGAAAAGTGTCTTCTAGGAACTTATAGTACTCTCTCAGAGGATTCCAACGGTATAAAGTTTTCCAATTCTTGACTTATACCGAGCGAGTTACGATTTTTCAAAGATTTAGGATAAAACTGAAATTCTCACATTTCAAGGCAAAGGAGTTTTTCCAAAACTCTTAATTCTCGTAGTATTATTCAAACGTTTTGCCCTCGATTTTCATGATAAAAACTCAAATAATATTGTACCTAATAAAAGGCAAGTTGAACCTCGATTTACGTGTAATTGAGGTTCCTTTTTGCAAAATAATTCTTAGATTGTACTAGTGTACAATCTTCCTTGATAAGTGGGTTAATTGTGTGATTATCCACTATTAAATTGCCAGGCGCGCAAGGAGACCTTCAAGAGGATCTCACCGTGGACACTTGAACTTCCGGAAAATAATTCTTATTGAATTGCTCGGTGAGTGTCAAGTGTGTGAATTTTGATACTTGCTTATTTGTGGGATTTGTTGAATGTTTTAAAAATAAGGGCGGGTGCGTACTTTATCGCACTCGTTCTAATTTCAAATGAATGAATGAAATGTATTGAATGAATGAATGAAATGTATTGAATGAATGAATGAAATGCAATGTTATGTCATGAATGCTTATGTCGTTGGAGTGAACCTCCTCGACTTTCAAATGAATGGGGGACGCCCAAACTCATAGGCCGTCCTTAGACTCGAGCCAGCAATGGGCTTGGTCGGGGATTTGGACGAGCCATGAGATACAAATAAGCTCGACCTAATAAGAGGTCTTGCTTGGCATACTCGTTGAGTATCGCCCAATATTGGCCATTGTGGGCCCTTGGGGTGTACGGTGGACGGAGGGAAGTAAGTGGTGATCTACGGAAATGGAAATACCGACCCGGTTGACAGGAGGGTCAATGCGGGAAGGTATACGAATGACAACGGCAGATCGAGTGGAACTTAGCTCCTGAGAGCTACTATATCCTTGAATTGTTTCTGATTACCTTTCATGTTTGATTGATTGATTATTGGAAAGACAGGGCTTTAATTATTAAATTTGGGATTGTTATTTGACTAAGTGCTTGCATGTGTGTTCTTGGCCTCACGAGCGTTAGCTCACCCTATAGTTTTGTTTTCCTTAACAGGACCGACTCTTGGAGAAATATGGAGAAACCATCCGTTGTAATTTTGTTAAGACTCCTGTTATATATTTTGACTAGGCCCTGGTTTGGGTTGTACTTTTGGAAATTGTAAACTTGAAAAGTTTGGGCCCTGATGTGTACTTTGAATTTAAGTCGTTTCATGATTACCCGATGTACTGGATATACATTAAGTGACTTATTAAGCTTGAACGCTTCCGCATTATTATATTCATGTTGCTCTCGTCGAAGTGTTTAGTTCGATTTTAAATTGAATGGATTTGCTCGAGTCCTGGCGTGAGCTGGGCAGGCGTCCGCGGATACCCTTTGGTCCGCCTTAGGGAGATGTGGGGCGTCACAGTTGGTATCAGAGCTTAGGCTTCAGATCTCTGTAGCATATCCTAGGCTTAAAGTTTAGGATGCCTGACTGTGGGATTAATTTGGATATTATGTGACCAGGATCTATTGTATCTTAGGGGTTAAAGAAATTTATTATTTGGGAGTTCTTATTTGGGACTTGCAGAAGAAACTGAGGAATTAGGTGATGTTATATTGAAGGAAGATATGGGATGAGAGATTTGTAGTGAAAGATTGGATGAATTTGAATTATCATTATATTGTAAGTGTGGAAAGAATTGAGATAATTATTAGTACTGGCTATGGAGGGTAAGAGACCGAGATTTGATAGTCAAACTCCATGTGTGATGATTTTGAACCAAGATAAAAGTACAAAGGAATAAAATGTATTTTCCGCCCACATATCTTCTAAAGATATTCTGCTTTGAAAATTTAAAGAAAAACTAGGATGTACTAGTTTTATTTGTAAGCGATGAGTGGAAATAAGATATATATGCTTTAAATATGGGTAATTTTCCGATTTTGGTAAAAAGGTGAGTTTTACTTGAATTTCAAATTTGAAAATTTGTGAATAACTAATGAGTTGTTGAACTTTGTATATGATGGGTTAATACAAGATTAACATTTTCTAAACTAAGTTTTCCCCCTTGATTGTATATTGGTGTAATCTCACACTTGAATTTGTCCATGCTTTACACGAAGAAAAATATATATATATCCTGAGTTTTCGAAAGAATGGCAAGCTTATGTTTAATAATGTGAATCCTGAACTTGATAAGATTTTTGATTACTTGAAATACTCTTCTTATGTTTTAAAATTCTTGACTTTCAAGAAGAGTGAGCCAATTTTAAATGTACGGACTGAGGCAACTTTGAGATATAGAGAGCAACTGCATTCAAGAGTACAAGTTAGTGTGAATTGATTTGGTTTCCATTTGACACGTAAGGTAGTAAGTTGTACTTATTCTTGGGTTTGAACTTGGAGCTTGAAACTTTAATTACAAAACCCTAAGACTGGTTATTTTGGAGATGATGGTGTTCCGACTGGTGGCTGGTTATTAAAGATTTTGAACTTCGAATGGATAATCTTGGTTTTAGCTTGCGTTATGGCTTTATTGGATCTAATTTCGTAAAGGCGTGTGATCTGATTGAAATTAGTGATGTCTGGACCCCTTTGGTTTAACTATGGACTTAGAAAGGGGTAGTGCACGCTGTGAGGCCTTTTGTATCCTGCTTGTATGTACTTCTATGTTTTTGTGGCACTTAATTGCCTTTGTGCAATATTGGACATCTTGGTCTTGTTTTGTAACTTCTAACCGTGCTATAACTTTTGATACATGTAATGAATCATGACCTGATTTTAAATGTTTTTGCAACTTGTATACGCGTTACGCTCTTTATGCTTAGTTATGCCTTGTCCTGTGCTTATAGACTTTTCTTAAGTAGGGTAGCAGGAATGAGAAAAGGGGACCGTGACCGAGGGCTTAGACAACCCTGTACTTGTGAGACAAATTGATAGACAGTTTCATATAATTTAATAGGTCCCTAGTACTGAATATGAATCGAACATAAACCCGAAGATCCGATCTACTAGTGTATAATGGATTGACCTAACCGGAAACTTGGTGAGATTTTCTTGTGCGCAACATATGTTATGATTGGTTCTGTGCCAATATTTCAATCTTAGGAAGTTTGAACTCCGAAAGTATTGCAGTAGGTTGGTAAGAGAACTCGAACTGCCTGAAACCGATTAGACTGAGCTTACTTGACACTTGAACCTGTTTAGGCTAGTGTGCTCTTGCGTATCCTCAATGGACCTAATTTGACTGAATATATGGAATGTGGACTTGAATTTTGTGACTGTTTAAGAATGTGAATTGCTGGACAGAGGTTAGGCCAGTGTGTTCTTACTCATACTCATGACCCTTGAATTTGAACTTGAACTTGCACTTGAACTTGAACTTATACTTTTGTTCGTACTCATACACCATGAACCTGAAGTATTTGGCTCTGCTTTGACCCTACTCTTGAACTTATTCGTACTGGTGTGGTTGTAGACCGGCTACTATTCTTCTGTAGCGGTTGAACTGAACCTCTCTGGTGGGGCATTGCTTGTTGTGTTGTCCAGCACCACCAGGGATGAACTTTTGATTTGAAGCTTCGCTATATCCTGAATTTCTTCCAAATGTCTGGGACTTTACGTCCGACTTCAAGCCTTTTGCCTGTTTTATCTGATTACGCGATTAATTCCCTATTGGACCATGACTATTTGATAGGTTGGATTGGTGTGATATGTAGTACTTGAACCTGATAAGTGATTATTATATAAGCCATACTTTGCTGGATGTAAGGGGTAAGTTAGCCTCGTCTGCACTTATTTCGGGAATTCGGGATAGAAAATTTTTAAATAAGCGAGCTCAAGGATATTTGGCTTTTCTTATTAATACCCCTAGCGATAAGGTGAATCTGGAGGACACACCGGTAGTGAAAGAATTTTCTGATGTTTTTCCTGAAGAATTGGAGTCTCTACCCCGGAACGGGAAATAGCTTTTAAAATTGATTTAGCTCCGGGAACAGCACCTATATCAAGGACACCATACAGGATGGCTCCGGCTGAGTTGAAGGAGTTGAAGTTACAATTACAGGATTTGTTGGAACGGGGTTTTATTCGAGAGAGTGATTCCCCGTGGGGAGCCCCAGTTTTGGTTGTAAAGAAGAAAGATGGGAGTTGAGGTTATGTATAGATTATCGAGGCTTAAATGATGCTACGGTTAAGAATAAATACCCACTACCCCACATTGATGAACTGTTTGACCAACTGCAAGGGGCGGTAGTATTTTCAAAGTTGGATCTAAGGCAAGGTTACTATCAATTGAGGATTTTAGAGAAGGACATACCTAAGACTGCTTTTAACTCGAGGTATGGGCACTTCGAGTTTGCAGTAATGCCTTTTGGGTTAACCAATGCACCTGCCGCTTTCATGGATTTAATGCATAGGGTTTTTAAGCCTTACTTGGATCAATTTGTGGTGATCTTCATTGATGACATTTTGGTGTATTCTAAGAATGTGAAAGATCATGAGAAACATTTGAGAATGGTTTTACAGATCTTGAGGGAACATCAGCTATATGCTAAGTTTAGCAAGTGTGAATTCTGGCTAAAGGAAGTGACTTTCCTAGGGCATATAATTTCTAAGGATGGAATTAAAGTGGATCCAGCTAAAGTGGAAGCTGTTTCGAAATGGAAACGACCGAAAAATCCAACGGAAGTTCGGAGTTTTATAGGATTGGCAGGGTATTACCGGAGATTCATCCAAGATTTTTCGAAAATCGCTGGACCTATGACTGAGTTGACCAAGAAAAATGGAAAATTTATTTGGAGTTCTAAGTGTGAAGGAAGTTTTCAGGAGTTGAAAAGACGGTTGACTAGAGCGCCTGTTCTAGCTCTACCAAATGGACATGATAGTTTTGTGGTTTACACAGATGCATCTAAGGAAGGTTTGGGATGTGTTTTGATGCAAAATGATAAGGTGATAGCTTATGCCTCTAGAAAATTGAAGCCGCATGAAGGGAACTATCCGACCCATGATTTGGAGTTAGCGGCTGTGGTCTTTGCTTTGAAGAAATGGAGACACTATTTATACGGAGTGACATTTGAGGTTTTTACAGATCACAAAAGCCTTAAGTACTTATCTTCTCAGAAGGAACTGAATTTGAGGCAACGTAGATGGATGGAATTTCTGGAAGATTATGACTGCATTATTAAGTACCATCCTGGGAAGGCCAATGTAGTGGCCGATGCTTTGAGCCGTCAGGTACAAATGGCTGGATTGATGGTTAAGGAATTTCGATTGTTGGAGGAAGTTAGCTATTGGAATCCTCGATTAGAACCAAGGTTTGTAGGGCCTTATAAGATTATTCAGCGAGTTGGGAATGTAGCCTATAAGCTGGAATTACCACCGAGCTTATCTCGTATTCATAATGTGTTTCATGTGTCCATGCTTAAGAAGTATCATCCAGACCCCTCTCATGTTTTACAACCGGAGAATATTGAGATCGATGAAACCCTAACCTATGAGGAGAGACCGGTAAAACTTCTGGATCGAAAGGTGAAGGAATTGAGAAACAAGCAGATACCACTAGTGAAAGTTTTATGGAAGAACCATGGAGTAGAGGAAGCAACATGGGAAGTTGAAGAGACAATCAGAGAGAAGTATCCAAACTTGTTCACCGACCAAGGAAAATTTCGAGGACGAAATTTTCTTAAGGGGGAGAGGATGTGAGGACTCGCAAAAACTATTATTTTATGCCTAATTTATGGCTTAATAAATTATTTAATTGGATTTCATTTCCAAGGAATATTTTCTAGTCTTGTTAGACCTATATAAGTGGTAGTATATCTTCGTTATATTTTTAAAATGATTCGTTTCGAAAATTAATTTCCTAGAGCGCGTTTAGTAAAAATAGTGAATAGTACTTGGAGATTTTTATCAGCATAGTAGCACAATAAGCTTGGAATATTGGAGACTTGTACTATGGTCCTAAAATAGGTAATCTTATGAATAAATATTCAAGTGATAGTTAGTAGTGCAATCGTTATAAGAATTTTTCGAAAGTTTCGCGTTATAGCGGTAAAACTGACGGTACGCGTTTTCACACGCGCGACTTCATTTGAGGGACTTTAGACCCTTATTTCGGGACAATTAAGAGTGAATAATATTTACATGAATATATATGCCTTGGAGGTTTAGTGCACTAGTGAACCAAACGCGCGAGAAAAATCGAGTCCAAACGCATCCTAATTACACTATTTTAAGTTGACTTTGAGATGTATTTTGCACCACACAATGAGTCTTCCTTAGGAAGCCACAATTGAACCAAAACCCCTTCTCTCCTCACTTCACTTGGCCGAGCAACAAGAGAGGAGAAGAGCTCTCCTTTGTTCTTCATTTTTCATCTTCAATTCATGCACCAAAATTCATCCAAATCACACCAAACTTGGAGACCACTTAGCAAACCCCTTGGAGATTATATCTAGCTAAGGAAGAGGGGAGCTTTCACGGTTTCTTGGAGCTTCAAGAGGGCCAAAAAATTCTGACCTTGCAAACCAAAGGAGTAGGTAATGATCAACCCTTGGATTCTTATCTTTTGGAGATTATATGACAAGATTAAGCTCATGCATGCACTTGTTACTTGATTATGGTGTAAAAAAATGTGATTGTGGGCTCTTGGAATTCCCACACTTGGGTTGTTGTTGCTGATTTGATGATTGATGGTGATTATATTGTTGGTTTAGTGGTTATAATGATGCATTAGTGGTGGGTAATTAGTAGGAACTTCATTGGGTGTAAGAAGCTAAACTTTCCGATTTTGCCCCTGCCATGTTCGGCCATTTCCAGGCCAATTTTTAATGGTTTAATGGCTTGAATTGGATGTTTGTAGGATGTATTAGATGTGTGAAAAATTTCATTGAAAAATAATGAGGTTTGAATGGGCAAATGAATTTTTTTTCAGAAACCAGCAAATCTGGAAAACTGATTCGCGTATGCTCTGACCAGCAGTAGTATTTTGGCTATAACTCTGTCCTCGGATGTCGAAATCATGTGCCGTCGGTGGCGTTTGAAACTAGACATTCCTAGCTTAATTTGGTATATAATGCACGTTCTGATTCTTTGTGAGCAAGCCGAACCAAATGTTTTAAGTTCGCTGTCCTGTTACTCTGTTCATCTGGAATGAGGTGTTCAGGCAGCAACTTGATGCCCGAATTTGAACCAGATGGGTGCCGAATTTGGAAAAGATTTCTTCTGTGATATTTTAACTCTATGAATGTATTTTCCAACGGCATAAGCCATGCTCGATTTTGAGCTATAATGACTGAGTTGTGACTGAAACAAGTGGACTGCTCTGTTTTGGAAAACCCTAATGTTTGGACTGGTTTGGAACCAAATCTTGGAGTGAACTTGTTAGTTGATGTTTTTGATATTAAACACTTACCAAAGATATTATGGGTGTATCTTAGACCCTTATTTTACAAATGAACCATGGTTGGATAACTTTCTTGGTTAAACGATTGGAAATTTGGAAAATGAAAGTCAAAGGCAGATTGCCTTAGGATTTTTCTTGAACTTTGGTTGGCTAATTAACTACCTTGCCGAAGGTATTTTTCCCCGAAATTCGATATAGGGATACTTTCCATATAGTATTGAAATACTGCCAATTTTGGTGCCGATTCAAGTTCGTTTCGATACCTAATTGAATTACTAAAGTTAGAGGTTCAAATCTGGAAAATTCTCATCCAGTCTTGAATTTGCTCAACTTCGGGCTACCGTATCTCGGTGCTCGAAACTCCGATTCTTGATCCGCTTGTTTTGTCATACACTTTACTTGCAACACTAATTGAGCTGAAAATTTCAGAGGCCGGTTTGCAACGTGTGAATCGTGCCGAATCTCCAAAGTTGGCCGAAATCCAACTTAATTCTGCCATGAAAACCAACCCTGCGTCTTCAAGCCCATTTTTGATCACTTTTCACTTCGATTCATGGAAAAGTGTCTTCTAGGAACTTATAGTACTCTCTCAGAGGATTCCAACGGTATAAAGTTTTCCAATTCTTGACTTATACCGAGCGAGTTACGATTTTTCAAAGATTTAGGATAAAACTGAAATTCTCACATTTCAAGGCAAAGGAGTTTTTCCAAAACTCTTAATTCTCGTAGTATTATTCAAACGTTTTGCCCTCGATTTTCATGATAAAAACTCAAATAATATTGTACCTAATAAAAGGCAAGTTGAACCTCGATTTACGTGTAATTGAGGTTCCTTTTTGCAAAATAATTCTTAGATTGTACTAGTGTACAATCTTCCTTGATAAGTGGGTTAATTGTGTGATTATCCACTATTAAATTGCCAGGCACGCAAGGAGACCTTCAAGAGGATCTCACCGTGGACACTTGAACTTCCGGAAAATAATTCTTATTGAATTGCTCGGTGAGTGTCAAGTGTGTGAATTTTGATACTTGCTTATTTGTGGGATTTGTTGAAAGTTTTAAAAATAAGGGCGGGTGCGTACTTTATCGCACTCGTTCTAATTTCAAATGAATGAATGAAATGTATTGAATGAATGAATGAAATGCAATGTTATGTCATGAATGCTTATGTCGTTGGAGTGAACCTCCTCGACTTTCAAATGAATGGGGGACGCCCAAACTCATAGGCCGTCCTTAGACTCGAGCCAGCAATGGGCTTGGTCGGGGATTTGGACGAGCCATGAGATACAAATAAGCTCGACCTAATAAGAGGTCTTGCTTGGCATACTCGTTGAGTATCGCCCAATATTGGCCATTGTGGGCCCTTGAGGTGTACGGTGGACGGAGGGAAGTAAGTGGTGATCTACGGAAATGGAAATACCGACCCGGTTGACAGGAGGGTCAACGCGGGAAGGTATACGAATGACAACGGCAGATCGAGTGGAACTTAGCTCCTGAGAGCTACTATATCCTTGAATTGTTTCTGATTACCTTTCATGTTTGATTGATTGATTATTGGAAAGACAGGGCTTTAATTATTAAATTTGGGATTGTTATTTGACTAAGTGCTTGCATGTGTGTTCTTGGCCTCACGAGCGTTAGCTCACCCTATAGTTTTGTTTTCCTTAACAGGACCGACTCTTGGAGAAATATGGAGAAACCATCCGTTGTAATTTTGTTAAGACTCCTGTTATATATTTTGACTAGGCCCTGGTTTGGGTTGTACTTTTGGAAATTGTAAACTTGAAAAGTTTGGGCCCTGATGTGTACTTTGAATTTAAGTCGTTTCATGATTACCCGATGTACTGGATATACATTAAGTGACTTATTAAGCTTGAACGCTTCCGCATTATTATATTCATGTTGCTCTCGTCGAAGTGTTTAGTTCGATTTTAAATTGAATGGATTTGCTCGAGTCCTGGCGTGAGCTGGGCAGGCGTCCGCGGATACCCTTTGGTCCGCCTTAGGGAGATGTGGGGCGTCACATTCCCCAGTACAGTCCCCATGGCATGTCAATTTTCACGACCAAGCCCTCGCCGGCTCGATTCAATTGACTACCTACGGGGTTGAGTTCAGTAATACAGTAAGGCCGTTGGATACTCGTCCAAACGACACCAAATCAGTTTTCCATGAATGGAATTCAATATCTCATATATCAAGTGTGAGAACCCTCATTTTTAAAATACAATTTTTCCAAACTACATGCCTTGCACCAAGATTTAAACCACCTCTTATATGCCCTAACATTATATTTCACAATGTGTTACAACAAATCCCTTGTATTGACCCTCACTTTAAAACACAATTTTCTTATTTACATGCCTTATTGTAAGATCTAGACCATTTATTATATGCCCTTATAAAATATTTCTACATGTTACAATAATTTCCATGTATAATGTTCCATTTTATTTTACTTGAAGTAAGAATATTTTCTTGAGCTATATTAAATTAATGCACCACTTGTGTTTGTCCAAGTGTTCTTTTGTTAGTGGTAGCAAGTTATGTGAGTGATTAGAGATGTTAATCATGTATTGGTACATTTGGAAAGTTAAGTAGACCATTAGTCAAAGATTAAGAAAGGTTTGGTTAAGAAAAGGGCCATGTGGCAAAACCTTGACCATAGACTTGTTGACTAAGGATTAAGAGACAAAATAAAAACTTAGCAAACCCTTTCTTTTCTTCTCATGTTGGCCGAATTTCAGCTCAAGGAAGAGAGAGAGAGAGAGAGCTCCCAAATCAGGTTTTCTTACCTAAACAAATCAAAGACCAAAATTCAAGAGAGGAATTTAGGGTTTGCAAGGAAGCTTTCTTTGTTTTTAGTGTTGAATCCCAACCTTGGAGCCTCTACTTGGTGGATTTCTTGGTGATTTGAACACCTTGTAAGTAAGGTAAGTACTCTTTAATTTGGGGGTTTTATGTGTTAGATCACCTACTATAAGCTCTAATCATGAATTGCAAGTTGTTGTGGTTGGAATTGGAAGTTAACCCCTTGAATTAAACAAGTAGTGGATGAATTGTTAGTATGCACACCAAGTGTTTGATGAAATGTTCAACCCTTATTCATGTATGTTTATGAGGTATTGATATGCTTTAAAACCCTATATGGTCAGATGTAATACTTGGGATATGCAAAAAGTGAAAATAATGAGAAGAGTGAAAGTTGGGAAAGAATTAAGTGTGCTGACCGAAATTTGTCCAGCTTGCTGTCCGAATTTTGCCCTGATGTTTCATGCATATGTTGGCTACAAATGTGAGTGATATATGTTGGGTTATGTGTGTAGAGGTTGTCTACAAAAAATTAGCCAATTTGGTTGAGTAAATTTTGAGTTGCAAGCAAAGGGACAAAACTGGACTAGGTCCAGAAACTTTCTGTCCAGCCATGTTGTAAAGGCTATAACGTTTTACTCACTGATCCGAATTGAGTGCCATTTGTGGCATTGGAAAATAGACTCTTAGAGCTTTAAAATGGTACCTGGCTCATGTTCTGGTTCGTCCCGAGCAATTCGTGGCAAGTCGTGGAAGTCGGCTACCTGTGCGGTACTGTTCATCCGAGGCAGTCCAGAAATTTCTTTTGGTTTCTTAATTTTGAGCCACTTATGTTGGGATTTTGGAAATGGTTTCTTCTAGACAAATTTAGCCTTATGAGCCTAGTTTCCAATGCAACTGACGGAACCTAATTCCAACTTTCCCACAATGAGAAATGACCATTTTCCCGAGGCTGACCGGGCGAGATAATTTAACCCGTAATGAAGTCTTTGAGCTTTAGTGAAACTTTTCTCTTGCCAAACTTTTATGTACATACTAGACTTGTTTGCCATGAACTTTCACCGTGGTTTAGACCCTATTTGCATGCCGGATTAAGTAACTTAAGCTACTCACTTGGCCTCTTACTGAATCTATACTTTAGTAGGGAACGAATCCAATCATTAATGTTTTCACTCGTTGACCTAGGTTTGGGCAACGACGGTGATCGTAACTGAGACGTTTGACGTCGATTATTACTTTTGCTTGACAGGTGAGTGTTCCACTACCTGCTGTGACGGCCCCACCTCCCCCTAGGGCGTACCAAAGGGTTCAACGGGTCGCCTGCCCAGCTCTCGCCAGGACTCACTCACTATGGAACTCGAATCATGTATATACATCCATAGACAATAGATGCTCAAGTAAAAGATAAGAAACTTCTACACACCAGAAGTCTTCAAAGTTTTTACCATTCAAGTACAACCATCGAATATACAAGGGTTCTCATTCCTCATACAACCAGCCCGTGCCAAGCACTAGGGCGAGAACCATTACAAGGCCAAAGAACTAGATCAACTAGACTATACAGAACTCTCGTCCTTGCTCGCCTTCCCCTGCTAAGGAAAACAATTGACGTGGTATGAGCTAAAAAGCCCAGTGAGGTTCTATATACATAAACAAGTAATTAAACAAGGAACATTAGTCATGTAATAACAATTAATCCAGAAAACTTTATGTATAGTTCATGAGTGGTTGGGACTTATTACAGGTATGGAGCATATCACAGGTATAACACATGATTTCATGTTGGCATTTTAGCATGGAACAATTATCGTGATACACGGTAACCATATACTGAAGGATACGGTGTTCCGGTGGAACTTTGTCGGTCCTCTGCACCTTATAACTTCCGAATCCCCACGGTTGACTGGCCATCACCTTATCCCTCCAGTGGTAATACTCGAGTATACCGACGGTTGTCCAGGGTTCCAACCTACCCGACCGAGCCCAGTCCTGGCTCGAGTAGGTCGGTAACCGAGGCAGGGCCCAAGTTCAGCTTAGAGCTTACAACATGCACAACTAACCAAGTAAATCGGTAAACGGTAAATGGTAAAATTCATCAATTGAATAGGTCGAATGAGGTAAAGTACACACTCGCCTAACAATGATGGACAACTTCATATAGCATGTGATTCATGATAATTAAGTAATCAAGTGGACACTTAGCACGTAAGCAATACAAATTGATTTCATGGGAGCATGTAATTCACGGATATCACGTAATCACATAAATTGGAAATCGAGTAAACAGATAGTCAAGTAATCTGGTAGTCACAGAAAACACGGGTATATAGAACACTCACCTATTTACGCACAACAACGTGCAAAATATCCTTCCGGATATTATCTTTAGTCACCGAGAAAACCTAAGATTAAATGAAAAGAATATTACCACTCATTTGTCACAACCAATTAGGTGCAATCAAAGAGACTCGTCGCATGATGAGTAGAACGTATAAAAAGACTTTAAAGTGGAACGTGGACATTTGGACTCGTGGATAAAATAACTAGGGTTTCATAGGCCACACATAAAACCAACTCAAAAGGGTTATAAAATTTTCTAATGGAAACACTTGAACTAAAGACAAATCAAAATCCAACTAGATAGACTAGGAAATACCATTTTCGGAATCGTTTATG
Organism: Coffea canephora; assembly: GCA_036785865.1. Classification (NCBI taxonomy): domain Eukaryota; kingdom Viridiplantae; phylum Streptophyta; class Magnoliopsida; order Gentianales; family Rubiaceae; genus Coffea; species Coffea canephora. The sequence continues at coordinate 22,396,939 of CM071917.1, forward strand.
TGGTTGAAACTTATCTTATATTCAAGTAGATATTATAGACTAATTGTCTTAATGAAATTCATGAAAAAGAGAGGACAAAATACTCAAGAAAATCCTAAACTACTCCTCTTTATTTGGTAAGAGTAAGTAAACATTTGGAGTTTCCAATTGAAGAAGGATCATGTTTTTAAGATGGAAAAACGGTCATAGTATTTTACAAGTTCAAATAAACCTTAGCTTTCGGGCGAAAATTTGGGCAGCATGCCCTTTGTGTTTACCTAATTTTCCAGCCATTTTGGCTTCATTATTTTTCGTCAACCACAACCCAACATCACACATAATCAATTCAAGTCAAGAGCCGTTCCATAGGCTCACAATATCATAAGAATAAGAAATACAGAAATAACAAGTGCAGAAATTCAATTTAGCAAAAGACAGATTTGACGTATGAAAGCGGAAATAACTTATCCGAGGTTACGCTTATCGGATTAAGACGCAACTTATGCCGTTTCGAAGCTAAGACACAGGGTTACAATGTTCATGAAGGTCACTTAGTCCAGTTTCTAATGTAACTTGGTCAAATTCTCAAATTACTAAACCAGAAATCAATTCGTCGGCTGTTTAAATACATTACACTGTAATGGACATATCTCAGAGTACACAAGTCCGAATCAGGTTTTCTTAGAGGCATTTGAAAGATAATTCAGAATACTACAACTTTCATGTTTTGGAAAAAAGCTAAATCAGAATGAATACTAGTCAAAAAACGTGATAAACTGGACTTAACTGATGAAACGGACTGCTGGGAAATTTTTAAAACAGTGAGGGTATTTTGGACTTTTCACATCCTACGTTGCTCCGATTGAGCTGAAATTTTATAGGCACCTATAAAACACCATTATCTACAACTTTCATTCTTTGACATAAGGCCAATTCGGCCTCTAAGATAAGGCTACAAAACCGGACAGAAGTGAAACATGAAATTCCAGAAATCTGGAAATTCTTGAAATCAAATGCTAATTTCTTTATTTTTGGCTTGCTTCACCATCTTAACTTCCCATATTAGACTTTAAACATCAAAGCCCCAAATTTTAAGCACTAGAAAAATCATAGGAAAGCTGAAAAATATTCCAATAAAATGGAAAATCATGACCCAAGCCTCTATTTCACCACATACCTCAATAATTCAACCATATGTGACATATTTAACGACTAATCGTGAATTTAATCGGAGAGTCAAGGTTCCAGCATGTATACCTTTCCAAGGAGACTAGAAACAAGTGTTCAAGGCCTTTGTTCCTCAAGAAAATTACACCGGTAGGTAGCCTTTGTGCTAGATAACAACTTAATCGGAGTAGATTTGCGCGAATAGAAGAAACTTTTCAAGATTTGGAGAAGAAATGAAGGAGAATGAGATGAACTCTCTTTGTCTCTCTCTCTCTCTCTTATTTCAGCCAAGATGCAGAATTAATGAAGGAAATTAAGCTAAGCTTGTGTTATAAGAAGGTTGGAAAGCTAAGGATTAATTCTAGCCACAAGTTTGGCTAACACTTGGACTAATCTTGACCACAAATTTTTCTCTCCCTTGTTGCATTTCTAACCTCTAATTTTCGGCCAATAGGAGGGCTAAGAGGGGGAAGATATTTTGCTCCATTAATGATAAACTTGTATGGCAAGAAAGTGGTGATCAAGTGGTGGTTCAATCGGTAGTACGCGGTACACGTCGGTGTGACGCGTTTTCTCTTAAATCGCACGTACTAGGGTTTTTACTTCCAATTCACTAACTTTTTATCATTGCTTCTAACCACATATTATTTCTCACTTAAAAGTCACTCTTAAGCACCAAATTTGATCCTTACTCGGTACCGGATAATTATACTGCGGTTACACGAAAAATCCGATTTCACCTTGAATTGAAAACGAATAGGAAAACCCTAATTTCCTATGGTCATTGGCACTTTTCTAGGGTGATTGAACCATGGATAACATGAAATAATAATTTCCAAATAATTTTCAAATAAAAGGGAATTTTTGAGAAATATGCAAGGAATTTGCGAGTCCTCACACTCTCTCCCCCTTAAAAGAATTTCGACCTCGAAATTCCAACTTGCATTAATCAGATCAAAAAAATAGCTCTCGAAAGTTGATCACGTACTAAGAATCATTTCAATCTCACCCCAAGGATCTTTTGGGTTACAATATTTTCCCGACTCAGCTAAGATGACCCCGTCCGGTCTCTCACGTCACTTCCTAGTCACTCGATGTCCGTAGATTTCTTATATTCATTTTAGTCGGACAAAGCCTGTTCATATTCCAAAATACAAGTCTCAAGTACTTAGCAGCGCCTCAACTCTAGAGTACTCAGGCACAAGAATCCGAAATAAGATAATTCACATCTCGAGCTGCAGTCTCAAGAGCAAACTATCTACAATCGAAATTCCTACCTGACGTACCTATCTATGGTCCTCAGATACCATGAGAAAGATTTAAGGCCGATAACATTTATGATCCATAACTTATGCTCGAACGAACACTTAATCCTTCATACTTATTCACCACTTAGTCCAGGCTCACTCCGCGCAAAGACCACGCGAAGCAGCTATAGGTTTTATCCCTCAATTGCTTACCTTTCAAATCAAATCAAATCCCACAGTCCGGCATCCCAAACTTTAAGCCTAGGATACACTACAGAAATCTGAAGCCTAAGCTCTGATACCACCTGTGACGGCCCCACCTCCCCCTAGGGCGTACCAAAGGGTTCAGCGGGTCGCCTGCCCAGCTCTCGCCAGGACTCACTCACTATGGAACTCGAATCATGTATATACATCCATAGACAATAGATGCTCAAGTAAAAGATAAGAAACTTCTACACACCAGAAGTCTTCAAAGTTTTTACCATTCAAGTACAACCATCGAATATACAAGGGTTCTCATTCCTCATACAACCAGCCCGTGCCAAGCACTAGGGCGAGAACCATTACAAGGCCAAAGAACTAGATCAACTAGACTATACAGAACTCTCGTCCTTGCTCGCCTTCCCCTGCTAAGGAAAACAATTGACGTGGTATGAGCTAAAAAGCCCAGTGAGGTTCTATATACATAAACAAGTAATTAAACAAGGAACATTAGTCATGTAATAACAATTAATCCAGAAAACTTTATGTATAGTTCATGAGTGGTTGGGACTTATTACAGGTATGGAGCATATCACAGGTATAACACATGATTTCATGTTGGCATTTTAGCATGGAACAATTATCGTGATACACGGTAACCATATACTGAAGGATACGGTGTTCCGGTGGAACTTTGTCGGTCCTCTGCACCTTATAACTTCCGAATCCCCACGGTTGACTGGCCATCACCTTATCCCTCCAGTGGTAATACTCGAGTATACCGACGGTTGTCCAGGGTTCCAACCTACCCGACCGAGCCCAGTCCTGGCTCGAGTAGGTCGGTAACCGAGGCGGGGCCCAAGTTCAGCTTAGAGCTTACAACATGCACAACTAACCAAGTAAATCGGTAAACGGTAAATGGTAAAATTCATCAATTGAATAGGTCGAATGAGGTAAAGTACACACTCGCCTAACAATGATGGACAACTTCATATAGCATGTGATTCATGATAATTAAGTAATCAAGTGGACACTTAGCACGTAAGCAATACAAATTGATTTCATGGGAGCATGTAATTCACGGATATCACGTAATCACATAAATTGGAAATCGAGTAAACAGATAGTCAAGTAATCAGGTAGTCACAGAAAACACGGGTATATAGAACACTCACCTATTTACGCACAACAACGTGCAAAATATCCTTCCGGATATTATCTTTAGTCACCGAGAAAACCTAAGATTAAATGAAAAGAATATTACCACTCATTTGTCACAACCAATTAGGTGCAATCAAAGAGACTCGTCGCATGATGAGTAGAACGTATAAAAAGACTTTAAAGTGGAACGTGGACATTTGGACTCGTGGATAAAATAACTAGGGTTTCATAGGCCACACATAAAACCAACTCAAAAGGGTTATAAAATTTTCTAATGGAAACACTTGAACTAAAGACAAATCAAAATCCAACTAGATAGACTAGGAAATACCATTTTCGGAATCGTTTATGTGGTTGAAACTTATCTTATATTCAAGTAGATATTATAGACTAATTGTCTTAATGAAATTCATGAAAAAGAGAGGACAAAATACTCAAGAAAATCCTAAACTACTCCTCTTTATTTGGTAAGAGTAAGTAAACATTTGGAGGTTCCAATTGAAGAAGGATCATGTTTTTAAGATGGAAAAACGGTCATAGTATTTTACAAGTTCAAATAAACCTTAGCTTTCGGGCGAAAATTTGGGCAGCATGCCCTTTGTGTTTACCTAATTTTCCAGCCATTTTGGCTTCATTATTTTTCGTCAACCACAACCCAACATCACACATAATCAATTCAAGTCAAGAGCCGTTCCATAGGCTCACAATATCATAAGAATAAGAAATACAGAAATAACAAGTGCAGAAATTCAATTTAGCAAAAGACAGATTTGACGTATGAAAGCGGAAATAACTTATCCGAGGTTACGCTTATCGGATTAAGACGTAACTTATGCCGTTTCGAAGCTAAGACACAGGGCTACAATGTTCATGAAGGTCACTTAGTCCAGTTTCTAATGTAACTTGGTCAAATTCTCAAATTACTAAACCAGAAATCAATTCGTCGGCTGTTTAAATACATTACACTGTAATGGACATATCTCAGAGTACACAAGTCCGAATCAGGTTTTCTTAGAGGCATTTGAAAGATAATTCAGAATACTACAACTTTCATGTTTTGGAAAAAAAGCTAAATCAGAATGAATACTAGTCAAAAAACGTGATAAACTGGACTTAACTGATGAAACGGACTGCTGGGAAATTTTTAAAACAGTGAGGGTATTTTGGACTTTTCACATCCTACGTTGCTCCGATTGAGCTGAAATTTTATGGGCACCTATAAAACACCATTCTCTACAACTTTCATTCTTTGACATAAGGCCAATTCGGCCTCTAAGATAAGGCTACAAAACCGGACAGAAGTGAAACATGAAATTCCAGAAATCTGGAAATTCTTGAAATCAAATGCTAATTTCTTTATTTTTGGCTTGCTTCACCATCTTAACTTCCCATATTAGACTTTAAACATCAAAGCCCCAAATTTTAAGCACTAGAAAAATCATAGGAAAGCTGAAAAATATTCCAATAAAATGGAAAATCATGACCCAAGCCTCTATTTCACCACATACCTCAATAATTCAACCATATGTGACATATTTAACGACTAATCGTGAATTTAATCGGAGAGTCAAGGTTCCAGCATGTATACCTTTCCAAGGAGACTAGAAACAAGTGTTCAAGGCCTTTGTTCCTCAAGAAAATTACACCGGTAGGTAGCCTTTGTGCTAGATAACAACTTAATCGGAGTAGATTTGCGCGAATAGAAGAAACTTTTCAAGATTTGGAGAAGAAATGAAGGAGAATGAGATGAACTCTCTTTGTCTCTCTCTCTCTCTCTTATTTCAGCCAAGATGCAGAATTAATGAAGGAAATTAAGCTAAGCTTGTGTTATAAGAAGGTTGGAAAGCTAAGGATTAATTCTAGCCACAAGTTTGGCTAACACTTGGACTAATCTTGACCACAAATTTTTCTCTCTCTTGTTGCATTTCTAACCTCTAATTTTCGGCCAATAGGAGGGCTAAGAGGGGGAAGATATTTTGCTCCATTAATGATAAACTTGTATGGCAAGAAAGTGGTGATCAAGTGGTGGTTCAATCGGTAGTACGCGGTACACGTCGGTGTGACGCGTTTTCTCTTAAATCGCACGTACTAGGGTTTTTACTTCCAATTCACTAACTTTTTATCATTGCTTCTAACCACATATTATTTCTCACTTAAAAGTCACTCTTAAGCACCAAATTTGATCCTTACTCGGTACCGGATAATTATACTGCGGTTACACGAAAAATCCGATTTCACCTTGAATTGAAAACGAATAGGAAAACCCTAATTTCCTATGGTCATTGGCACTTTTCTAGGGTGATTGAACCATGGATAACATGAAATAATAATTTCCAAATAATTTTCAAATAAAAGGGAATTTTTGAGAAATATGCAAGGAATTTGCGAGTCCTCACACCTGCTACTTGTTATGTGAAATATTTGTGTACTTCAAAGTATTGAATTGTTATTGATTGAGCCAAACACTGTTTTAATTAAAATTGAGGCGAGTGTGTACTTTATCGCACTTGACCTTCCTGGTTATTTTTCTTTTCACTGAGGCTCTACTTACTGAATGAATTAACATGAAATGAGATATTGCTATACATGACTGTGCTTAAGTTGCGTGGATGACATTCCACCAACTACTGTTACTGTTTGGGTACCCAACCTCATAGGTGAGTCGGTTGTATCGAGCCAGCAAGGGCTTGGTCGAGAAGGCCGATAAACCTTGAGGACTGTTTACTGTTCACTGGAAATCGAATCTTGCTTGGAGGTCCCTAGTGAAGCATAGCCGTTGTGCTTGCTTGTTGTGTTGTCCAGCACCACTAGTGATAAAAATCCTCGGCTTGATACTGTTTCATTGGAATCCTTGAGCATTGGAAACTCGGATTCCTGGTATACTCAAGTATTACCAAACTACTGTTTATGGAGTGCGGGCCCGGTGGGGGGTTGTTTGGTGGACGGAGACTGGTGAAAGTGGTGTGCTACGGACCTATATACTGTTACAAGTGTTGACGGAGTGTCAACAGGAGGCAATTATGATCAAGCTCAAGTGGACCTTTGGCTTTTGAAAGCCACCCGTATCCTTGAATTGAACTGTGATTAAACTGTTATTTTACTGTACGGTGTTTAGTTGGCTATTTTGTGATTTTATGTGGCTATGTGTTTACTTGTTTACCTGGAACCTCACTGGGCTTTAGCTCACCCCATTCCCTTTGTTTTCCTTAACAGATCGGGAAGGGATTTGATCGAGGGATTTCTTAGCTTTATTTTGCCGTTCTTGCGTTGTGAGGTTGTAACTTTCGTTTAAACAAACTTGTAAACTTAAATTCTTAAGGGTGATTTATATTATGTAATTTTGAGTGAAGCGTGGTAAGTTGGCATGCGATGATATGTGTACTAAGCTGAATTGTTGGATTAGTGATTATGTTTGAGTTAGTGTTTCAATCCCCTGCATTGTCAAATGTTACATTCATTTTATTGATGATATTAGTACTTTGAACGACTGAGTCCTGGCGAGAGCTGGGCAGGCAGTCCGCTGATATCCTAGGGTTTGCCCTGGGGAGAGGTGGGGCTGTCACATCAAGTGCAGTCTTTCAGTGAAATGGTAAACAGTCATTAACGGTATCACAAGGGGTGAGGGCAGTCAAGTACACCCTCACCTCAATCAATTCCAATAGCCAAATAAGCCTTTAAGGCATCAAATTCACATATAGCAAAACCACATTGTAACATTTAAGTGAGTAGTATACTCACCAACCAAGTAAATGGTGTTCATGCATCGTCGTCACAAGACCTTCATGAACTACCGTCACGCCCTAGAACACGCAAACAAATACAATGAGACTCGATAATGAGTCATAAAGCAATGCCAATCACAACCCCAATAGGGTTTCATATACATATACAAGCATCATAGGTAACCAGAAATTCAAGAAATGGCATTAGCTTTGGCCCCGAATAAAAAACAGTTTTGTCCTTATTTTGCGGTAATGGCACCAATTTCACTACGATTATCGGATGAGGGTGTAAGACCCACCGTTTTGAAGCTAAGAAACAGGGATACAACAATGTAGAAGGTCACTCAGTCCAATTCCTAGCACAACTAGGTCAAATATGCAAAATACCAAACCAGAACCTTAATTACAGGTTTACAATTTACACTATGCTGTAATCAGTACAACTCAGTGTATACAGGTCTAAATTCTGAAATTCCAAAGGCATATGGTAGCTAGGACATCAAGCTACATTTCATCAGAAGACCTCAACAACAAATTCCAAAGCAATTCCAGTCAAAACAGCCAATTACAGACGCAGTTCTGCCATCCTGATGAACCCAGAACAGAAACAGTAATTTTGGTATTTCTCACTCTACACTACTCCAAAAAACCTGAAATTTTACAGGCACTTCAAAAACATCAATACCTACAACTTTCATGTTTTATGCAAAGGCCAATTTGGCCTCTATCCATATGATACAAAACCGGACAGAAAAGGGGATATAAAACCACTTTCTCAAATTCCTTCCAAATCCAAAATTGGTTGCAATTACCCATCATTCACACCTACTAGAGTCATTAAACATCATTTTCAACCATCATGGACAGCCACAACATCATGACCAAATTAAACCAGAAAAATCATCACTAAATTAAAAACTTCACCAATTCATCTCAAACCAAGAAATAAATCACAAATTTCATCACTTTAGCTCCCATTAGGCACAAATTAAGCTTCATTAAGTGAAGGAGGAAGTTCAATAACCACTCACCTAGAAAACAAGAGAGGTATAGTTGTTGGACACCTTAGCTTCTCCAAAAACTTCACCAAATCACTTACTAGCACCAACTAGAGGGATTCTATGGAGTAGAAACTAGATCAAGCAAGTGTTTTGAAGGATTTGAGCTAGATAATTGCCAAAGTTTGAAGAGGTTTTTCTTCCTTCTTTGCTAGAGAGAGGGCCGGCCACAAGGAGGTAAGAAAAGAGTGAATTTTGGTTAATTTGTGAGATATTTAACCAATTAGTCAAAAGGTCAAAAGCCATGAATAGTTGTCTACAAGTGTAACCACTCTTATGGTGACAAGTGTCACTCCATTTAAAGCATCTCTATCCATTAGTTCCCTCTCACATCAATCACATCTCAACCTCTACTTATCTCTTAACACCCGATAAATTTCACTCAGTATCCGGAACTTAACCTCCTTGGCCGAATTTTTCCGAACTTTTCGTACTAACGGGTCCCACGTCCGTTATATATCCTTAATTTTTCAAAAACTATCCAATACTAGAAAAATCATCTACAAACTATATCTGCTCATTAAAAATATCTAGAAAATTTTCCTACTAAAGAAAATGCAGAAAACAAACCATTAAATAAATAAAACCCTAGAAAATGGGAAAAGTACGGGTTCTCACAAGGTAGAGGAAAGAAGCTCCAACCGAGGTTCATTGGACCTTACAAGATTCTCCAAAGGGTTGGTAAGGTAGCGTATCGCTTGGAATTACCGTCCAGTCTCTCTCAAATCCACGATGTTTTCCACGTCTCGAAGCTCAAGAAGTACTATCCCAACCTATCCCATATCTTACAGCCGGAGGAAATTGACATAGATGAATCGCTCGTTTACGAAGAGAAACCTGTCCAATTGCTTGACCGGAAAGTTAAAGAGCTGAGAAACAAGCAGATTCCGTTGGTTAAGATGCTGTGGAGAAACCATGGGGTAGAGGAAGTTACCTGGGAGGTGGAGGAAGATATGCAAAAGAAATACCCTGAACTTTTCGTGAGTTAAGGTGAGAAATTTCGAGGGCGAAATTCTTTTAAGGGGGAGAGGGTGTGAGACTCCGTAAATTTTCTCATTTTCTAGGTCTTATTCTATTTAATGGCATGTTTTTCTGCATTTTATTTATTAGGAAAAATTTTTTAGATAATTTTTATGAGTGAATATAGTTTTTAGATGATTTTTCTAGTATCGGTTAGTTTTTGAGAAATTAAGAGCGTATACCAGACGTGGGACCCGCTAGTGCGGAAAGTTCGGAAAAATTCGGCCAATTAGGTTAAGTTTTGGATACTGGGTTTAATTTATCGGGTGTTATGAGATAATTAGAGGTTACCAAGTGGATTGGTGTGAGAGGAACAAAGAGATAGCCATGCATTTAATGAAAGTGACAAGTGTCACTTAGAGATTAATTCTTACTTTTGACCACTATTCACCCTTTTACCATTTTACCAAATAAACTAAAAATTGACCAAAATTACCTCTCATTTTCACTCCTCTTGGCCGGCCGTCTTCAAAGGAAAAGGAACGAAAAGCTCGCAATTTTCTAGTCTCCAATCCTGGGCAATCTTCAATTCTAACCGATTAATCTTGTATTTGCTCCATAAAAACCCTTAAGTGAGTGGTTGTGAGGTGATTAGTGAAGTGGTTTGGAAGCTTAAGGTGCTAAGTTGCCTCTTTTCCTTGGTTGCTAAGGTGAGTAGTTAAGGAACCTCTCTTTTCTATCTAATGGTGGTTAATTAGTGGCTTATGGTAGCCTGAGAGGTGATTGTATGGGTTATTTCATGATTTTGGTTGAGATTGGTGCAATTTTCTATTTAATCATGATTTTTCTGTTTTCATATGTTTATTATTAGTTGGCCATGAATGATGGTTGGAAATGATCTAGAATGAAGCTAGAAGGTGTAAGTTGTGGTTAATTGCAGAAAATTTCTGCTTTGAAAGGAAATTTTTGGAATTAGGGTTTCAATTAAACCCATTCTGCCCGGTACTGTTCCTCCTAGTTAGAGGCCGAATTGGCCTTGGGTTAAAACATAAAAGTTGTATAGGATGGTATTTTATAGTTGCCTACAAAATTTCAGGCTAATCGGAGCAACATAGCCTATGAAAATACTGAAATACCCCTGTTGCCCTGTTTCTGTCCGAACCTAAAAATCAGCTTTGGTAATTGGTTAATTTGATTGGGAATACTACAGATTTGGTTGTTGATATTTTCTTAAGAAATATAACCTGGTATCTTAGCTTTTGGATGGCTTTGGAATCACTAGAATTGGACTTAGGCAGCCTGAATTATGGTTATTTAACCAGAATGCGGTTTGTTAACCTGTTTTTGCGGTTCTAGTGTAGTACATTGAACTTTTGACCTAGTTTCACTACAAACTGGACTGAGTGCCTTCTTCAACATTGTAGCCCTTTCTTTTAGCTTCGAAACAGTGTATTTTTTACATCCATCTGATAATCGTAGTGCTAGTGGTGCCAAAACCGCTAAACGATGTCAAAAACTGTTTTAGGGTTTAGATCTTAACTTCATTTCCGGACTTTCCCTAGCTCACTCCAGTACTTATACGTTCTAATGGAGCCTTATTTTGGTAGTATGTGGAATTGGTTTATGACTTGTAATCGAGTCTTATTGTGCTTATTTGAATGTTTTAGGACGTGACGGTGGTTCAAGACGCTCTTTGGGCGGAAGTGTATGAAATATCATTTGCTTGCTTGGTGAGTGTACTACTCACTTGCTTGTTACTATGTTGCTTTGTTACATTGGAACTTGATGCCTTGAATGCTTATTTGTACCGTTGAAATTGATTAAAGTGAGGGTGTACTTGATCGCCCTCACCCCTTTTGTATTATATATGATTGTCCACTGTTTCACTGTGGTACTTGAACGGTACATGAAATATTAGGTTTGGTGTCGTTTGGACGAGTATCCAACGGCCATTACTGTCACTACTGAGCTCAACCCTATTGGTAGTCGATTGAATCAAGCCAGCGAGGGATTGGTCGTGAAAATTGACGAGCCATGGGGACTGTTATATGGAATCTTGTAGTAGTGAGACTCTTGATTCCGATATACTCGAGTATTACCAAATTTATACTGAATGGAGGTCGGGCCTGGTAGGGGTATGTTGGGTGGAAGGAATGGAAGTAAAGTGGAGCCTATTATTGGTTACTTATAAACATTGACGGAGGGTCAATGAAGTCCGATCAAGTATACAAGCGAGGAAAGGGGCTTTTGAGAGCCGTCCGTATCTTTTTGTCAATTCTATTGTTGTGTGCACTTGATATTGGAATGAAATGCTATATGTTTATATGAACCCCGTTGTTTGAGTGGTGATATCTCACTGGGCGTAAGCTCACTTTATTCTTTTTGTTTTTCTTACAGGAATTTGAATACTTTTGGAATGGCTTTGATAGTTGGTTGCCGAGTTGAGCTAGTTGTGAACACATTTTGTATAGCTCCTCGAAGAATGAAACCCTAGATGTATTTTGACCTGTTCCCTTTTTTGAATTGGAAGATTGAACCTGTACATGTGTAAATGAGATTGGTTATTTTGGTTTGCTATTTTGGCTTGTAAATGCTTAATTTCAAGGTGTATATGTTTGATTGATGTTTGGTGGGATTTCGGATAGATTCGGATTTCAAACGGCGAAGGAAAAATTTTTGGCGGGAAAGAACAGGGTCGAATCCGTCCAAGAATCCGGCCAGATTAGTGGCCGGATTGCCCTGAGAATTTTGGAAATCCGGCTTTGCTCTCTGGCCAGTATCCGACCAAGAATCCGGCTGGATTCTGACGTGTCAGTTACTATGCATGTCCGACTCCGATTTTCATTTTTTTTTATTTTGTGATTTTGAATTGTTTAAGCGCGCTTGTACTTTCTGGAACATTTTCAATCGCTTTAAACCATCCCGTTAGTCCTGGCGAGAGCTGGGCAGGCAGTCCGCTAACCCCTTTGGTTCGCCTTTGGGGGAGGTGGGACTGTCACAAACAATAACACTATGAATAACAATCAAAGTATAAGGATACAGGTGGCTCTCAAGAGCTATATTCCCACTGTATTACCAGAGCTTGATCAAGTAGTAGTTGACACTCCATCAACTTTCAAGTAAAGTAACCAGTCAGTAGAACACCACTTAGCTACAATCTGTGACGGCCCCAGCTTCCCCTAAGGCGAACCAGAGGGTTCGGCGGGTCGCCTGCCCAACTCTCGCCAGGACTACGGATCAGATTAGAGCTATTTGCTTCACTCCGGAACTTACAAACGCGCGTAAACAAGTCAAAATGGTAAAATAACCCAAAATAAAAAAAATGAAATCCGGAGCCGGCCATGAATAGTAACCGACCCGTCAGAACCCAACCGAAATAGCTAACAAACATTCACATCTGAACTTTAGCGTTTACAAATCAAAATGGCATACAAAAGCTTTCAAAAGTTAATACATATACACGGTTTGCCGAATCAAAAGAGAAAACGCCCCAAAAGTACACTTAGGGTTTTAATACATGAGCTATACAAAAGATATGTTCATCTAGCTCAATTTGGCAGCCATTTGTCAAATCCAGACCAAAAGGGTTTATTTTCCTGTAAGGAAAACAAAAGGAACGGAAAGGGGTGAGCTTGCGCTCAATGAGGTACCAAACAAATAGCATTAAAATCATGGCATTTCACATTTAACAAATCAGATACACATGTCAGATGTAAAGCACAGAAACCAATGATTCAAATCAGAAGGATACGGGTGGCTCTCAGGAGCCAAATTTCCAGCGCAGTACTTGATCCAAACCGGTTGACTCTCCGTCAACGTATATAGAACCTGTGAGAACCCGTAATTTTTCCAATTTCTAGGTTTTATTATATTTCTAGATTTTCTTATTTTCAATGATTTGTTTTCTGCACTTTCTGTATCCGGAAAATTTTCTAGATAAATTTTATGAGTAAATATAATTTTTAGATGATTTTTCTAGTATTGAATAGGTTTTGAGAAATTAAGAGTGAATACCGGACGTGGGACCCACTAGTGCGAAAAGTTCGGAAAAATTCGGCCAACTGAATTAAGTTTTGGATACTGGAATTAATTTATCGGGTGTTATGAGATATTTAGAGGTTGCAAATTTGGATTGATGTGAGAGGAAACAAAGTGATAGACTTGCATTAAATTAGGTGACAAGTGTCACCATTTGATTGGGTTACCTTTAAGACTACTATTCCATGTCTTACCATTGACCAAATAAATCACAAAATTAACCAAAAATTGCACCATTCTTTCCTCTCAAGTGCCGGCCCTCTCTCTCAAAGGAAGAAAGAAAACCTCTTCAAGTTTTGGCTTCAATCTTGCTTCAATCATCAAAACCAACCATCCAACCTTGATTTTTCTCCATAAAACACCTTCAAGTAGTGGTGGTGAGTTGTTGTGTGAAGTTATTTGGAAGGTTAAGGTGACCCATAGCTCTCTCTCTCTTGTTTTAAAGGTAAGTTGTGAAGAACCACCCCCCCTCCTTTAATTGATGCTTAAATCATGATTAATGAAAGTAGAAGATGCAAGTTTATGGATTATTTCTTGATTTGTGGTTGAAATGATGAAGTTTTATTATTTTTGGGGATTTTCCTGTTTTAAATATAAGCATAATTGTGTGGCTATCTAGGATGATTAGAAATGGTCCCTAATGACTTAAGGAGATGGGAAAAGTGATTAATTGCAACCAATTTCTGTTTTGGAAGAAAATTGAAAACCTAGGGTTCTTAAGTGGAGCATTCTGTCCGAAATTTTAGGTCATAGATAGAGGCCGAATTGGCCTTAGCTCAAAACATAAAAGTTGTAGGGAATGACATTTTAGAGGTGCCTACAAAATTTCAGGTCAGTCGGAGTAGTGTAGAATGAGATAAGTCGAAATTACTATTGCTGTTCTGGTTTTACCCGAAATTGGGATTTGCGACTGTTACTGGTTGTTTTGGTCTGGATTGCTTCTGAATTAGTTGTTGAGGCCTTCTAAAGAAATTTAGTCCTGTTTCTTAGCTTTCAGCTGGTTTTGGAATTTCTGGATTTGGACTTGTAGAGCCTGAGTTATGATGTTTCCGCTAGAATGCGTTTTGGTGAATCTGTTTTACGTTTTCGATGTAGTATCTTGTATTTTTGACCTGTTTTCACTCAAAACTGGGTTGAGTGACCTTCTGTGATGTTGTAGCCCTGTCTTTTAGCTTCGAAATGGTGGATCTTACACCTTCATCCGATAATCATAGGACATTTGGTACCATTACCGCAAAAAGAGGTCAAAAACTGTTTTTCAAGGCCAAAGCTAATTGCACTTCCGAATTTTCTGGTTTTCTCTAATGTTTGTATATGTTCATGGAACCCTATTGGGGTCATAATTGGCATTGGTTTATGACTCGTTATCGAGTCTCCATGTACTTGTTTGCATGTTTTAGGGCTCGCTCTCATTCCGGTCATTTCCTAGCTAACTTTTGTACTTGTACTACTTTGAGCCTAGGGAACGGCTTTTGGTAAATGAGATGACTTTTGTGTGAAATGTTGGGACTGATTTGAGGAAATAATGAAGCCTTAATGGCTGGAAAAGTAAGAATTTTAGGGGAGGTGCTGCCCGATTTTCTAGGCCGTTTGGTTCCTTTAAGTTGGATTTGCCTTTTGGTGGAAATGAAAGGCTTTTGGGTTGTTTGCGCCTAAGTCTTCATGTTACCTTTTCGTTTCCAAGAAAATCATGTTTTCCACCCTTGCATTAGTATTTCTTTGGCAAGGCGTACGACGTGTAGCCGAGCCTCATTTGTGCATTCCGTTTATTCGATTATGGATGTGAAACCTTCAATTGGTTTATTTTGATTATTTTAGGGTTTCTTGGCGATTAAGGCCAATCTGAAGTAAAAACTTTTGAAGTTGAGCCGGTGAGTGTACCACTCCCCTCCATTGCTGTTTAACTTGATTTCTATTCTGCAATCTGTTTATTTGTTCGAGACGAGGGTGTACTTTATCACACTCGTTCTCTAGTCTGTTCATATGCCAATTTACTATGCAAAATTTGAATCTGTTATCTGTGTCTGCATCTGTTCGGATTTCTATGACCTATGAGCTCAATCCTGTGGCTAAGTTATTCGAGTCGGGCCGGCAAGGGCCTGGACGATTAGATAACGAACCACGGTAGTCTGTTCGGGGATTTTGGGTATTGAGACCCTTGATTCCGGGTATACTCGAGTATTACCATTTTGTTCGTTTGAGGTGAGCGGGCCCGGTAAAGGGGTGTTTGGTGGACGGAATTCGGTGTTAAGAGGGGTCTACGGACGTGTTGGTTCTATATACGTTGACGGAGAGTCAACCGGTTTGGATCAAGTACTGCGCTGGAAATTTGGCTCCTGAGAGCCACCCGTATCCTTCTGATTTGAATCATTGGTTCCTTTGCTTTACATCTGACATGTGTATCTGATTTGTTAAATGTGAAATGCCATGATTTTAATGCTATCTGTTTGGTACCTCATTGAGCGCAAGCTCACCCCTTTCTGTTCCTTTTATTTTCCTTACAGGAAAATAAACCGTTTTGGTTTGGGTTTGACAAATGGCTGCCAAATTGAGCTAGTTGAACATATCTTTTGTATAGCTCATGTATTAAAACCCTAAGTGTACTTTTGAGGCGTTTTCCCTTTTGATTTGGCAAACCGTGTATATGTATTAACTTTTGAAAGCTTTTGTATGTCATTTTGATTTGTAAACGCTAAAGTTCAGATGTGAATGTTTGTTAGCTATTTCGGTTGGGTTCTGACGGGTCGGTTACTATTCATGGCCGACTCCGAATTTCATTTTCTTTATTTTGGGTTATTTTACCATTTTGACTTGTTTACGCTCGTTTGTAAGTTCCGGATCGCTATAGATAGTTCTAGTCGGCATCGTTAGTCCTGGCGAGAGTTGGGCAGGCGACCCGCCAAACCCTCTAGTTCGCCTTAGGGGGAGGTGGGGCTGTCACAAGTGGTATCAGAGCCTGCTTCGCGTGGTCTCTGCGCGGAGTGAGCCTGGATTAGGTGGTGAATGAGTATAAAGGACTAGGTGTTCACTTGAGCATAAGTTATGAATTGTGAATGTTATAGGCCTTAACTTTTCTTGTGGTATCTGAGGATCATAGATCGGTACGTCTGGTGGGAATTTCGATTGTAGATAGTTTTCTCTTGGGACTGGCCAGCTCGAGAGGTGAATTGTCTTATTTCGGATTCTTGTGCCTGAGTACTTCAGAGTTGAGGCGGTGTTAAGTATGTGAGATTTGCATTTTTGGAACATGAATGGGTTTTGTTCGGCTGGAATGAGTCCAAGAGGTTATTGATATCTAGTTTGCATAGTAGGTGATGTAAGGGATCGGACGGGGTTATCTTAATTGGGTCTGGGACTATATCGCCTTCACTCTTGATTTGCTTTGATACCGCTATGACATAACAGTGGTTCGAGTATTGTGCATAGGATTATCTGTCTAATTTGGCATGTATTGGTGTATTTGATTAACCGTTTTCGTGATACATGGTGTGTTATATGTGCATATGTCATTGGTGTAATTGGTGTGCTAGAATTTGATTACTTTTGTCACTTCACTGTAGTTATGCGTTGAATTACCTTGGGAAAAGGGGGAAAAAGAAAAGAGAAAAAAAAAATATATATATAATAAAATAAAATAATATATATATATAATATGAAAGGAAGATGTAGTCGTGGTCATGGTGGTGGCCGTGGAATTGAGCGAGGTCAAGAATTAAGAGCAGAAAGGGGAAATAACCGTTGAACAAAGACCAGGACCGAGAGTACCACACCTACTTAAGAATTTATTATGACCCATTGATTTGCCTGGCAGGCTATTATTTGAGTTCCAGCGACTCCGTGAAATGGCACATTGGGTTAATATGTATCAGGAGATCGTGGTACTTCGTGACGAAATAGAGGTTCAAAAAAGACTAGCCGAATACTGGGAAGGGCGATGGAGGCACGAGTATTCCGAAAAGATTGAGCTCTTGCACCAGAACGTAGAGCTAAAAAGGGAATACGAAGGGAGTTCCGAAGAGGCTTTAGCAATGGCACAAAGCACTGCTGCTATGGGGGCTCCAGAGGAAGCTCAAAGGGCAGGAATTGTAAGGCCACAGGGGACGATCTTCCATGCCAAGAAAAGGGGAAAGAAAAGGGGTAAATTGCCAGAACAGGGTGAGCAAGGTAGGCCCTTGGCGAAGAAGGGTCGTGGAGCGAGGGGTGTGACAATTCTGGAGACACTTAAGGAGGATACGCTGGGAGGAAACTCAAGGGGAAAAGGACCACTGAGAGATATCTCACAAGGAGATCAGACCCCAATTCCTCTCCCATATTGTGGCTATTGTAGAAAATCCAATCATTTTGAAGAAAATTGTTGGAAAAGAGGAGGGAGATGTCTGTGCTGTGGGAGCGCCGAGCATCGAATTGCTCAATGCCCGAGTAAAGCGCGTGAAAAGAAAGGAACCCAACAACCAACCAAGACTGACCCTGGACCGTCAAGTGGAAAAGGGACTGGAATGCAGAATCTCGTTTCTTCTGACTCTGAAGACGAAGAAGGTACAGGCCATTGGTTACTTTAAATTTTGAAGAGAAAATTTCGAGGGCGAAATTTCTTTAAGGGGGAGAGAGTGTGAGAACCCGTAATTTTTCCAATTTCTAGGTTTTATTATATTTCTAGATTTTCTTATTTTCAATGATTTGTTTTCTGCACTTTCTGTATCCGGAAAATTTTCTAGATAAATTTTATGAGTAAATATAATTTTTAGATGATTTTTCTAGTATTGAATAGGTTTTGAGAAATTAAGAGTGAATACCGGACGTGGGACCCACTAGTGCGAAAAGTTCGGAAAAATTCGGCCAACTGAATTAAGTTTTGGATACTGGAATTAATTTATCGGGTGTTATGAGATATTTAGAGGTTGCAAATTTGGATTGATGTGAGAGGAAACAAAGTGATAGACTTGCATTAAATTAGGTGACAAGTGTCACCATTTGATTGGGTTACCTTTAAGACTACTATTCCATGTCTTACCATTGACCAAATAAATCACAAAATTAACCAAAAATAGCACCATTCTTTCCTCTCAAGTGCCGGCCCTCTCTCTCAAAGGAAGAAAGAAAACCTCTTCAAGTTTTGGCTTCAATCTTGCTTCAATCATCAAAACCAACCATCCAACCTTGATTTTTCTCCATAAAACACCTTCAAGTAGTGGTGGTGAGTTGTTGTGTGAAGTTATTTGGAAGGTTAAGGTGACCCATAGCTCTCTCTCTCTTGTTTTAAAGGTAAGTTGTGAAGAACCACCCCCCTCCTTTAATTGATGCTTAAATCATGATTAATGAAAGTAGAAGATGCAAGTTTATGGATTATTTCTTGATTTGTGGTTGAAATGATGAAGTTTTATTATTTTTGGGGATTTTCCTGTTTTAAATATAAGCATAATTGTGTGGCTATCTAGGATGATTAGAAATGGTCCCTAATGACTTAAGGAGATGGGAAAAGTGATTAATTGCAACCAATTTCTGTTTTGGAAGAAAATTGAAAACCTAGGGTTCTTAAGTGGAGCATTCTGTCCGAAATTTTAGGTCATAGATAGAGGCCGAATTGGCCTTAGCTCAAAACATAAAAGTTGTAGGGAATGACATTTTAGAGGTGCCTACAAAATTTCAGGTCAGTCGGAGTAGTGTAGAATGAGATAAGTCGAAATTACTATTGCTGTTCTGGTTTTACCCGAAATTGGGATTTGCGACTGTTACTGGTTGTTTTGGTCTGGATTGCTTCTGAATTAGTTGTTGAGGCCTTCTAAAGAAATTTAGTCCTGTTTCTTAGCTTTCAGCTGGTTTTGGAATTTCTGGATTTGGACTTGTAGAGCCTGAGTTATGATGTTTCCGCTAGAATGCGTTTTGGTGAATCTGTTTTACGTTTTCGATGTAGTATCTTGTATTTTTGACCTGTTTTCACTCAAAACTGGGTTGAGTGACCTTCTGTGATGTTGTAGCCCTGTCTTTTAGCTTCGAAATGGTGGATCTTACACCTTCATCCGATAATCATAGGACATTTGGTACCATTACCGCAAAAAGAGGTCAAAAACTGTTTTTCAAGGCCAAAGCTAATTGCACTTCCGAATTTTCTGGTTTTCTCTAATGTTTGTATATGTTCATGGAACCCTATTGGGGTCATAATTGGCATTGGTTTATGACTCGTTATCGAGTCTCCATGTACTTGTTTGCATGTTTTAGGGCTCGCTCTCATTCCGGTCATTTCCTAGCTAACTTTTGTACTTGTACTACTTTGAGCCTAGGGAACGGCTTTTGGTAAATGAGATGACTTTTGTGTGAAATGTTGGGACTGATTTGAGGAAATAATGAAGCCTTAATGGCTGGAAAAGTAAGAATTTTAGGGGAGGTGCTGCCCGATTTTCTAGGCCGTTTGGTTCCTTTAAGTTGGATTTGCCTTTTGGTGGAAATGAAAGGCTTTTGGGTTGTTTGCGCCTAAGTCTTCATGTTACCTTTTCGTTTCCAAGAAAATCATGTTTTCCACCCTTGCATTAGTATTTCTTTGGCAAGGCGTACGACGTGTAGCCGAGCCTCATTTGTGCATTCCGTTTATTCGATTATGGATGTGAAACCTTCAATTGGTTTATTTTGATTATTTTAGGGTTTCTTGGCGATTAAGGCCAATCTGAAGTAAAAACTTTTGAAGTTGAGCCGGTGAGTGTACCACTCCCCTCCATTGCTGTTTAACTTGATTTCTATTCTGCAATCTGTTTATTTGTTCGAGACGAGGGTGTACTTTATCACACTCGTTCTCTAGTCTGTTCATATGCCAATTTACTATGCAAAATTTGAATCTGTTATCTGTGTCTGCATCTGTTCGGATTTCTATGACCTATGAGCTCAATCCTGTGGCTAAGTTATTCGAGTCGGGCCGGCAAGGGCCTGGACGATTAGATAACGAACCACGGTAGTCTGTTCGGGGATTTTGGGTATTGAGACCCTTGATTCCGGGTATACTCGAGTATTACCATTTTGTTCGTTTGAGGTGAGCGGGCCCGGTAAAGGGGTGTTTGGTGGACGGAATTCGGTGTTAAGAGGGGTCTACGGACGTGTTGGTTCTATATACGTTGACGGAGAGTCAACCGGTTTGGATCAAGTACTGCGCTGGAAATTTGGCTCCTGAGAGCCACCCGTATCCTTCTGATTTGAATCATTGGTTCCTTTGCTTTACATCTGACATGTGTATCTGATTTGTTAAATGTGAAATGCCATGATTTTAATGCTATCTGTTTGGTACCTCATTGAGCGCAAGCTCACCCCTTTCTGTTCCTTACAGGAAAATAAACCGTTTTGGTTTGGGTTTGACAAATGGCTGCCAAATTGAGCTAGTTGAACATATCTTTTGTATAGCTCATGTATTAAAACCCTAAGTGTACTTTTGAGGCGTTTTCCCTTTTGATTTGGCAAACCGTGTATATGTATTAACTTTTGAAAGCTTTTGTATGTCATTTTGATTTGTAAACGCTAAAGTTCAGATGTGAATGTTTGTTAGCTATTTCGGTTGGGTTCTGACGGGTCGGTTACTATTCATGGCCGACTCCGAATTTCATTTTCTTTATTTTGGGTTATTTTACCATTTTGACTTGTTTACGCTCGTTTGTAAGTTCCGGATCGCTATAGATAGTTCTAGTCGGCATCGTTAGTCCTGGCGAGAGTTGGGCAGGCGACCCGCCAAACCCTCTAGTTCGCCTTAGGGGGAGGTGGGGCTGTCACAGAACCAATGCGTCCGTAGACCCCTCTTTACTCAAAATTCCGTCCACCAAACACCCCTTTACCGGGCCCGCTCACCGTAACCGAACAGAAATGGTAATACTCGAGTATACCCGGAATCAAGGGTCTCAATACCCAAAATCCCCGAACAGACTACTGTGGTTCGTTATCTAATCGTCCAGGCCCTTGCCGGCCCGAGTCGAATAACTTAGCCACAGGATTGAGCTAATAGGTCATAGAAATCCGAACAGATGCAGACACAGATAACAGATTCAGATACAGATACAGGATATCCGATTCAGATAGCAGATTCAGACGGCAGATTTAGATAGGCACTCAAAATTGACATATGAACAGATAGAAAACGAGTGTGATAAAGTACACCCTCGCCTCCATTTTATCAAAATAGTATTTGGCTTCAATAGTCATAAATCAAGTATTCAGATATTCAAATATTTCACATAATGGGTAGCAGGTAGTGGAACACTCACCGGCTCAACTTCAAAAGTTTTCACTTCAGATTGGCCTTAATCGCCAAGAAACCCTAAAATAATCAAAATAAACCAATTGAAGGTTTTACTTCCAGAATCGAGTAAACAGAATGCACATGTGAGGCTCGACTACTAGTCGTATGCCTCGCCAAATAATTACTAATGCAATGGTGCAAAACATGATTTTCTTGGAAACGAAAAGGTAACATGAAGACTTAGGCGCAAACAACCCAAAAGCCTTTCATTTCCACAAAAAGGCAAATCCAGCTTAAAGGAACCAAACGGCCTATAAAATCGGGCAGCACCTCCCCTAAAATTCTTACTTTTCCAGCCATCAAGGCTTCATTATTTCCTCAAATCAATCCCAACATTTCACACAAAAGTCATCTCATTTCCCAAAAGCCGTTCACTAGGCTCAAAGTAAAAGTTAACTAGGAAATGACCGGAATAAGAGTAAGCCTTAAAATATGTAAACAAATACAATGAGACTCGATAACTAATCATAAAGCCATGCCAATCACAACCCCAATAGGGTTTCATATGCATATTTAAGCATAATAGCAAACCAGAAAATCAAGAAATATAACTCATTTGACCCAACAACAAAAACAGTTTTGACCTCCTAATGCGGTAATGGCACAAAATGCGCTACGCTTATCGGATGAGGGTACAAGACCCACCATCTCGAAGCTAAAAGACAGGGCTACAACAATGTAGAAGGCCACTCAGTCCAAATCATAGCACAACTAGGTCAAAAATGCAGATTACCAAACCAGAACCGCAATTGCAGGTTCCCAAATCGCACTATGCTGTAATTAGTCTATTTCAGTCTACACAAGTCCAAATGCATTGATTCTAAAGGAATATGATAGCTAAGACATCCAGATACATTTCATCAGAAGACACCAACAACAAAATCCAAACCAATGCCAGTCAAAATGGCCAATTACTAGTGCAGTTTTCGCATTCTGATCAACCCAGAACAGCAACAGTAAAATCGACATATCTCACTCTACACTAATCCAAATGACCTGAACTTTTGCAGGAACTTCAAACTCATCAATACCTACAACTTTCATGTTTTGAGCAAAGTCCAATTCGGCCTCTAACCCTATGATCCAAAACCGGACAGAATTAGGGGTTTATGAACCCTAACTTTTCATTTTTCAATCCAAACCCAAAATTGATTGCAATTATCAACAATTCACACCTACTAGTGTCATTATAGGCCATTGCCAATCATCATAAACAACCACACCATCATAATCCAATTAAACCAGAAAAATCATCAATAAAATAAAAACTTCACCAAATCACTTCAAACCAAGATAAAAACCAGAAATTTCAGCACTTTAATCACTAATAAGCATAACTTAAGCTTCATTAGGTGTAGGAGGAAGTTTAGCATCACTTACCAAGTAAACAAGAGAGAGGAAGTTGTAGACCACCTTAACTCTCCAAGAAAACTTCACTAAAGCACTCACTAGCACCAAGTGGTAGGATTTTATGGAGTAGAATCTAATCTAGGCAATTGTTTTTGGAAGATTGAACAAAATGGAAGCTAAAATGGTGAAGTATTTCTTTCTTCTTTGCCCAAGGGAGAGCCGGCCATGGAGGAGAAAGAAAATGGTGAATTTTGGTGATTTTTGAAGATATTTAACAACTTGGTCAAAATGTCAAAAAGCATGAATAGTTGTCATAAGTCCTAGCCAATGTAGTGATGACACTTGTCACCTCTTAAATGCAATCTTATCTTTCTTTTCCTCCCACATCAATCATTTCACACACTCTACTTATCTCTTAACGCCCGATAAATTTTACACAGTATCCGAAATTTAACCTTATTGGCCGAATTTTGCCGAACTTTTCACACTAGTGGGTCCCACGTCCGTTATTTATCCTTAATTTTTCAAAAACTCTCCAATACTAGAAAAAATCATCTAAAAACTATAATTACTCATAAAAATCCACCAAGAAAATATTTCTAAGTCAGAAAATGCAGAAAACATGCAATTAAGGGAACTAAAACCCTAGGAAAAAAATATGAGGGAAATACGGGTTCTCACACTCTCTCCCCCTTAAAAGAATTTCGTCCTCGAAATTCCTTATCAGCGGAATCCATCAAATCTAAGGTACCCAACGGATCGTACCTTCTACGTCCTCAGACGAGTCAGGGACCTGATGATGCTCCAGGGAATATACCCGAGCCGGTACTTTCGCTCCGGTCCCTTCTCCTTTCGACTGTCCAGGGTTGGTCTTAGCTGGTTGCTGAGAATTAGTCTTGGTTGGTGGCGGAGTCCCTCTCCCTTCGCGCAGTCGTGCTGGACAATTAGCAATTCGATGTTCGGCGCTACCACAGCGCAGGCATTTTCCTTCTTTCTTCCAACAATTTGCCTCCGTGTGCTTTGGCCCTCCGCAATATCCACAGGGACCTCGAGTAGCAGTGACCGATCCTCCCGGTGAGACACCACTGGCCACCCCCGGTTGTCGTACTCCCCCATTTCCTTTTCCACTCTTAGGGGATGTGCTCTTATCTTCCTGTTCCGAGCTGCTTCCAGGAAAGCCCCTTTTCTTGGTTTGGAAGTTTCTAACTTGTAGCCTCGCATCTTCAACCCGTTGAGCTTTCTCCACAGCGTCACTAAAGGTACCAAGTTGAGCTACAGCCAAATCCTTTTGAATCTCAACATTTAGCCCCTGAATAAAACGCCTTATCCGTCGTTGTTCGGTTATGATCAGTTCAGGCGCAAACTTAGACAACCGAGTGAATTGACTCTCATACTCGGCTACGGTTTGTGTTCCCTGGCGAAGCCGAATGAGTTCATCTTCCTTCTTTTCTTGGATGAGAGGAGGGAAAAACTTGGCATTAAATTCTCTCATAAAGTTCGCCCACGTCCTCGGGGTTTGTTCTCTTTCCCATTTCATTCGAATGACATTCCACCAGGAACGGGCGGCTCCCTCTAGTTGAAAGACAGCAAATGTCACCTGTCTCTCCTCGGTATAGTGTAAGGCAGCGAAAATATCGATCATCTTCTCCAGCCACTTCTCAGCTACGTCAGGATCAGGGCCTCTAAGAAATTTGTGTGGGGAGAACTTCTGAAATCTCTCAAGGGCTCTATCCTCGCCCTCCATGTGATTACCAGGATTCCCAGGGTTAGGGTTAGGGTTTTGACCTTGTTGGTGCACCACTTGGGCTAGCAAAGCAGTCATTTGCTGCATGGCAGCAGCTATTTGGACATTGGGATCAACCCTAAGTTCAGGGTTTGGTCCAGATGAGGTTTCCCCAGTACCCCTTTCAGGTGTAGGTTGCCTATTTCCACGCCCACGACCCCGTCCATTCCGTGTACCTTCCATGAGTTTTACTTGGTCTAGGCAATAATACTAAACCAAAATAAGCACGATGCATGTAAGTAACACTCAAAACTTCTATGATAACACACATTTATACATTCCAAACAAGATCAAAGCATATATATACAAGTCGGTCAAAATTAAGCCACACACATATATACAGCCAGTTAAGTCAGGTACAAACATAAACGATCCACCGAGGAATGGCCTTTCTAGTTCACCAAATCCTTTCTAACCTAGGCCCTCATATCTTTCGTATCCGGGCGCAAGAATCCCATCTAAGATAATTCACAACTCGAGCCGGCCGGTCCCAAGAGTAAACCATCCTTATTAAAGATTCCTACCCGACATACATACCTAACTTCCTCGAGTCCCATGATAATGATTCGTACACTTATCACATGCCCGGTTCATAACTTACGCTCAAACGAGCACTTAGACATATTCATGAAATTAGGACCACAACACCACTTGGCCCAGTCTCACTCCGCACAGAGACCACGCGAAGTGGCTCTGATACCACTTGTGACGGCCCCACCTTCCCCTAAGGCGAACCAGAGGGTTCGGCGGGTCGCCTGCCCAGCTCTCGCCAGGACTACGGATCAGATTAGAGCTATTTGCTTCACTCCGGAACTTACAAACGCGCGTAAACAAGTCAAAATGGTAAAATAACCCAAAATAAAAAAAAATGAAATCCGGAGCCGGCCATGAATAGTAACCGACCCGTCAGAACCCAACCGAAATAGCTAACAAACATTCACATCTGAACTTTAGCGTTTACAAATCAAAATGACATACAAAAGCTTTCAAAAGTTAATACATATACACGGTTTGCCAAATCAAAAGAGAAAACGCCCCAAAAGTACACTTAGGGTTTTAATACATGAGCTATACAAAAGATATGTTCATCTAGCTCAATTTGGCAGCCATTTGTCAAATCCAGACCAAAAGGGTTTATTTTCCTGTAAGGAAAACAAAAGGAACGGAAAGGGGTGAGCTTGCGCTCAATGAGGTACCAAACAAATAGCATTAAAATCATGGCATTTCACATTTAACAAATCAGATACACATGTCAGATGTAAAGCATAGAAACCAATGATTCAAATCAGAAGGATACGGGTGGCTCTCAGGAGCCAAATTTCCAGCGCAGTACTTGATCCAAACCGGTTGACTCTCCGTCAACGTATATAGAACCAATGCGTCCGTAGACCCCTCTTTACTCCGAATTCCGTCCACCAAACACCCCTTTACCGAGCCCGCTCACCGTAACCGAACAGAAATGGTAATACTCGAGTATACCCGGAATCAAGGGTCTCAATACCCAAAATCCCCGAACAGACTACTGTAGTTCGTTATCTAATCGTCCAGGCCCTTGCCGGCCCGAGTCGAATAACTTAGCCACAGGATTGAGCTAATAGGTCATAGAAATCCGAACAGATGCAGACACAGATAACAGATTCAGATACAGATACAGGATATCCGATTCAGATAGCA
Source organism: Coffea canephora (assembly GCA_036785865.1). Lineage (NCBI taxonomy): Eukaryota > Viridiplantae > Streptophyta > Magnoliopsida > Gentianales > Rubiaceae > Coffea > Coffea canephora. The sequence goes on from CM071917.1 coordinate 22,423,548, forward strand.
GATTCAGACGGCAGATTTAGATAGGCACTCAAAATTGACATATGAACAGATAGAAAACGAGTGTGATAAAGTACACCCTCGCCTCCATTTTATCAAAATAGTATTTGGCTTCAATAGTCATAAATCAAGTATTCAGATATTCAAATATTTCACATAATGGGTAGCAGGTAGTGGAACACTCACCGGCTCAACTTCAAAAGTTTTCACTTCAGATTGGCCTTAATCGCCAAGAAACCCTAAAATAATCAAAATAAACCAATTGAAGGTTTTACTTCCAGAATCGAGTAAACAGAATGCACATGTGAGGCTCGACTACTAGTCGTATGCCTCGCCAAATAATTACTAATGCAATGGTGCAAAACATGATTTTCTTGGAAACGAAAAGGTAACATGAAGACTTAGGCGCAAACAACCCAAAAGCCTTTCATTTCCACAAAAAGGCAAATCCAGCTTAAAGGAACCAAACGGCCTATAAAATCGGGCAGCACCTCCCCTAAAATTCTTACTTTTCCAGCCATCAAGGCTTCATTATTTCCTCAAATCAATCCCAACATTTCACACAAAAGTCATCTCATTTCCCAAAAGCCGTTCACTAGGCTCAAAGTAAAAGTTAACTAGGAAATGACCGGAATAAGAGTAAGCCTTAAAATATGTAAACAAATACAATGAGACTCGATAACTAATCATAAAGCCATGCCAATCACAACCCCAATAGGGTTTCATATGCATATTTAAGCATAATAGCAAACCAGAAAATCAAGAAATATAACTCATTTGACCCAACAACAAAAACAGTTTTGACCTCCTAATGCGGTAATGGCACAAAATGCGCTACGCTTATCGGATGAGGGTACAAGACCCACCATCTCGAAGCTAAAAGACAGGGCTACAACAATGTAGAAGGCCACTCAGTCCAAATCATAGCACAACTAGGTCAAAAATGCAGATTACCAAACCAGAACCGCAATTGCAGGTTCCCAAATCGCACTATGCTGTAATTAGTCTATTTCAGTCTACACAAGTCCAAATGCATTGATTCTAAAGGAATATGATAGCTAAGACATCCAGATACATTTCATCAGAAGACACCAACAACAAAATCCAAACCAATGCCAGTCAAAATGGCCAATTACTAGTGCAGTTTTCGCATTCTGATCAACCCAGAACAGCAACAGTAAAATCGACATATCTCACTCTACACTAATCCAAATGACCTGAACTTTTGCAGGAACTTCAAACTCATCAATACCTACAACTTTCATGTTTTGAGCAAAGTCCAATTCGGCCTCTAACCCTATGATCCAAAACCGGACAGAATTAGGGGTTTATGAACCCTAACTTTTCATTTTTCAATCCAAACCCAAAATTGATTGCAATTATCAACAATTCACACCTACTAGTGTCATTATAGGCCATTGCCAATCATCATAAACAACCACACCATCATAATCCAATTAAACCAGAAAAATCATCAATAAAATAAAAACTTCACCAAATCACTTCAAACCAAGATAAAAACCAGAAATTTCAGCACTTTAATCACTAATAAGCATAACTTAAGCTTCATTAGGTGTAGGAGGAAGTTTAGCAACACTTACCAAGTAAACAAGAGAGAGGAAGTTGTAGACCACCTTAACTCTCCAAGAAAACTTCACTAAAGCACTCACTAGCACCAAGTGGTAGGATTTTATGGAGTAGAATCTAATCTAGGCAATTGTTTTTGGAAGATTGAACCAAATGGAAGCTAAAATGGTGAAGTATTTCTTTCTTCTTTGCCCAAGGGAGAGCCGGCCATGGAGGAGAAAGAAAATGGTGAATTTTGGTGATTTTTGAAGATATTTAACAACTTGGTCAAAATGTCAAAAAGCATGAATAGTTGTCATAAGTCCTAGCCAATGTAGTGATGACACTTGTCACCTCTTAAATGCAATCTTATCTTTCTTTTCCTCCCACATCAATCATTTCACACACTCTACTTATCTCTTAACGCCCGATAAATTTTACACAGTATCCGAAATTTAACCTTATTGGCCGAATTTTGCCGAACTTTTCACACTAGTGGGTCCCACGTCCGTTATTTATCCTTAATTTTTCAAAAACTCTCCAATACTAGAAAAAATCATCTAAAAACTATAATTACTCATAAAAATCCACCAAGAAAATATTTCTAAGTCAGAAAATGCAGAAAACATGCAATTAAGGGAACTAAAACCCTAGGAAAAAAATATGAGGGAAATACGGGTTCTCACACTCTCTCCCCCTTAAAAGAATTTCGTCCTCGAAATTCCTTATCAGCGGAATCCATCAAATCTAAGGTACCCAACGGATCGTACCTTCTACGTCCTCAGACGAGTCAGGGACCTGATGATGCTCCAGGGAATATACCCGAGCCGGTACTTTCGCTCCGGTCCCTTCTCCTTTCGACTGTCCAGGGTTGGTCTTAGCTGGTTGCTGAGAATTAGTCTTGGTTGGTGGCGGAGTCCCTCTCCCTTCGCGCAGTCGTGCTGGACAATTAGCAATTCGATGTTCGGCGCTACCACAGCGCAGGCATTTTCCTTCTTTCTTCCAACAATTTGCCTCCGTGTGCTTTGGCCCTCCGCAATATCCACAGGGACCTCGAGTAGCAGTGACCGATCCTCCCGGTGAGACACCACTGGCCACCCCCGGTTGTCGTACTCCCCCATTTCCTTTTCCACTCTTAGGGGATGTGCTCTTATCTTCCTGTTCCGAGCTGCTTCCAGGAAAGCCCCTTTTCTTGGTTTGGAAGTTTCTAACTTGTAGCCTCGCATCTTCAACCCGTTGAGCTTTCTCCACAGCGTCACTAAAGGTACCAAGTTGAGCTACAGCCAAATCCTTTTGAATCTCAACATTTAGCCCCTGAATAAAACGCCTTATCCGTCGTTGTTCGGTTATGATCAGTTCAGGCGCAAACTTAGACAACCGAGTGAATTGACTCTCATACTCGGCTACGGTTTGTGTTCCCTGGCAAAGCCGAATGAGTTCATCTTCCTTCTTTTCTTGGATGAGAGGAGGGAAAAACTTGGCATTAAATTCTCTCATAAAGTTCGCCCACGTCCTCGGGGTTTGTTCTCTTTCCCATTTCATTCGAATGACATTCCACCAGGAACGGGCGGCTCCCTCTAGTTGAAAGACAGCAAATGTCACCTGTCTCTCCTCGGTATAGTGTAAGGCAGCGAAAATATCGATCATCTTCTCCAGCCACTTCTCAGCTACGTCAGGATCAGGGCCTCTAAGAAATTTGTGTGGGGAGAACTTCTGAAATCTCTCAAGGGCTCTATCCTCGCCCTCCATGTGATTACCAGGATTCCCAGGGTTAGGGTTAGGGTTTTGACCTTGTTGGTGCACCACTTGGGCTAGCAAAGCAGTCATTTGCTGCATGGCAGCAGCTATTTGGACATTGGGATCAACCCTAAGTTCAGGGTTTGGTCCAGATGAGGTTTCCCCAGTACCCCTTTCAGGTGTAGGTTGCCTATTTCCACGCCCACGACCCCGTCCATTCCGTGTACCTTCCATGAGTTTTACTTGGTCTAGGCAATAATACTAAACCAAAATAAGCACGATGCATGTAAGTAACACTCAAAACTTCTATGATAACACACATTTATACATTCCAAACAAGATCAAAGCATATATATACAAGTCGGTCAAAATTAAGCCACACACATATATACAGCCAGTTAAGTCAGGTACAAACATAAACGATCCACCGAGGAATGGCCTTTCTAGTTCACCAAATCCTTTCTAACCTAGGCCCTCATATCTTTCGTATCCGGGCGCAAGAATCCCATCTAAGATAATTCACAACTCGAGCCGGCCGGTCCCAAGAGTAAACCATCCTTATTAAAGATTCCTACCCGACATACATACCTAACTTCCTCGAGTCCCATGATAATGATTCGTACACTTATCACATGCCCGGTTCATAACTTACGCTCAAACGAGCACTTAGACATATTCATGAAATTAGGACCACAACACCACTTGGCCCAGTCTCACTCCGCACAGAGACCACGCGAAGTGGCTCTGATACCACTTGTGACGGCCCCACCTTCCCCTAAGGCGAACCAGAGGGTTCGGCGGGTCGCCTGCCCAGCTCTCGCCAGGACTACGGATCAGATTAGAGCTATTTGCTTCACTCCGGAACTTACAAACGCGCGTAAACAAGTCAAAATGGTAAAATAACCCAAAATAAAAAAAAATGAAATCCGGAGCCGGCCATGAATAGTAACCGACCCGTCAGAACCCAACCGAAATAGCTAACAAACATTCACATCTGAACTTTAGCGTTTACAAATCAAAATGACATACAAAAGCTTTCAAAAGTTAATACATATACACGGTTTGCCAAATCAAAAGAGAAAACGCCCCAAAAGTACACTTAGGGTTTTAATACATGAGCTATACAAAAGATATGTTCATCTAGCTCAATTTGGCAGCCATTTGTCAAATCCAGACCAAAAGGGTTTATTTTCCTGTAAGGAAAACAAAAGGAACGGAAAGGGGTGAGCTTGCGCTCAATGAGGTACCAAACAAATAGCATTAAAATCATGGCATTTCACATTTAACAAATCAGATACACATGTCAGATGTAAAGCATAGAAACCAATGATTCAAATCAGAAGGATACGGGTGGCTCTCAGGAGCCAAATTTCCAGCGCAGTACTTGATCCAAACCGGTTGACTCTCCGTCAACGTATATAGAACCAATGCGTCCGTAGACCCCTCTTTACTCCGAATTCCGTCCACCAAACACCCCTTTACCGAGCCCGCTCACCGTAACCGAACAGAAATGGTAATACTCGAGTATACCCGGAATCAAGGGTCTCAATACCCAAAATCCCCGAACAGACTACTGTAGTTCGTTATCTAATCGTCCAGGCCCTTGCCGGCCCGAGTCGAATAACTTAGCCACAGGATTGAGCTAATAGGTCATAGAAATCCGAACAGATGCAGACACAGATAACAGATTCAGATACAGATACAGGATATCCGATTCAGATAGCAGATTCAGACGGCAGATTTAGATAGGCACTCAAAATTGACATATGAACAGATAGAAAACGAGTGTGATAAAGTACACCCTCGCCTCCATTTTATCAAAATAGTATTTGGCTTCAATAGTCATAAATCAAGTATTCAGATATTCAAATATTTCACATAATGGGTAGCAGGTAGTGGAACACTCACCGGCTCAACTTCAAAAGTTTTCACTTCAGATTGGCCTTAATCGCCAAGAAACCCTAAAATAATCAAAATAAACCAATTGAAGGTTTTACTTCCAGAATCGAGTAAACAGAATGCACATGTGAGGCTCGACTACTAGTCGTATGCCTCGCCAAATAATTACTAATGCAATGGTGCAAAACATGATTTTCTTGGAAACGAAAAGGTAACATGAAGACTTAGGCGCAAACAACCCAAAAGCCTTTCATTTCCACAAAAAGGCAAATCCAGCTTAAAGGAACCAAACGGCCTATAAAATCGGGCAGCACCTCCCCTAAAATTCTTACTTTTCCAGCCATCAAGGCTTCATTATTTCCTCAAATCAATCCCAACATTTCACACAAAAGTCATCTCATTTCCCAAAAGCCGTTCACTAGGCTCAAAGTAAAAGTTAACTAGGAAATGACCGGAATAAGAGTAAGCCTTAAAATATGTAAACAAATACAATGAGACTCGATAACTAATCATAAAGCCATGCCAATCACAACCCCAATAGGGTTTCATATGCATATTTAAGCATAATAGCAAACCAGAAAATCAAGAAATATAACTCATTTGACCCAACAACAAAAACAGTTTTGACCTCCTAATGCGGTAATGGCACAAAATGCGCTACGCTTATCGGATGAGGGTACAAGACCCACCATCTCGAAGCTAAAAGACAGGGCTACAACAATGTAGAAGGCCACTCAGTCCAAATCATAGCACAACTAGGTCAAAAATGCAGATTACCAAACCAGAACCGCAATTGCAGGTTCCCAAATCGCACTATGCTGTAATTAGTCTATTTCAGTCTACACAAGTCCAAATGCATTGATTCTAAAGGAATATGATAGCTAAGACATCCAGATACATTTCATCAGAAGACACCAACAACAAAATCCAAACCAATGCCAGTCAAAATGGCCAATTACTAGTGCAGTTTTCGCATTCTGATCAACCCAGAACAGCAACAGTAAAATCGACATATCTCACTCTACACTAATCCAAATGACCTGAACTTTTGCAGGAACTTCAAACTCATCAATACCTACAACTTTCATGTTTTGAGCAAAGTCCAATTCGGCCTCTAACCCTATGATCCAAAACCGGACAGAATTAGGGGTTTATGAACCCTAACTTTTCATTTTTCAATCCAAACCCAAAATTGATTGCAATTATCAACAATTCACACCTACTAGTGTCATTATAGGCCATTGCCAATCATCATAAACAACCACACCATCATAATCCAATTAAACCAGAAAAATCATCAATAAAATAAAAACTTCACCAAATCACTTCAAACCAAGATAAAAACCAGAAATTTCAGCACTTTAATCACTAATAAGCATAACTTAAGCTTCATTAGGTGTAGGAGGAAGTTTAGCATCACTTACCAAGTAAACAAGAGAGAGGAAGTTGTAGACCACCTTAACTCTCCAAGAAAACTTCACTAAAGCACTCACTAGCACCAAGTGGTAGGATTTTATGGAGTAGAATCTAATCTAGGCAATTGTTTTTGGAAGATTGAACCAAATGGAAGCTAAAATGGTGAAGTATTTCTTTCTTCTTTGCCCAAGGGAGAGCCGGCCATGGAGGAGAAAGAAAATGGTGAATTTTGGTGATTTTTGAAGATATTTAACAACTTGGTCAAAATGTCAAAAAGCATGAATAGTTGTCATAAGTCCTAGCCAATGTAGTGATGACACTTGTCACCTCTTAAATGCAATCTTATCTTTCTTTTCCTCCCACATCAATCATTTCACACACTCTACTTATCTCTTAACGCCCGATAAATTTTACACAGTATCCGAAATTTAACCTTATTGGCCGAATTTTGCCGAACTTTTCACACTAGTGGGTCCCACGTCCGTTATTTATCCTTAATTTTTCAAAAACTCTCCAATACTAGAAAAAATCATCTAAAAACTATAATTACTCATAAAAATCCACCAAGAAAATATTTCTAAGTCAGAAAATGCAGAAAACATGCAATTAAGGGAACTAAAACCCTAGGAAAAAAATATGAGGGAAATACGGGTTCTCACACTCTCTCCCCCTTAAAAGAATTTCGTCCTCGAAATTCCTTATCAGCGGAATCCATCAAATCTAAGGTACCCAACGGATCGTACCTTCTACGTCCTCAGACGAGTCAGGGACCTGATGATGCTCCAGGGAATATACCCGAGCCGGTACTTTCGCTCCGGTCCCTTCTCCTTTCGACTGTCCAGGGTTGGTCTTAGCTGGTTGCTGAGAATTAGTCTTGGTTGGTGGCGGAGTCCCTCTCCCTTCGCGCAGTCGTGCTGGACAATTAGCAATTCGATGTTCGGCGCTACCACAGCGCAGGCATTTTCCTTCTTTCTTCCAACAATTTGCCTCCGTGTGCTTTGGCCCTCCGCAATATCCACAGGGACCTCGAGTAGCAGTGACCGATCCTCCCGGTGAGACACCACTGGCCACCCCCGGTTGTCGTACTCCCCCATTTCCTTTTCCACTCTTAGGGGATGTGCTCTTATCTTCCTGTTCCGAGCTGCTTCCAGGAAAGCCCCTTTTCTTGGTTTGGAAGTTTCTAACTTGTAGCCTCGCATCTTCAACCCGTTGAGCTTTCTCCACAGCGTCACTAAAGGTACCAAGTTGAGCTACAGCCAAATCCTTTTGAATCTCAACATTTAGCCCCTGAATAAAACGCCTTATCCGTCGTTGTTCGGTTATGATCAGTTCAGGCGCAAACTTAGACAACCGAGTGAATTGACTCTCATACTCGGCTACGGTTTGTGTTCCCTGGCAAAGCCGAATGAGTTCATCTTCCTTCTTTTCTTGGATGAGAGGAGGGAAAAACTTGGCATTAAATTCTCTCATAAAGTTCGCCCACGTCCTCGGGGTTTGTTCTCTTTCCCATTTCATTCGAATGACATTCCACCAGGAACGGGCGGCTCCCTCTAGTTGAAAGACAGCAAATGTCAACTGTCTCTCCTCGGTATAGTGTAAGGCAGCGAAAATATCGATCATCTTCTCCAGCCACTTCTCAGCTACGTCAGGATCAGGGCCTCTAAGAAATTTGTGTGGGGAGAACTTCTGAAATCTCTCAAGGGCTCTATCCTCGCCCTCCATGTGATTACCAGGATTCCCAGGGTTAGGGTTAGGGTTTTGACCTTGTTGGTGCACCACTTGGGCTAGCAAAGCAGTCATTTGCTGCATGGCAGCAGCTATTTGGACATTGGGATCAACCCTAAGTTCAGGGTTTGGTCCAGATGAGGTTTCCCCAGTACCCCTTTCAGGTGTAGGTTGCCTATTTCCACGCCCACGACCCCGTCCATTCCGTGTACCTTCCATGAGTTTTACTTGGTCTAGGCAATAATACTAAACCAAAATAAGCACGATGCATGTAAGTAACACTCAAAACTTCTATGATAACACACATTTATACATTCCAAACAAGATCAAAGCATATATATACAAGTCGGTCAAAATTAAGCCACACACATATATACAGCCAGTTAAGTCAGGTACAAACATAAACGATCCACCGAGGAATGGCCTTTCTAGTTCACCAAATCCTTTCTAACCTAGGCCCTCATATCTTTCGTATCCGGGCGCAAGAATCCCATCTAAGATAATTCACAACTCGAGCCGGCCGGTCCCAAGAGTAAACCATCCTTATTAAAGATTCCTACCCGACATACATACCTAACTTCCTCGAGTCCCATGATAATGATTCGTACACTTATCACATGCCCGGTTCATAACTTACGCTCAAACGAGCACTTAGACATATTCATGAAATTAGGACCACAACACCACTTGGCCCAGTCTCACTCCGCACAGAGACCACGCGAAGTGGCTCTGATACCACTTGTGACGGCCCCACCTTCCCCTAAGGCGAACCAGAGGGTTCGGCGGGTCGCCTGCCCAGCTCTCGCCAGGACTATGGATCAGATTAGAGCTATTTGCTTCACTCCGGAACTTACAAACGCGCGTAAACAAGTCAAAATGGTAAAATAACCCAAAATAAAAAAAAATGAAATCCGGAGCCGGCCATGAATAGTAACCGACCCGTCAGAACCCAACCGAAATAGCTAACAAACATTCACATCTGAACTTTAGCGTTTACAAATCAAAATGACATACAAAAGCTTTCAAAAGTTAATACATATACACGGTTTGCCAAATCAAAAGAGAAAACGCCCCAAAAGTACACTTAGGGTTTTAATACATGAGCTATACAAAAGATATGTTCATCTAGCTCAATTTGGCAGCCATTTGTCAAATCCAGACCAAAAGGGTTTATTTTCCTGTAAGGAAAACAAAAGGAACGGAAAGGGGTGAGCTTGCGCTCAATGAGGTACCAAACAAATAGCATTAAAATCATGGCATTTCACATTTAACAAATCAGATACACATGTCAGATGTAAAGCATAGAAACCAATGATTCAAATCAGAAGGATACGGGTGGCTCTCAGGAGCCAAATTTCCAGCGCAGTACTTGATCCAAACCGGTTGACTCTCCGTCAACGTATATAGAACCAATGCGTCCGTAGACCCCTCTTTACTCCGAATTCCGTCCACCAAACACCCCTTTACCGGGCCCGCTCACCGTAACCGAACAGAAATGGTAATACTCGAGTATACCCGGAATCAAGGGTCTCAATACCCAAAATCCCCGAACAGACTACTGTAGTTCGTTATCTAATCGTCCAGGCCCTTGCCGGCCCGAGTCGAAAAACTTAGCCACAGGATTGAGCTAATAGGTCATAGAAATCCGAACAGATGCAGACACAGATAACAGATTCAGATACAGATACAGGATATCCGATTCAGATAGCAGATTCAGACGGCAGATTTAGATAGGCACTCAAAATTGACATATGAACAGATAGAAAACGAGTGTGATAAAGTACACCCTCGCCTCCATTTTATCAAAATAGTATTTGGCTTCAATAGTCATAAATCAAGTATTCAGATATTCAAATATTTCACATAATGGGTAGCAGGTAGTGGAACACTCACCGGCTCAACTTCAAAAGTTTTCACTTCAGATTGGCCTTAATCGCCAAGAAACCCTAAAATAATCAAAATAAACCAATTAAAGGTTTTACTTCCAGAATCGAGTAAACAGAATGCACATGTGAGGCTCGACTACTAGTCGTATGCCTCGCCAAATAATTACTAATGCAATGGTGCAAAACATGATTTTCTTGGAAACGAAAAGGTAACATGAAGACTTAGGCGCAAACAACCCAAAAGCCTTTCATTTCCACAAAAAGGCAAATCCAGCTTAAAGGAACCAAACGGCCTATAAAATCGGGCAGCACCTCCCCTAAAATTCTTACTTTTCCAGCCATCAAGGCTTCATTATTTCCTCAAATCAATCCCAACATTTCACACAAAAGTCATCTCATTTCCCAAAAGCCGTTCACTAGGCTCAAAGTAAAAGTTAACTAGGAAATGACCGGAATAAGAGTAAGCCTTAAAATATGTAAACAAATACAATGAGACTCGATAACTAATCATAAAGCCATGCCAATCACAACCCCAATAGGGTTTCATATGCATATTTAAGCATAATAGCAAACCAGAAAATCAAGAAATATAACTCATTTGACCCAACAACAAAAACAGTTTTGACCTCCTAATGCGGTAATGGCACAAAATGCGCTACGCTTATCGGATGAGGGTACAAGACCCACCATCTCGAAGCTAAAAGACAGGGCTACAACAATGTAGAAGGCCACTCAGTCCAAATCATAGCACAACTAGGTCAAAAATGCAGATTACCAAACCAGAACCGCAATTGCAGGTTCCCAAATCGCACTATGCTGTAATTAGTCTATTTCAGTCTACACAAGTCCAAATGCATTGATTCTAAAGGAATATGATAGCTAAGACATCCAGATACATTTCATCAGAAGACACCAACAACAAAATCCAAACCAATGCCAGTCAAAATGGCCAATTACTAGTGCAGTTTTCGCATTCTGATCAACCCAGAACAGCAACAGTAAAATCGACATATCTCACTCTACACTAATCCAAATGACCTGAACTTTTGCAGGAACTTCAAACTCATCAATACCTACAACTTTCATGTTTTGAGCAAAGTCCAATTCGGCCTCTAACCCTATGATCCAAAACCGGACAGAATTAGGGGTTTATGAACCCTAACTTTTCATTTTTCAATCCAAACCCAAAATTGATTGCAATTATCAACAATTCACACCTACTAGTGTCATTATAGGCCATTGCCAATCATCATAAACAACCACACCATCATAATCCAATTAAACCAGAAAAATCATCAATAAAATAAAAACTTCACTAAATCACTTCAAACCAAGATAAAAACCAGAAATTTCAGCACTTTAATCACTAATAAGCATAACTTAAGCTTCATTAGGTGTAGGAGGAAGTTTAGCATCACTTACCAAGTAAACAAGAGAGAGGAAGTTGTAGACCACCTTAACTCTCCAAGAAAACTTCACTAAAGCACTCACTAGCACCAAGTGGTAGGATTTTATGGAGTATAATCTAATCTAGGCAATTATTTTTGGAAGATTGAACCAAATGGAAGCTAAAATGGTGAAGTATTTCTTTCTTCTTTGCCCAAGGGAGAGCCGGCCATGGAGGAGAAAGAAAATGGTGAATTTTGGTGATTTTTGAAGATATTTAACAACTTGGTCAAAATGTCAAAAAGCATGAATAGTTGTCATAAGTCCTAGCCAATGTAGTGATGACACTTGTCACCTCTTAAATGCAATCTTATCTTTCTTTTCCTCCCACATCAATCATTTCACACACTCTACTTATCTCTTAACGCCCGATAAATTTTACACAGTATCCGAAATTTAACCTTATTGGCCGAATTTTGCCGAACTTTTCACACTAGTGGGTCCCACGTCCGTTATTTATCCTTAATTTTTCAAAAACTCTCCAATACTAGAAAAAATCATCTAAAAACTATAATTACTCATAAAAATCCACCAAGAAAATATTTCTAAGTCAGAAAATGCAGAAAACATGCAATTAAGGGAACTAAAACCCTAGGAAAAAAATATGAGGGAAATACGGGTTCTCACACTCTCTCCCCCTTAAAAGAATTTCGTCCTCGAAATTCCTTATCAGCGGAATCCATCAAATCTAAGGTACCCAACGGATCGTACCTTCTACGTCCTCAGACGAGTCAGGGACCTGATGATGCTCCAGGGAATATACCCGAGCCGGTACTTTCGCTCCGGTCCCTTCTCCTTTCGACTGTCCAGGGTTGGTCTTAGCTGGTTGCTGAGAATTAGTCTTGGTTGGTGGCGGAGTCCCTCTCCCTTCGCGCAGTCGTGCTGGACAATTAGCAATTCGATGTTCGGCGCTACCACAGCGCAGGCATTTTCCTTCTTTCTTCCAACAATTTGCCTCCGTGTGCTTTGGCCCTCCGCAATATCCACAGGGACCTCGAGTAGCAGTGACCGATCCTCCCGGTGAGACACCACTGGCCACCCCCGGTTGTCGTACTCCCCCATTTCCTTTTCCACTCTTAGGGGATGTGCTCTTATCTTCCTGTTCCGAGCTGCTTCCAGGAAAGCCCCTTTTCTTGGTTTGGAAGTTTCTAACTTGTAGCCTCGCATCTTCAACCCGTTGAGCTTTCTCCACAGCGTCACTAAAGGTACCAAGTTGAGCTACAGCCAAATCCTTTTGAATCTCAACATTTAGCCCCTGAATAAAACGCCTTATCCGTCGTTGTTCGGTTATGATCAGTTCAGGCGCAAACTTAGACAACCGAGTGAATTGACTCTCATACTCGGCTACGGTTTGTGTTCCCTGGCGAAGCCGAATGAGTTCATCTTCCTTCTTTTCTTGGATGAGAGGAGGGAAAAACTTGGCATTAAATTCTCTCATAAAGTTCGCCCACGTCCTCGGGGTTTGTTCTCTTTCCCATTTCATTCGAATGACATTCCACCAGGAACGGGCGGCTCCCTCTAGTTGAAAGACAGCAAATGTCACCTGTCTCTCCTCAGTATAGTGTAAGGCAGCGAAAATATCGATCATCTTCTCCAGCCACTTCTCAGCTACGTCAGGATCAGGGCCTCTAAGAAATTTGTGTGGGGAGAACTTCTGAAATCTCTCAAGGGCTCTATCCTCGCCCTCCATGTGATTACCAGGATTCCCAGGGTTAGGGTTAGGGTTTTGACCTTGTTGGTGCACCACTTGGGCTAGCAAAGCAGTCATTTGCTGCATGGCAGCAGCTATTTGGACATTGGGATCAACCCTAAGTTCAGGGTTTGGTCCAGATGAGGTTTCCCCAGTACCCCTTTCAGGTGTAGGTTGCCTATTTCCACGCCCACGACCCCGTCCATTCCGTGTACCTTCCATGAGTTTTACTTGGTCTAGGCAATAATACTAAACCAAAATAAGCACGATGCATGTAAGTAACACTCAAAACTTCTATGATAACACACATTTACACATTCCAAACAAGATCAAAGCATATATATACAAGTCGGTCAAAATTAAGCCACACACATATATACAGCCAGTTAAGTCAGGTACAAACATAAACGATCCACCGAGGAATGGCCTTTCTAGTTCACCAAATCCTTTCTAACCTAGGCCCTCATATCTTTCGTATCCGGGCGCAAGAATCCCATCTAAGATAATTCACAACTCGAGCCGGCCGGTCCCAAGAGTAAACCATCCTTATTAAAGATTCCTACCCGACATACATACCTAACTTCCTCGAGTCCCATGATAATGATTCGTACACTTATCACATGCCCGGTTCATAACTTACGCTCAAACGAGCACTTAGACATATTCATGAAATTAGGACCACAACACCACTTGGCCCAGTCTCACTCCGCACAGAGACCACGCGAAGTGGCTCTGATACCACTTGTGACGGCCCCACCTTCCCCTAAGGCGAACCAGAGGGTTCGGCGGGTCGCCTGCCCAGCTCTCGCCAGGACTACGGATCAGATTAGAGCTATTTGCTTCACTCCGGAACTTACAAACGCGCGTAAACAAGTCAAAATGGTAAAATAACCCAAAATAAAAAAAAATGAAATCCGGAGCCGGCCATGAATAGTAACCGACCCGTCAGAACCCAACCGAAATAGCTAACAAACATTCACATCTGAACTTTAGCGTTTACAAATCAAAATGACATACAAAAGCTTTCAAAAGTTAATACATATACACGGTTTGCCAAATCAAAAGAGAAAACGCCCCAAAAGTACACTTAGGGTTTTAATACATGAGCTATACAAAAGATATGTTCATCTAGCTCAATTTGGCAGCCATTTGTCAAATCCAGACCAAAAGGGTTTATTTTCCTGTAAGGAAAACAAAAGGAACGGAAAGGGGTGAGCTTGCGCTCAATGAGGTACCAAACAATTGTGACACCCCAACTTTTAAGATGCTATTGTTTTACGATTTCTTTAGTTCATTTTATTTTAAAACATTATTTTGTTTCAAGGAAGATACTAAAGTTATTTCTTTGGGTTTGATTTAAAACGTTATTTTGTTCCAAGAGACTAGAAACCCTAAATTTTAATCGAAAAATCTACTTGTGACTAATCGCTTTTCTCAAATATCTCATATTTTGATGGAAAACCCTAATTTTAATTACTGGAATTGTAAAATTCCTCACGTTTTCTTAAAAAGGCCTTTTATTTGGAAATTATTCCATTACTATGGCCATACAACCCAATCACTCCACAATAAGTGTAAATGAACCTAGGAAGTAGGGGTTCACTTTTCAATTCTAAGTTAAGAGTGAATTAGGGTTTTGCGATTTTCGCCGGATGAATTTTCGGTACGGAACAAGGATCAAATTTGGTGATTAAAAGTGACTTTTAAGTGAGAAATAATATTTGATTAGGAGCAATGAGATAAGATTAGTAAATAGGAAGTAAAAACCCTAGTACGTGTGTTTTAAGAAAAAACGGCGCGAACCGGCGGGTCCCGCGCATTACCGATTGAACGCACCAATTGACCACCACTTTCTTGTCATACAAGTTTACCATTAATGGAACAAAATATCTTCCCCCTCTTAGCTTTCCTATTGGCCGAAAATTAGTGGTCAAGAATGCATGAAGAGAGAGAAAATTGGGTGGTTGTGATTCAACCAAGTGTTAACCAAACTTGTGGCTAGGATTAATTCTTATTTTTCCAACCTTCTTATAAGACAAATTGGGCTTAATCATCCTCATTCTCTCTCTCTCTTGGCCGACCAACATTCAGCAAAAAGGAAGGAAAAGCTCTCCAAATTTTATGCTCCAATCTTGCACAATTCAACAAACTAACCGATTAAACTTGTTTCTACTCCATAAAACCTCTTCATTTAGTGATAGTGAGTTGTTTGGTGAAGTTGTTTGGAAGCCCAAGGTGACCAATAGCTCTCTCTCTCTTGTTTCCAAGGTAAGTCATGAATTACCACTCTCCTCCCTCTAATGATGCTTAATTGATGCTTAGTGGTGGTATAAGGTGCACTTTTATGGATTATTTCTTGGTTTTGGTTGAATTGGTGAAGTTTAATTATTTTTGAGGATTTTTCTGTTTTAATATGGCCATGATTGTGTGGCTATCTATGATGAAGGGAAATGGTTTGTAATGACTCTAGGAGGTGGGAAAAGTGATTAATTGCAACCAATTTCTGTTTTGGACCAAAAATTGAAAAAGTGAGGGTTTTGTGATGAACATTCTGTCCGAATTTTTAGGTCATATATAGAGGCCGAATTGGCCTTAGCTCAAAACATGAAAGTTGTAGAGAATGATATTTTATAGGTTCCTACAAAATTTCAGCTCAATCGGAGCAACGTAGCTCGTGAAAAGTCCAAAATACCCTTACTGTTTTAAGTATTTCCCAGCAGTCCGTTTCTTCAGTTCAGTCCAGTTTATCACGATTTTTGACCAGGATCCATTCTGATTTAGCTCTGGGCCAAAACATAAAAGTTGTAGTGTTCTGAAGTAGCTTTAAAATGCCTCAAAGAAAACCTGATTCGGACTTGTGTACACTGAGTTATGTCCATTACAGTATTCTGCGTTTAAACAACCGACGAATTGGTTTCTGGTTTAGTAATTCGAGAATTTGACTAAGTTACATTAGAAACTGGACTACGTGATCTTCATGAATGTTGTAGATCTGTGTCTTAGCTTCGAAACAGCATAGGTTTCATTTTAATCCGATAAGCGTAGCCTCGGATATGGTATTACCGCATTTGTACGTCAAATCTGTCTTGTGCTAAGTTGAATTTCTGCACTTGTAATTGTTGTGAACCTTGTTATTATGATATTGTGAGCCTATGGAATGGCTCTTGAAATGAATTGTTGTCATATGTGATGTTGGTTTGTGATTGAGAAAAATAATGAAGCCTAAACGGCTGGAAAATTTGGTAAACACAAAGGGCATGCTGCCCGAATTATTACTCGAGGACTAGAAAACTATATTAGCGACTTGAGTGAAGGTTAAGTGATTATCACTTGAACTAGCAAGGACCTTGCTGCTTTGTTATCAAGGGTTATAGGTTAGGACTTGGCCGAACTTGTACCCTTGAGGGAAAGACATAATGACCAATGCAAACTCGTATGTGCCGATTTTGCCGTTTTGCTTGTTTTAGGCATATTAGTAGCCGTTTATGATATTATGTGACACAAGCTTCTATTTCAGACGTTGGTGAGCTAGGTGGAGCCAGTGGGACCTACTAGCTACTCCTCGCGGCACGAATTTCGTGTTTTGCCCTTTTGTTCGTTGTGTAAGTATTCAGGCCGCTTTTGTATGTTAGTTGCTTATGTGTTTCGATATGTATGAAGAGGGTACTTAGACGAGGGTGTACTTTATCGCACTCGCTCTAAACCCTAATTTGCACACACATTTTGTACATGGCTTATGTATATGAGCAATTTTGGAACTAAAACCCTTGAGCTGGTGGCTCAGGGTGACTTTTGGATAATTTTGTGAATTTTGTGAGTTTGAGGTTGAACTCAATACCTAGATGGACTATTCGAGCCGGTTAGGGCTTGGTCGAAGTCAGTCCAACTTGGTTTGAGGTCACCAAGTTTGTAGGTTCATGTTATGAACCAATTTTGTAAATCCGGTTCACCGAGAAGGTGACCAAGTTTGTGACCCGAGCTTGTGACTCAAGCTCAAGTTTGTGATTTCGTTCGCCCGGGCAAGTTTGTGAGGTGACTGGCCAGTGAGGGTGATAAGGTGTCGGTGGGTGTACAAGTGAAGTTCTACGGACTATTATTTGCAGTCGACGGAGTGTCGGCAGGAGATCACGCATGGCACATGAGTTGGCTTTGGAGCCACCTGTATCCTTATTATGTGATGTTATTTTCTGCTTTTGCTTTACTCTTATGTGTAATTGTTAATATGTGAGATTTACGCTTTTGCCCCTGTTTACTTACTAAGCATATAGCTTACCCCTTTAGTTTTGTTTTCCTTAGCAGGGGAAGGCGAGCAAGGACGAGAACTCTGTATGGTCTAGTTTGATCCAGTTCTTTGGTTTTGAAATGGTACACGTGTTAGTACCCGACTAGGGTTAATTGTACTTGGAATGTAAACACTTTGAAGACTTCTAGTGTGTAGAAGCTTCTTATCTTTTACTTGAGCATCTATGTATATATTAAGTTGAAGTGGATGTTATTTATGGTTCATGGATGCGTATGTACGTGATTCGCGTGAGCTTGTGAGTGAGCCCGGGCGAGAGCTGGGCAGGCGGTCCGCCGAACCCTTTGGTTCGCCTTAGGGGGAGGTGGGGTCGTCACAGTTGGTATCAGAGCTTAGGCTTCAGATCTCTGTAGTGTATCCTAGGCTTGAAGTTTAGGATGCCGGACTGTGGGATACTTGGCTATTAAGGTAAATATTGAATGCTAAGGTTTTGATATTGGACTTTTGTAATTTTTTTCCATAAGGCAAAGTGGGGATTGAGTTGATTGCACTTGGAGATGGCCAGTCCCAGTGTGAATCGACTTGGTTCTTACTTAATGTTGAAGTTAGCTATTTGGACCTATTCTTGAGGTTTGCACCCTAGGGCCGCCGGTGCGGTGCTGGTGGATTAGGTAGGTTCCGTAGGGGAGGCGTGTAGGGCCGTTGATGGGATTTCCTTTTGACTATCTGATATGTTTATTTTGTTATATCTGACATGTTTATTTTGTTATAACTAGTATGTCTGGTTTCTTTTGTTACTCGGTGATTGACTACATTTTTGAAGCCGTAGTGCTCATGTAAATAATGGATTCTGCTCCGACCGGATGTCGGATAACTTGTATATTTTTAGTGTGACTTTGTATGTACAAATATGTATATTTGAGTACAATCTTTTGAACTTATTTGTTTGAACCCAGTTTTTTTTTGAACTTATTCGTACTTATGTGGTTGTGGAACAGCTACTACTCGTGTGGTTGAACTTTTGAGGCATTGCCTGTTGTGTTTTCAAACACCGCTAGGGGTAATATTTCCAACTTGAGAAATTTTTGACTTGAACCTAAACCATGTTCTGAACTTTTCAAAAAAATCTGAGATTTTTTTTTTTCCAGCTCGGAGCTAGTTGGTTGAACCGAGCCCTTTTGCATGTTCTATTTGGTTACTAGTTTAGCTACCTGCTGGCTCGTTGTTAAGTGATAAATAGGATTGGAGATTTTTAGTACTTGACTGTTTTCGAGGATTATTTGATCTGGTTAGTGCAAGTTGGAATTTCGAGGACGAAATTCTTTTAAGGAGGGGAGATTGTGACACCCCAACTTTTAAGATGCTATTGTTTTACGATTTCTTTAGTTCATTTTATTTTAAAACATTATTTTGTTTCAAGGAAGATACTAAAGTTATTTCTTTGGGTTTGATTTAAAACGTTATTTTGTTCCAAGAGACTAGAAACCCTAAATTTTAATCGAAAAATCTACTTGTGACTAATCGCTTTTCTCAAATATCTCATATTTTGATGGAAAACCCTAATTTTAATTACTGGAATTGTAAAATTCCTCACGTTTTCTTAAAAAGGCCTTTTATTTGGAAATTATTCCATTACTATGGCCATACAACCCAATCACTCCACAATAAGTGTAAATGAACCTAGGAAGTAGGGGTTCACTTTTCAATTCTAAGTTAAGAGTGAATTAGGGTTTTGCGATTTTCGCCGGATGAATTTTCGGTACGGAACAAGGATCAAATTTGGTGATTAAAAGTGACTTTTAAGTGAGAAATAATATTTGATTAGGAGCAATGAGATAAGATTAGTAAATAGGAAGTAAAAACCCTAGTACGTGTGTTTTAAGAAAAAACGGCGCGAACCGGCGGGTCCCGCGCATTACCGATTGAACGCACCAATTGACCACCACTTTCTTGGCATACAAGTTTACCATTAATGGAACAAAATATCTTCCCCCTCTTAGCTTTCCTATTGGCCGAAAATTAGTGGTCAAGAATGCATGAAGAGAGAGAAAATTGGGTGGTTGTGATTCAACCAAGTGTTAACCAAACTTGTGGCTAGGATTAATTCTTATTTTTCCAACCTTCTTATAAGACAAATTGGGCTTAATCATCCTCATTCTCTCTCTCTCTTGGCCGACCAACATTCAGCAAAAAGGAAGGAAAAGCTCTCCAAATTTTATGCTCCAATCTTGCACAATTCAACAAACTAACCGATTAAACTTGTTTCTACTCCATAAAACCTCTTCATTTAGTGATAGTGAGTTGTTTGGTGAAGTTGTTTGGAAGCCCAAGGTGACCAATAGCTCTCTCTCTCTTGTTTCCAAGGTAAGTCATGAATTACCACTCTCCTCCCTCTAATGATGCTTAATTGATGCTTAGTGGTGGTATAAGGTGCACTTTTATGGATTATTTCTTGGTTTTGGTTGAATTGGTGAAGTTTAATTATTTTTGAGGATTTTTCTGTTTTAATATGGCCATGATTGTGTGGCTATCTATGATGAAGGGAAATGGTTTGTAATGACTCTAGGAGGTGGGAAAAGTGATTAATTGCAACCAATTTCTGTTTTGGACCAAAAATTGAAAAAGTGAGGGTTTTGTGATGAACATTCTGTCCGAATTTTTAGGTCATATATAGAGGCCGAATTGGCCTTAGCTCAAAACATGAAAGTTGTAGAGAATGATATTTTATAGGTTCCTACAAAATTTCAGCTCAATTGGAGCAACGTAGCTCGTGAAAAGTCCAAAATACCCTTACTGTTTTAAGTATTTCCCAGCAGTCCGTTTCTTCAGTTCAGTCCAGTTTATCACGATTTTTGTTCAGTATCCATTCTGATTTAGCTCTGGGCCAAAACATAAAAGTTGTAGTGTTCTGAAGTAGCTTTAAAATGCCTCAAAGAAAACCTGATTCGGACTTGTGTACACTGAGTTATGTCCATTACAGTATTCTGCGTTTAAACAACCGACGAATTGGTTTCTGGTTTAGTAATTCGAGAATTTGACTAAGTTACATTAGAAACTGGACTACGTGATCTTCATGAATGTTGTAGATCTGTGTCTTAGCTTCGAAACAGCATAGGTTTCATTTTAATCCGATAAGCGTAGCCTCGGATATGGTATTACCGCATTTGTACGTCAAATCTGTCTTGTGCTAAGTTGAATTTCTGCACTTGTAATTGTTGTGAACCTTGTTATTATGATATTGTGAGCCTATGGAATGGCTCTTGAAATGAATTGTTGTCATATGTGATGTTGGTTTGTGATTGAGAAAAATAATGAAGCCTAAACGGCTGGAAAATTTGGTAAACACAAAGGGCATGCTGCCCGAATTATTACTCGAGGACTAGAAAACTATATTAGCGACTTGAGTGAAGGTTAAGTGATTATCACTTGAACTAGCAAGGACCTTGCTGCTTTGTTATCAAGGGTTATAGGTTAGGACTTAGCCGAACTTGTACCCTTGAGGGAAAGACATAATGACCAATGCAAACTCGTATGTGCCGATTTTGCCGTTTTGCTTGTTTTAGGCATATTAGTAGCCGTTTATGATATTATGTGACACAAGCTTCTATTTCAGACGTTGGTGAGCTAGGTGGAGCCAGTGGGACCTACTAGCTACTCCTCGCGGCACGAATTTCGTGTTTTGCCCTTTTGTTCGTTGTGTAAGTATTCAGGCCGCTTTTGTATGTTAGTTGCTTATGTGTTTCGATATGTATGAAGAGGGTACTTAGACGAGGGTGTACTTTATCGCACTCGCTCTAAACCCTAATTTGCACACACATTTTGTACATGGCTTATGTATATGAGCAATTTTGGAACTAAAACCCTTGAGCTGGTGGCTCAGGGTGACTTTTGGATAATTTTGTGAATTTTGTGAGTTTGAGGTTGAACTCAATACCTAGATGGACTATTCGAGCCGGTTAGGGCTTGGTCGAAGTCAGTCCAACTTGGTTTGAGGTCACCAAGTTTGTAGGTTCATGTTATGAACCAATTTTGTAAATCCGGTTCACCGAGAAGGTGACCAAGTTTGTGACCCGAGCTTGTGACTCAAGCTCAAGTTTGTGATTTCGTTCGCCCGGGCAAGTTTGTGAGGTGACTGGCCAGTGAGGGTGATAAGGTGTCGGTGGGTGTACAAGTGAAGTTCTACGGACTATTATTTGCAGTCGACGGAGTGTCGGCAGGAGATCACGCATGGCACATGAGTTGGCTTTGGAGCCACCTGTATCCTTATTATGTGATGTTATTTTCTGCTTTTGCTTTACTCTTATGTGTAATTGTTAATATGTGAGATTTACGCTTTTGCCCCTGTTTACTTACTAAGCATATAGCTTACCCCTTTAGTTTTGTTTTCCTTAGCAGGGGAAGGCGAGCAAGGACGAGAACTCTGTATGGTCTAGTTTGATCTAGTTCTTTGGTTTTGAAATGGTACACGTGTTAGTACCCGACTAGGGTTAATTGTACTTGGAATGTAAACACTTTGAAGACTTCTAGTGTGTAGAAGCTTCTTATCTTTTACTTGAGCATCTATGTATATATTAAGTTGAAGTGGATGTTATTTATGGTTCATGGATGCGTATGTACGTGATTCGCGTGAGCTTGTGAGTGAGCCCGGGCGAGAGCTGGGCAGGCGGTCCGCCGAACCCTTTGGTTCGCCTTAGGGGGAGGTGGGGTCGTCACACAAATAGCATTAAAATCATGGCATTTCACATTTAACAAATCAGATACACATGTCAGATGTAAAGCATAGAAACCAATGATTCAAATCAGAAGGATACGGGTGGCTCTCAGGAGCCAAATTTCCAGCGCAGTACTTGATCCAAACCGGTTGACTCTCCGTCAACGTATATAGAACCAATGCGTCCGTAGACCCCTCTTTACTCCGAATTCCGTCCACCAAACACCCCTTTACCGGGCCCGCTCACCGTAACCGAACAGAAATGGTAATACTCGAGTATACCCGGAATCAAGGGTCTCAATACCCAAAATCCCCGAACAGACTACTGTAGTTCGTTATCTAATCGTCCAGGCCCTTGCCGGCCCGAGTCGAAAAACTTAGCCACAGGATTGAGCTAATAGGTCATAGAAATCCGAACAGATGCAGACACAGATAACAGATTCAGATACAGATACAGGATATCCGATTCAGATAGCAGATTCAGACGGCAGATTTAGATAGGCACTCAAAATTGACATATGAACAGATAGAAAACGAGTGTGATAAAGTACACCCTCGCCTCCATTTTATCAAAATAGTATTTGGCTTCAATAGTCATAAATCAAGTATTCAGATATTCAAATATTTCACATAATGGGTAGCAGGTAGTGGAACACTCACCGGCTCAACTTCAAAAGTTTTCACTTCAGATTGGCCTTAATCGCCAAGAAACCCTAAAATAATCAAAATAAACCAATTGAAGGTTTTACTTCCAGAATCGAGTAAACAGAATGCACATGTGAGGCTCGACTACTAGTCGTATGCCTCGCCAAATAATTACTAATGCAATGGTGCAAAACATGATTTTCTTGGAAACGAAAAGGTAACATGAAGACTTAGGCGCAAACAACCCAAAAGCCTTTCATTTCCACAAAAAGGCAAATCCAGCTTAAAGGAACCAAACGGCCTATAAAATCGGGCAGCACCTCCCCTAAAATTCTTACTTTTTCAGCCATCAAGGATTCATTATTTTCTCAAATCAGTCCCAACATTTCACACAAAAGTCATCTCATTTCCCAAAAGCCGTTCACTAGGCTCAAAGTAAAAGTTAACTAGGAAATGACCGGAATAAGAGTAAGCCTTAAAACATGTAAACAAATATAATGAGACTCGATAACTAATCATAAAGCCATGCCAATCACAACCCCAATAGGGTTTCATATGCATATTTAAGCATAATAGCAAACCAGAAAATCAAGAAATGTAACTCATTTGACCCAACAACAAAAACAGTTTTGACCTCCTAATGCGGTAATGGCACAAAATGCGTTACGCTTATCGGATGAGGGTGCAAGACCCACCATCTCGAAGCTAAAAGACAGGGCTACAACAATGTAGAAGGTCACTCAGTCCAAATCCTAGCACAACTAGGTCAAAAATGCAGATTACCAAACCGGAACCGCAATTGCAGGTTCCCAAATCGCACTATGCTGTAATTAGTCTATTTCAGTCTACACAAGTCCAAATGCATTGATTCCAAAGGCATATGATAACTAAGACATCCAGCTACATTTCATCAGAAGACACCAACAACAAAATCCAAACCAATGCCAGTCAAAATGGCCAATTACTAGTGCAGTTTTCGCATTCTGATCAACCCAGAACAGCAACAGTAAAATCGACATATCTCACTCTACACTAATCCAAATGACCTGACCTTTTGCAGGAACTTCAAACACATCAATACCTACAACTTTCATGTTTTGAGCAAAGTCCAATTCGGCCTCTAACCCTATGATCCAAAACCGGACAGAATTAGGGGTTTATGAACCCTAACTTTTCATTTTTCAATCCAAACCCAAAATTGATTGCAATTATCAACAATTCACACCTACTAGTGTCATTATAGGCCATTGCCAATCATCATAAACAACCACACCATCATAATCCAATTAAACCAGAAAAATCATCAATAAAATAAAAACTTCACCAAATCACTTCAAACCAAGATAAAAACCAGAAATTTCAGCACTTTAATCACTAATAAGCATAACTTAAGCTTCATTAGGTGTAGGAGGAAGTTTAGCATCACTTACCAAGTAAACAAGAGAGAGGAAGTTGTAGACCACCTTAACTCTCCAAGAAAACTTCACTAAAGCACTCACTAGCACCAAGTGGTAGGATTTTATGGAGTAGAATCTAATCTAGGCAATTGTTTTTGGAAGATTGAACCAAATGGAAGCTAAAATGGTGAAGTATTTCTTTCTTCTTTGCCCAAGGGAGAGCCGGCCATGGAGGAGAAAGAAAATGGTGAATTTTGGTGATTTTTGAAGATATTTAACAACTTGGTCAAAATGTCAAAAAGCATGAATAGTTGTCATAAGTCCTAGCCAATGTAGTGATGACACTTGTCACCTCTTAAATGCAATCTTATCTTTCTTGTCCTCCCACATCAATCATTTCACACACTCTACTTATCTCTTAACGCCCGATAAATTTTACACAGTATCCGAAACTTAACCTTATTGGCCGAATTTTGCCGAACTTTTCACACTAGTGGGTCCCACGTCCGTTATTTATCCTTAATTTTTCAAAAACTCTCCAATACTAGAAAAAATCATCTAAAAACTATAATTACTCATAAAAATCCACCAAGAAAATATTTCTAAGCCAGAAAATGCAGAAAACATGCAATTAAGGGAACTAAAACCCTAGGAAAAAAAATATGAGGGAAATACGGGTTCTCACACAATCTCTGTCCACCATCGAAACCCCCTATTGGGCCCAAAATCCTCAATAAACATTGGTGGTAATACTCGAGTATACCGATTAGCCAAGGAGGTATCACTCCACTCGACAAAACAAGAGGCCCCAAGTTCGTTACTCAATCAACCAAGCCCTTGCCGGCTCGACTTGAGTAACTAGCCATAGGGTTTCTGGAATTCCAGACAAGGTACGAATCATATGCATGTATATCGATTCAATTGCAATCAATGAACAAGAATATATCGCATTAGGGCAAGTGCGATAAAGTACACTCTTGCCCGATCAAACCAATCATATATCATTTAATCACATTAGTCAAGTATGGAAAACAAGTGTCAAGTTCAATCAGGTATTTTGAAGCACTCACCAAAGATGTAGTGCTTCTACGGATCACGTTCAGGTATTACCCCTTGTTGGAAGTCCAAATCTGCGATAAAACATCATTTAAGAGCTTTGAAAATCAACTAAGGTTCAACACTTAAACGTTTCGTTTAACGAAAATCAAGTAATTGAAACTCATTTGGGGAATATTCATATTACTTATCATGTCCTAGAAAACTCATGCTCGCTCTTAAAACTTTAAAAATTTGAAGAGATTAAACTTTGAAATCCCCATTTGAGTCAAAGTGACGAGGAAAACGTATTTCTATTAGTCGTTACTTTCATTTTTCCAAGGGTACAAGTTTCAGCCGAATTCTAACTTATATACCTCTACGAAAGAGGACTCGAATAACCTAGACAATTCAAGTTCAATTCAACCTTAACTCTTCGCTCGAATCACAAGTACACATGTCTAGTTCTCGAGTGAAAATTTGGGCGGCATGTCCTTTTATTTAGCTATTTTCCAGTCATTTACGGCTTCATTATTTTTCTCAATTCAGCCCCAAAGTCACACACAAGCAATGTTACCACAATAGCCCTTCAACTAGGTTCAATATCATTCAATTACAAAACAATAATAGTACTGCGACTGGAAACCAAATTTAAGGACAAACAACAAAATAGCAGGTTTGACGTCTCTTGGCGTTTCAGTCATAACTGACGCTACGCCTATCGGTTTGAGGTACACTTTATACCATTTCGAAGCTAAGACAGAGAACTACAAGTCTTATGAAGATATTGACAGGCAATTCATTCATTTTTCAAGGTCAAAATGTGCAATCTCAGAGAAAACAAAAAACTGTCCGCGAAACAGTGCATTTTGGCAGTCAGGGGTAATTTTGTTATTTCATATGATACAGTGCTCCGATTGAGTTGAAATTTTACAGGAAGCTATATAACTCCATTTCCTACAACTTTCATGTTTTGACCTAGTCTTGATTCAGCTGCTAACATGGACGAATTAAACAGGTCAGAAACAGGACAGGTTCCTCTCTAAAGTTGGAAATTTAATGATTCAATGCTTACTAATTACATTCATGTCTTGAATCACTACCCAAGTCCCTATCCAAGCTCCTCCACATCATATACTATGTAAACAACAATAAACACACTGAAAATCTCAAACCCTAGCTCAACAATCCAATATATCATGCCAAACTAACAAATTAACCATCTCAAGCCAAGAATATAAGATTATATCCAAACTTAAACAAGATTAAGGAAGAGAAAAAGGAAAGGCAGCCATGATACCTTCCAAAAGTCCCTTGTAAGTGAGAAACACACCACTTTCTTCCCAAATTTTCAGCACCCCAAGTCTTCCAAGCACAAATGGAAAGGTTAATCAGTTGAGTTTGATTGCTTGCATTCAAACAAGGATGGATTCAAGGTGAAAGTTGCTAGTTTCTCTCCTGTGTTTCTCCCTCTTGAAGCTCGGCCAGAATGTGCAGAAATGAAAAGGAAGTGAAGTGAATTTGGTGATAAAAATGAAGGAAATTGGTTGGTCAAAATTAGGTAGATGGCCACCAAGTGTCGCCCGTAGGATTAACTCTCAATTTTTTTCGTTGTTTCCTCTTTTCTTTGGTCAAAGATTGTGGCTGATTTAAGAGATATTTT
Source organism: Coffea canephora (assembly GCA_036785865.1). Taxonomy (NCBI): domain Eukaryota; kingdom Viridiplantae; phylum Streptophyta; class Magnoliopsida; order Gentianales; family Rubiaceae; genus Coffea; species Coffea canephora. The sequence continues at coordinate 22,450,601 of CM071917.1, forward strand.
AGGGTTAATTAGCTGAAATAAAAGCAAGGATATTAAGGTAATAAAGTAGTGTTCAAGTAGTGTATTCAATCGGTAGCAAACGATACAAGTCGGTTCATACCGCTTTTCCTTAACTCGCACGTACTAGGGTTTTCACTTATAATTCACTAACTTATTATTATTACTTCTAATTATTCATTTTTTCTTATCTAAAACTCACTCTTAACCACCAAATTCAGTACACACTCCATACCAAATAATCACACTACCGAAAAATATAAAAATCCTAGTTTACCCGAACTATAAAACTAAGGGTAAAACTCTTAAATCTCTTATTCATTACAACTATTAAAGGAGTAAATGAGTAGTAAAGATGTTATAAAGTAAGTTAATCAAAATAAGAGGGAATTTAAGAAAATATAAGGGAATTTTCCAGTCGTCACAAGTTTTGCCTTCTTGTTTCAATCTAAGAGTGATTCGACTTCTTGTTTTCTTTTTTTTTCACAACAACTCTTTATTTCTTTTCTTTTCAATTTTGGATCAAACACTCAATGACAAGAATTTAAGCTACAACAAGAAACAAGAATCAGCCGCTACTTTGTTCAAGAAATAGGAACTAGGGTTTTGCAAGAATTTTCAAGATTTGGAAACTTTTGTTCAAGAATCCAAGAAACCCTAATTGTCTACCCAAGAACTTCAAGAAAGTATCCAAAAATTCCAGAAATTCAAGTTTTCTTATCAAGAAATTTTAAGAACAAGAATGATTAGTCGTGGATTAACTTCAAGAATCACAAGACTTAACACAAATTGACAAGAAACCCTAGGCTAAGCTTCGGATTTCCAAGAAAACAACGACCAAAATTTTTTTTATGAACAGTAGAATGAATAGTACCATGAACGGTATGATGAACAGTACCTTTTTTTTTACTCTAAGCGATTTCAAGACTCAAGAAACAAAACAACAAGATTCCAACAAGATCAAGAAACACGTGAATAGCAAGGAATAATACAAAAACCCTAGCGGACTACTAGATGCAATTAAAATTTGAATCAACAAGGACAAACAAGAAAACCCTAGCGACTCCATGAAGAACAAAAACGACCAGAATTGAAATTAAAGAAATTTACAAAGACTCGAACAAGATATACTTGATGTCGCCAACTAGCTCTGATTACCAAGCTGATACAAATCCGCTCGACAGTATGAACTCGTATCCCACCAAACCCTAGACCCAGATGAAGAAATCAAGTTGGAGTGTAGAATAACACTTGATGTAACAGCCCCACCTTCCCCTAAGGCGAACCAAAGGGGCTAGCGGACTGCCTGCCCAGCTCTCGCCAGGACTAACGGTACAGTTTACGTCGTTCTATTACGTTCCGAAACATACCCACGCGCGTAAACAAGTCAAAATCACAAATAAAAAAAATGAAAATCGAAGCCGATGATGAACAGTACCGGCCACATCAGAATCCAGATACTAGGCCGAGAGTAGCCAAAATTTTTCTTTTGCCGTTTGAAATACGAGTTGATCCGAAATTCAACCAAATATCAACCAAACATACACACATTGAAATGTAACATTTTCAAGCCAAAGCGGCATATCAAACCATTCATTACCAATATACATGCTCGATTTGCCAATCAAAAGAAAGTGAACCCAAAACTCATTAGGGTTTCATTCGAAGAGCTATTCAAAAGATACATTTACATGAGCTCAACTTGCTAGTACAACCCTTCCAAAAGTGATCATTTTCCTGTAAGAAAAACAAATGGAACGGAATGAGCTTAAGCCCAGTGAGTTACTACCACATAAGCAACAAAGATCACATAAGCATAATCTTTCATTTCAAGTACTCAATTAAGAAGTAAAACAAGTCGGTAAAAGGATACGGACGGCTCTCAAGAGCCCATTTCCACGCTTACATTCTTGATCCAATCTCATTGACTATCCGTCAACGTTTATGAGTACCAACCGTAGACCTCACTTCACTCCATTCCTTCCACCAAACATACCCCAACCGGGCCCGCACTCCAATTCAGTAGCTTTTGGTAATACTCGAGTATACCGGAACCAAGAGTCTCATTACTACAAGGTTCCCCAGTACAGTCCCCGTGGCATGACAATTTTCACGACCAAGCCCTCGCCGGCTCGATCCAATTGACTACCGAACGGGGTTGAGCTCAGTAATACAGTAAAGCCGTTGGATACTCGTCCAAACGACACCAAATCAGTTTCCATGCATGGAATTCAGTATCTCATATAACAATTGCAGTATTTCAGTAAAACAGTAAATAGCCATGAAGGAAATTACAATGGGTGAGGGCGGTCAAGTATACCCTCACCTCAATCACTTCCAATAACCAATTAAGCCTTCAAGGCATCAAATACACATGGAACAAAGCCACATTATAACAAGTAAGTGAGTAGTATACTCACTAAGCAATTAAGTGCTATGTCATGCACTTCCGTCAGGGGAATGTCGTGAACCACCGTCACGCCCTAGAACACATAAGCAAGTACAATGAGACTCAATAACGAGTCATAAAGCAATGCCAATCACAACCCCAATAGGGTTTCATAAGCATATACAAGCATTATAGCAAACCAGAAATTCAAACAATGGCTTTAGCCTTGGCCCTGAAAATAAAACTGTTTTGTCCTTACTTTGCGGTAATGGCGTCAATTTCACTACGATTATCGGATGGGGGTGTAAGACCCACCGTTTCGAAGCTATGAAACAGGGCTACAACAATGTAGAAGGTCACTCAATCCAGTCCCTAGCTTAACTAGGTCAAAAATGCCAAATACTAAACCAGAATGACCAAAACAGGTTTACAAATCACACAAAACTGTAATTACTATAACTCAGTCTATATAGGTCCAAATGCCGAAATTCCAAAGGCATATGGTAGCTAAGACATCCAGCTACATTTCATCAGAAGACACCAACTTCAAAATCCAAACCAATTCCAGACAAAATAGCCAAATACCAACGCAGTTTTCGCATTCTGTCCAAAGCAAAACAGCTACAGTAATTCCGACATAACTCACTCTACACTAAGCCAAATGGCCTGAAATTTTACAGGCACCTCAAATTCATCAATACCTACAACTTTCATGTTTTGAGCAAAGTCCAATTCGGCCTCTAACCCTATGATCCAAAACCGGACAGAATTAGGGATTTATGAACCCTAACTTTCCATTTTTCCATCCAAATCCAAAATTGATTGCATTTATCAACAATTCACACCTACTAGAGTCATTTTAAACCATTACCATTCATCATACAAGGCCACAACATCAAGATCATATTAAACGAGAAAATTCATCATAAATTGGAAAATTCCACCAAATCACTCCAAATAAAGAAATAAATCACATATTCCATCACTCATGCCACCATTAAGCACAAAATAAGCATCATTAGAGGTAGTAGGGTGTTCAAGCATCACTTACCAAGAAATCAAGAGAGAGAGGGATGTTGGCCACCTTAGACCTTCAAACAAACTTCACTAAGACACTTACTAGCACTAGAAGGAAAGATTTTATGGAGTGGAACCTAGTGTAGGCTTTTGTTCTTGGAAGATTGAGTGAAATGGAAGCTTGAAAGTTGAAGAAATTTCCTTCCTTCTTGAGCTAGGAGGGCCGGCCAACATGGAGAAGAAAATGGTGATTTTTGGGCAATTTTGAGATATTTAATCCTTTGGTCAAAAAAGTCAAGAAAGTGAATAGTAATTCTTAAAGTCCAACCAATAAGAATGTGACACTTGTCACCTCATTAAATGCATTCCTATCCTTTCTTTCTTCTCTCACATCAATCATTTCACACACTCTACTTATCTATTAACACCCGATAAATTTTACACAGTATCCGGAATTTAACCTAATTGGCCGAATTTTTCCGAACTTTTCGCACTAGTGGGTCCCACGTCCAATATACATTCTTAATTTTCTAAAACTCACCAATGCTAGAAAAAATCAAATAAAAACTATAATTACGCATAAAATCTACCAGAAAAAATATTTCTAAACCAGAAAATGCAAAATTTATGCAATTAAGGGAACTAAAACCCTAGGAAAAATAATTAGGGTTTTACGGGTTCTCACACTTGACCCATCTGAACCTTAAGATTATGGACCTTGAATTGAATCTCAACCCACAATCGAATGATTTAGTGAACCAATGTTGTTGGTAAAAGAACGTCACAACCAAGGTGTGTAATTGATTGATAAATTCGAATTGAATAACTCAAGAAAAACTCTCAAGTATTCAAAAGAAGCTCTCTTGGACAAGAGAAAGTGAATAAATTCACAATTTCTTTAATTTTCTCATTACCTAAAAATGTTTGGAAGGACTAGGCTATTTATAGCCTTACATGGACTCAAAACCCTAATGTGCTTTGGAATTGTCTAGAAATCCTAATGTGATTTGGAATCACTTATTTTCATAAAACTAACAACTAGGAATTCGACTCACTTGAGAGACTAAGCTGGCCGAATTTAGTTACATAAGTAAACTAATGAAAATAGCAAATAAATCAGCACTTAAACCCCTGCTACTACTATTTTAATCAAATGACACAACTACTAAGGAAATAACCTAACTAAACTAATTTTCTTCTAACTCTTCATGTTTTCATCAGGGAAAAATTCTAGATTTGTTCCAATAGATACAGTCCAAGTACATTTCCAGATTTCATAACTCTTGAACTAGAGGCGAATCACTTTGTTTTCCATTGTTCTAGAGACGAAGTCCAGTAGTCCTTTGAGTCGTTACTTTTATTTTTTTCAGCAGTTTTTACTCCTAAATTCCAGTAGTTTCGAGCCTTAAACACACCTTTAAAGTACCAGTTCATCACGAGTTAAAAATTTCCAGATTTGGTGTCATCTTTAATTAGCTGGTTGAGTCGATAATTTCCATCTTAACTTTATAACTTTCCAAATTTGTCAGTGACATTTTTCCTAGTGTTAGCGTCGTGTCTTTACTGGTTCATTGAGTTGATTCTCTTAGATTCATTCCAGTAAATTTCTAGTCATTTTCATGTTCCAATGTTGAGTTAGTCTTTAGTTGGCTACACTCAAAGATCTTGATAGGGGGCTCGATTAAACACTTGAAAAAGAGAGTCTTACCTATTCAAGGGAGGCAACCGAGAGACCATTTGAGAGCTTTAGTGAGATCAATAGAGTGAAAATTTGAGTGTAAACACGAGCATGAACAAATACACATAAAATAACGAGAAAGGACATATTTCTTTTATACTAACATTTTCTTGTAGGGTACCTAAGCAATGGAGGAATATGAACCTAAAGTAGTGTGATACCCCGAAAATTAGGAGGTTGTTTGTAAAGAAAATACTAAAGTGTATTTCTTTGGGTTTGATTCAAAACCTTATTTTGTTTTAAAAGATTAGAGACCCTAAGATTTTTCTCAAAAACCCTAATTTACTTGTGACTAACCGGTTTTCTTAAATCTCTCATATTTTAATTGAAACCCTAATTTTAATCACTGGAATTGTAAAATCCCCCAAGTTTCTCTTAAAAACTTCCTTTTATTTGGAACTTATGATTTTATTATAGCCCTACTACCCAATCATTCCACAATAAGTACAAACGAACCTAGAAACTAGGGTTTCACTTTTCGTTTTCAAGTTGGAGCAAGTTAGTGTTTTCACGTGTATCCGTAGTGTAATTATCCGGTACGGAGTGAGGATCAAATTGATAGGCAAAAGTGACTTTTGGATGAGGAAATACTATATGACTAGAAGTGATAATAATAAGTTAGTGATTATAAGCTAAAAACCCTAGTATACGCGATTTAAGAGAAATCGCGTTAAACCGACGGGTATCGATCACTATCGATTGAACCCACCACTTGACCACCACTTCCTTACCACCACATACCCTTGATATTTTTGCAAAATATCCCCCCTCATACTCATTTGCCGAAATTTGTGGCAAAAAATGCAAGGGAGAAAGAGAAAAATTTGCATGGCTATGGCCCTTTGATTAATTTTTTTTCCTTGTTCTTTTATCCTTCATTTCAGCTTATTTTCCTTCATTTCTTTATGTTTTAGTCGAGCAAGAGAGAGAGAGAGCAAGAAAGAAAACCTTCAATCCATCTTGATTTGCACCATTTGAGTGAAAGAAACAAGATTCTAAACCGATTAACTTGTGAGTTGTGAACTTGGGAAGCTAAGGGAACCAAAAATTTCAAGAGGAGGTGAAGTATTACTCTTGCAAGCCCTTTTGTTGAGGTATAAGGTCTGACCCATGGCTTTGGTTCTTTTAATTTTTGTTTAAGATGTTATATAACTCATGTTTTGGTTAGATTAGTAGCTATACAAGTTGTTGTGATGATTTTGGGGTGATGTATATAAGCTAGGGTTTGACTGATTTCCTTCTTATACTTGTTGTAGGAGTGGTATATGATGTATATAGGCTAGTATAAGAGGTTGTGGTAGTGATTGAATCAAGAAAATGAAGAGATTGCCCTTGAAATCCCAAAATTCCAGATTTCTGGAATTGTATGCTTCAGTTCTATCCGGTTTCAGTGCCTTATGTTAGAGGCCGAATTAGGCTTGGCATAAAACATGCAAGTTGTATTAAATGATATTTTATAGTTGGCTACAAAATTTCAACTCAATCGGAGCAATGTAGCCTGTGAAAAGACCAGAATACCCTCGCTGCCCTAGAATGCATTCAGTGATCCGTTTTAGACAGTTCATCCAGTTAACCCTGTCTATTCACTATGATCCGTGCTAATTTAGCCATTTTCCAAAACATGAAAGTTTTAGTACTCTGTCTTAGATTTTTAACACCTCCAAGAACACCTTAAACGGACTTTGGTAGCCTGAGATATGGCCATTTAAAGGTAGTACGGTTAATTAGCCGACTAGTTGGAATTTGGTTCTGTGAACTGGGAATTTGACTAGGTTACATTGGAATTTTGACTAAGTGATCTTCATGATAATTGTAGGCCTTTGTGTTAGCTTCAAAAGGTATAAATTTCATCCCAGTTCGATAAGCGTAGCTTCGGTTGTGACCGTTACGCAAAAACACGTCAAATCTGTCTTTTGTTAAATTTCATTTCCGCACATGTCGTTAGCTTGATTTTGTACTTATATGACTTTGAGCCTATGGAATGGCTATTGAAATGAGATGATATTGTGTGTGACTTTGGGATTGATTGAGAAAAATAATGAAGCCATAAATGACTGGAAAAATAGATAAATACAAAGGGCATGCTGCCCAAATTTTCGCTCGAGGGCTAAGTTTCTACTTGAACTTGTATATTTTTGTTTGGCAAATACTATGACAGTTTTTCCATCTTGAAACATGATACTTCTTCAATTGGAAACTCCAAATGTTTACTTACTCTTGCCCAAATAAAAAGGAGTGGTTTAGGGTTTTCTTGGGTATTTTGTCTTCCCTTTTACGTGAATTTCATTAAGGCATTTAGTCTATAATATCTACTTCAATATGAGATGATTTTGAACCATATAAACGATCCCGAGCACAGTATTTCTTGGCCTATCTAGCTGGATTCCGACTTGCCTTTGGTTCAAGTGTTTCCATTGGAAAATTTTATAACCCTTTTGAGTTTGGACTATGAAACCCAAGTTATTTTTGTCCACGGGTCCAAATGTTCCCGTTTCACTTTAAAGTCTTTTTATACGTTCCACTCATCATTTGTCGAGTTTCTTTGATTTCACCTAATTGTTTGCACTAGATGAGCTGTAATATTCTTTCTCGTTTAATCTTAGGTTTTCTTGGTGACTGAGGATAATATCCGGAAGGATATTTTGCATGTTGTTTTGCATACATAGGTGAGTGTTCCTTGTTTGTTATATTCTCCTTGACTTCATGACTTGTTGTTGTTGTTTGATAAAGTGTTAAGTGCTTTCAAGGATTTTCAAAACGAGTTTTCTAGGCGACCGTGTACTTTATCGCACTCGACCTAAATGAATGTAAAATTTTCAATGATTTAATGATTGAAACATTAGTTGTGCATGATGTAAGCCTTTTAGCTGAACTGGGCCCTGCCCTTCATTACCGATCGACTCGAGCCAGAAGCGGACTCGATCGGGCGATATGGTGACCCTGGGTGAATTTGGTATACTCGAGTATTACCTTGTAGGTTGGTGGAGCCTGGCCAACGTCCATGAGGGGGTGAATGAAATGAACGAACGAACGAACGAGGGTTTTACTTACAAAAATTTCATTTTCAAATGATTGGAGGAATAAGGGGAATGACAGGAGAACGAATGAACGAATAAATGGCTCTCTGTGAGCCCGTATCCTTTTAATGAATGTTATTATTGCTTTATATTGTCATGTTTCTTGCATTACTTGTTATTTATGGTTAATACATTAGCTTTATTGTTTGATTATGTGTTCGGAACCTCACTGAGATTTTAGCTCACCCCTTTAGTTTGTTTTCCTTAACAGGGGAAGGCGAGCAAGGACGAGAGCTCGGTTTAGACTAGCCTAGACTAGTTTCTGATTTTATAATGGTTCTCGCCCTAGTGCTTGGCATAGGCTGGATGTGTGGTGAATTGAGAACCTTTGTATATTCGATATTTGTACTCCCTTTTGAGATAGTAATGTACATAAGTTTTGCGTTAGGTTATGGATTGTCGTTATATTTATTCCTGGGATTTATTTCGATTTTAATTGAGGACTGAAGTGAACGACTAAGTCCGGGCGAGAGCTGGGCAGGCAGTCCACCGAACCCTCTGGTTTGCCTTAGGAAGAGGTGGGGTTGTCACAAGTAGACCTTGTCGTTAAATTAGAAGCCTTATTTGGCAATTTTTCTAGAAGAATCTCCAATGACATCGAGACTCTACATGAAAGGATGGATCGAATGGAATTGTCTCAAATGCCATCTAAGAGGCGACGAGACAAGGGCAAGATTAGAGAATCTGAGAGCTCCAATGATGAATGTTCCGAATAGAGGTCGAGACCGAGACGACGTGACCTGAACCAAGGGAGTGATCCTATTAAGGGGATCAAAATGAAAATTCCAGCGTTTCAAGGGAGGTCGGATCCCGAGGAATACCTTGAGTGGGAACAAAAGGTGGAGATGATCTTCGAATGTCACAACTGCACCGAGGAGCAGAAAACCAAGCTCGCGGTAATTGAATTTACTGATTATGTGATTGTTTGGTGGGAATAATTATGCACAAGTCGAAAACGAAGTGGACAACCCGCAATCACCACTTGGATCGAGCTTCGAGGTATTATGAGGAAGAGATTTGTCCTGAGCTACTACCACCGCGATTTGTACCAGAAGTTGCAGACATTATCCCAAGGAGTCGCAACATTGAGAACTACTACAAGAAGATGGAGCTGATGTCGAAGACGAGCATGAAGCCACTATGGCAAGAATTCTTAACGGGATAAGATCTGATATAGCTGAGAGACTCAAGTTGCAGTCATATGTGGAGATTGGTGAGATGGTTGACAAAGGCTTAAAGCTTGAGCAAGCCGAGCCAACCAAGCCGAGCCAACCAAGCCGAGCCAACCAAGCCGAGCCAAGCAAGCGACCAAGTCATTTACTCCTACATCGAAAACAGAACAACCCAAGTGAGACACTAAATCAGCTACTAAAGTGTCTTTAGAGCCACAACAGGGAAGGAGTTGAGGCACTAAATGTTTTAAGTGTCAAGGACGGGGGCACATAGCTAGTCAATGCCTTAATCAATGGGCAATGATCGTGCTCTCTAGTGGTGAGATAGTGTCTAATGACGAAACTGAATACGAGGGTATGCCACCACTCATGGATGAGGAAGATGATTCCCGTGAAGAGTGCGCAATAGTTGAGCAATTTGGGCTTGGACTTGGGGCACCAAGAGCCTTATCCGCCCAACTTAAGGAGGAATATGCATAGCATGAGAACATCTTCTACACAAGATGTCACATCAAGGACAAAGTGTGCAGTTTGATAATCGATGGATGTAGCTATACTAACGTGGCAAGCCCACTAATGGTTGAAAAGTTGGAGTTGGCGACAACGGATCACCCGCAACCCTACAAGCTACAATGGCTCAACAATAGTGGCGAAATTTTTGTCTCCAAACAGGTACTTGTTTCATATAAGATTGGTAGATATGAAGATCAAAGTTTGTGTGATGTAGTTCCTATGCATGCTAGTCATATTGTACTTGGTAGACCCTAGCAATATGATAGGAAAATGTCTTTTGATGGGGTTAGGAACAATTACACTTTTACGTATAGAAATACAAAAGTCACATTAGCTCCTCTTATACCCAAACAAGTGCAGGATGACCAACATAATTTGCAAAGGAAGTTTGAGAAGGAAAGTGAGAGAATAAAATCATTAGCTAAGGACGAAGTTAGTGAGTCTAAAAATCATAAAGTAGAATCGGCCAAGGTTGGGAATGTTAAAAAGAAATTGAATTTTCTTAGTGCGAAGCAGACATTAGCTCCTCTTATACCCAAACAAGTGCAGGATGACCAACATAATTTGCAAAGGAAGTTTGAGAAGGAAAGTGAGAGAAGAAAATCATTAGCTAAGGACGAAGTTAGTGAGTCTAAAAATCATAAAGTAGAATCGGCCAAGGTTGGGAATGTTAAAAAGAAATTGAATTTTCTTAGTGCGAAGCAGTCTTTACTCGTACTTTGTTGTAATGAGCTTTTGTTGACTATTAACGAGTTAGACCCACCTTTGCCGGGGAAGGGTGCTTTGCTTTTGTAGGTACAACGAGGTATGAAGGTAGTGAATAAAGCGTGTATTGTTCCTAAATACCTTGAGGAGTTGCAAAGTTTCCATGGGATTGCATGTAGTTACAATCGGTTGGAGAAACAAAACTTGCAATTGGCTGTCCAAATTTCAGGTTCAAAGAGACGCTGTTTTTTAATAAGTTTTAATGCTTCATTCAAATTGTTTCCATTCAATTTTGATCAAGCACTGCTCGTTAATACTCTGTTAATTTGCTGTAATTTTGATCACTTATTCATTGATTTGTGTTTTGTAGGGATTGATGTTCTTCATTCACTTGCATTGGAGTTTATGGAGGAATATCAAACTTCGAGTGACATTTTCGGTGTTAAAGAAGCATGAGATGATGCTCCATTTGCTACCTATGCAGGACACTCTTAAGCATTAAAGAGATCCATAATTTCTTTTCTGCTGAAGTTGTGTAGGTGTCGATGTTCAAGCCGCATCAACTAAGTGCCCCTCCATTGGAGTTTGCGAGCCGCAATGATCATTGTTTAGCCCAATTCTTGTGCATGGAGAATATGTTGACCAAGCGCCACATGAGTTGCCTTGTGTCTGTTATGAACTTTCCATGCATGGTTCAGTCTAAGCGAGACAACATGTGTGATGCCCCGAAAAGTATTTGTGTGAGAAACTGAAAATTTTTATATATTTTCTCGACATTATTTTGTTTTCTTGTCTATAAGTTTGTTTTCTTCAATATATTAATTTTCTATACATTTTTATAAGGAAATATAGTTTTCAAATCATTTTCTTGATCCAAGTTAATCCACGTTAATTTTGAAGTGTATTATGAACGTGGGACCCGCTAGTGCGGTAAATGCGATTGTTTTTTTTCAACTAGTTGGTGAACCATGAAGTTAATTGCAAAGATTAAAAGTTATTGGGGCCATAGTGTGAGACTTAGCAAAGTAAGATATTAGTAACCTTGAAACTTCTAAGGTCTTCCTAAGCTTAAATTTGATTGGTGGAGGAAAAGTGACCTTTGACCCAAGTGAAGACTAAGTCATCTTAAAGCCATCTTGGAGCTTCATTCTTCTCCATTTTTTTTAGCTTGTTGGCTGAACACAAGAGAGAGAGTGAGCAAGAGAGAAACTTCATTTGTTCTTCAATTTCTTGCCCAATCTTGAATTCTAACCAGAATTTTTGCAAAACCCTCCATCAAAGTTACTTATTATGGAGGATTAAAGCTTCTAGTGGAGGGATTTGTGAAAGAAAAACCCTAAGTTATCATCTTTCTTGAGGTGTTAAGGTACCTTGCTTACAAACTTCCTCTTTACTTCAATTAATTGCTTATTAGTGGTTTTTAGTTGTTTTAGATGTTGTTTTGTGGAAGATTGGCACATGAATGCATGAATTTCCAGATTAGGGTCCATTTTTTTTTCCTTTCTGCCCGTTTCTGTTCGACCAGGTTAGAGGCCGAATTGGCCTTGGCTTCAAACATGAAAGTTGTAGGGAATGGTATTTTATAAGTGCCTACAAAATTTCAGGTTAATCGGAGTAGTGTAGCATGAGAAAAGTCGAAATTACCCTTGCTGTCCTGGTTTTACCCGAATTTGGGAATTGCTTCTGTAATTGGTTGTTTTGGTCAGGAATGCTTCCGAATTGGTTGTTGAGGTCTTCTACTGAAATGTAGCCCTGTTTCTTAGCTTTCATCTGGTTTTGGAATTTCTGGATTTGGACTTAGGTAGACTGATTTATGATGTTTCCGCTAGAATGCGTTCTGTGAATCTGTTTTTGTGATTCTGGTGTAGTATCTTGCATTTTTGACCTTGTTACACTCGAAACTGGGTTGAGTGACCTTCTGTAATATTGTAGCCCTATCTCTTATCTTCGAAACGGTGGGTCTTTCACTTTCATCCGATAATCGTAGTACCTTTGGTGCCGTTACCGCAAAATGATGTCAAAACCTGTTTTTCTGGTTTTGAGCTTAACTTTCATTTCCGGACTTTTCCCTAGCTTGACTTGTGCTTGTAGTGCTGGGAGCTTGCTGAATGGCTATTGAATGAACTTATTGTTGTGTGTGTACCTTTGGGTTTGAATGAGAAAAATCATGAAGCCATGACGGCTAGAGAAGTAAGCAAATGTAGGGGAAATGCTATCCGATCTTTGAAAGCATTTGATGGCTTTGAGTTTGAGTTGAAGGGCTTGGATTCGGACAAGATAATGTTATATGATGGATGATTTCTGAGCCATGGAGGTGAGTGACCCTAAACTATTTCCAAAGTACTTGTGAAATGCTTCTTGTATTATTTATTTGATTGCATATCATGCGTGCTTGCATGTGGATTCATGACATGATTTGGCTTCAATGAGTTCTGGGAAAGTCTAGTGCTGGACACCAACGTCTCCACCTTGTTTATGGTTCATGTTCATGTTTATCTGGAGCTCAAAAAGGGGCTCCCTCTCAATGTTAATGTTAAATGATCTATTTGAACGTTGGGTGTTCAAGTGCAATGATTTCACCGGCTCATGAGAGCAATAAACGTACATTTGATCTCTGAATCATGACATCATCGAAACGATCGAAATGTATTATTGTGAAATATATTTGATTTCTGATTTTACTGGTTACTTGCTGAGCTTCTAGCTCACCCCAAAACTATTTTATTCCCCTCCACAGGGCTCGTGGCGAAGGAAGGCTTGTTGTGATTTTATTGTTGTGGAATTCCTCTTGTATAAGAATTGGGATCATGGATCAGAGTGGCGCAGTGGAAGCGTGGACGCTTCGCTTTTGATATGTAAATGTTGGAACATTTGAGTTATATGTGAGATTTATCTTGTATTTATTTGAGGACTGTAGTGAACGACTGAGTCCCGGCGAGAGCTGGGCAGGCGGTCCGCCGAACCCTGGGTACGCCCTAGGGGGAGGTGGGGCAGTCACAACATGCTAACAGATTTGAGGGCAAATCTCTCTCAAGATGAGGGGACTAATGTGAGCACGGAGTCTCTAGGTATGGAGCTACTTGCTCATTAAAGGGGCTGTCCAAGTCATTTGGAAGAAAGAGAATAAAGACCAAAATTTCCAGCTCAAGCTTCATTAGTTTTGTTTTTAGTTATGGCAGAATATTTCTAGTCTATGTCTTTGTTAATTTAATCATTAGTCTTAGCCCATTGTGGATCACGTTGTTAGTTAATTTACAGACCAGAATTAGCATCTTGGATCCGAGTTATTTGGTTAGGTTATGGGCCAAACTAAAGGTCCAAATTAGTCGTGTCTTTAGCTAGTCCTAGTTACATTAGGTCTATGGTGTAAAGAAACGATAAAACATCATTTTTCTTCTTTCAATAATAGTTTACGACATTTTACAGAATCTTGCTCTTGAGAGTTGTTCTCTTGGTTTTACGAGCCTTTCTTGAACACCTAGAATTATCTAGTGTTTATTTGGCTCATCAATCAAGTAATACGCTACCAACGTAACATGAATTAACTTATACTAGAAAAATGATTTAAAAGCTTGACTCACTTTTAAAAATATCGAGGAAATTAAGACAATCATATAAAGTAAAGAAAATGCATTCAAAGAAAATAAATACAACCTAATTTTTCGGGTTCTCATACTCTCTCCCTCTTAACAGAATTTCATCCTCGAAATTCTCACCTTCATAAGATTTTGGAACGGGTTGTTGATCCAAAGAGTACACTCTAGCTTAACACGGCAAACACATACATACATGCAGAACAAAATAAGAGACAATGGTTTCCCAATTTCTCCAAGGGTACATTCTAAACCCCAAGTTCATCCGTCAAAGAAAGTTCAAAAGATCCCTACTTAAGCAATCGCTCCAAGAATTATATCTCGTTCCTTACAAATGCAAAGTTAAAGTCAGTCCCAAAGGTATCAACTAGTATTGTTGTTCAAGAAACTAACTCTTTACTCTTCAAATCAATCTCGTACAATTCTCTTCTCTTCTTGCCAACCCAATATAAAAACCCTCAAATATCAAATCTTACTATCCATCAAGAACATAGATGCTTAATATTGCACTTAAACTTCACAATATCCCATAGTCCAGTATTCTAAACTTTAAACCTAGGATACACTACAGAGATCGGAAGCCTAAGCTCTGATACCAACTATGACAACCCTACCTTCCCCTAAGGCGAACCAAAGGTTCGGCGGACCGTCTGCCCAACTCTCGCCGAGGCTCACTCACTTATCATTTTAGAGCAAGTATGTGAAGCCCCCATATCTCCCTAAGGCAAACCAAAGGGTATCGGCGGGACACCTGCCCAACTCTCGCCAGGACTCAATACACTTCCAGTTCAAACTTAAAGATACAATACTAACAACAAAATCAGAATAAAAGTATGAAGTCATTTCCATACAAAAGCATTCAACCTTACATCACAAGTTCAACGTACATCCCCTTTTCAAAATATACAACTTCCAAATTGTCTAGTCAAATACATTCAAATCTCTAATCAAAAGTTCAACCAAAAGGCTTCTCCGAATGTCACTCCATATCGGTTCCTGTTAAGAAAGACAAATCTATGGGGTGAGCGATTGCTCGTGAGGCCAAGAAACACACATGGAAGCACATTGTCCAAGTAACAATCCCATTTAACAAGTAAAACAGTAATATTCAAGTAAATAACAATTCGGGCAAGAAAATAAATAGAAACAATTCAAGGATATAAGAGCTCTCAAGAGCTATGTTCCACTTGTTTTGTCAATGCTCGATCAATCACCTCCCCGCGATGACACTCCGTCAATCGGGTCAGTATTTAGTCTGTAACAACTTCACTTACTCGTTCCCCATTCACTATTACATACCCCAATACCGGGTCCGTTCTTCTTTTGTATAAGGCGATACTACTCGAGTAAGCCAAGCAAGATCTCTTAATAGATCAAACTTATGCTTTTCTCATGACTCACAAAGATTCTCGGACAAGTCCATACCGGCTCGAGTCCAAGATCAGCCAGTGAGATTTGGGCGTCCCCCACTATTAGCACTAAGAGTTGAGGAGATTCACTCCTAGCGACATATGCAACCATAGCATAATTAATTATTGAGACACTTCACTTAAATATTCACTTTAAGTAATTCAAATACAATTCACTCAAATATAAGTACACACTCAACTCGGCATTTTCATAATACTCAATCACTAATAACAATTAAGCATGTAACACTTTTTCACACACTTGACACTCACCAAGTAATATAAGGAAGTAGTGCATAATTCAAGTGTTTAGGCATGTGCAGTGAGATCCTTTGAAGGCCCCCTTGAGTGCCTGAGCAAATAATAATTAACTACCACTCACTATCACTTATAAGTCTCTCGTTGATAACAGCGATCGTACACTTGTACAATATAAGAAAATGTCATGAAATAGAGCTTTACTTGTTCAAAATCCAAGGTTCAAAAGTGGTGTTTAACAACACAAGGAAAACTTATTTCCTTCATGAAAGTAAGTCCAAAATGGTCAATCAATATTGAAGGATAGGGAAGAGTTCCCAAAAACTCAATTCCCATCAAGTTCAAAAATTTCAGATTTGAAGGGTAGGCTTTAAAAAATCGTATCTTACACTCCGTAGGTCCAAAATTAGAAAATTTGGTACCGTAGGAAAATAGTTCCAAAGTACTAAAAGTTCTTAGAAGATAATTTTCTAAGATTCTAAATGGAAGACACACAAATTTCGACTTAAAGTGGCTAACTTACACTTCCAAGACAGATTCGGGTTTGGTTTTTGGTAAACTTTGGAAATTCGGCAAAATTCACAGAATGTGAACTTGTGAGGACCCGTAAATTGCCCTAATTTTATATTATTTATTTTATTTCCTCGCTTGCATTTCTCTACATTATACCTCACCATTTCGATTTTTCCAGAGCTTTTATAAGTGAAAAGAGTTTAAAAATCATTTTCCTAGTATAATTTAGTTCATGAGAAATTAGGAGTGAATATTGGACGTGGGACCCGCTAGTGTGGAAAGTTCGGTAAAATTCGGCCAATTAGGTTAAGTTTTGTATACCGGGATTAATTTACTAGGTGATAAGAGGTAATTAGAGATTACTTAGTTGTATTATTGTCGGATTAGCATTGGAGAGAAAAAGGATAAGCTTTAGGGCCAAAAGGTGACAAGTGTCACCATGCCATTTATTCTTGGACTTTGACTAACTTTCCTACTTTACCATTTAATCAAAATTTGACCAACAATTCATCACATTTTGCTCCCCTTTGGCCGAACCTCTTGCTCAAGAAAAGAAAAAAATCCTCCAACTTCCTACTTCATAATCTTGCTCCAATCTTCAAATCAAACCGATAAAACTTCAAATCACTCCATAAAATCTCTTTGCTAAGTGGTCTTGAGGTAGTTGGTGAAGTGGTTTGAGAAACAAAGGTGCTTAGTTGGCTCTTCTCTTGAGTTGCAAGGTGAGTAGCTAAGGAGTTCATTCTTTGGTCTTGCTAATGTTAAATTGGTAGCTTGTGTTAGTCAAAGATGTGATTTGGTGAAAGATTTCATGACTTTTAGTTGAGATTGGTGACTTTTATATTTATTCTTGAATTTTTCTGTTTTCATATGTTTAATGTTGTTGAGCCATGGATGATGGCTTGAAATGGTTTAGAATGAGGCTATGGTGCATAAATTGTAGCTATTTGCGGAAAATTTCCACTTTGTGCGGAAAATTCCAGATTAGGGTTTCATTTTCCCCCAATTCTGCCCGGTACTGTTGGACCTAGTTAGAGGCCGAATTAGCCTTAGGATCAAACATGAAAGTTGTATAGAATGATGTTTTATAGTTTCCTGTAAATTTTCAAGGCAATCTGAGCTTGGTAGCTAGTGAAAAGTCAGAAATACACAGACTGGCCTAGGTAGGAGTTCATTGAACAGGGTTGTCATTTCACCAAATCTGACCGTGACTTTTCACCCTGATCCTTACCGAATTATATTTTAGCCAAAACATGAAAGTTGTATACAATGGTATGAAATATTAGTCTAAAAAATTTCAGCTTGATCCTAGGACTGTAGCTTGTTAAATGACCGAAATACCCTTGACTGTCCATGAACCCTGTTTCGCGCCCAGATTTCTGTTTTCGTGGTGTTTTCAATTTTTGACCATGAAAATACATGATTTGGCCTTTGAAGTCTTCACAAGAAATGTATGCATATGTCTTAGCTTTCCAACGCCTCTGGAATCACCTCGTTTCGACTTCGGTAGCCTGAGTTATTGTCATTTACGCATAAGGCGGTTAACCAGCCCGAATATGAAATTCAGGTTCTGTGAATGGCAATTTTGACTTGGATACACTACAAACTGGACTGAGTGTTCTTCATCAAAGTTTTAGCTCTTTGTCTTAGCTTCGAAACAGTATAAATTGCACCCCAATCCGATAAGCGTAGCCTCGGTTGTGTCTGTTCCGCTAAGAGACATCAAACCTGCTATTTAGCTTTTGTCTTTAAAAACTTGATTTCTAGTTGCATTCCTAGGCTTGCTTTGTGTTTGGATGCACTTGAGCCTAGTTGAAGGGCTATTGCATTGAGATTTCTTATGTGTTAAATTTGACTGACTTGAGGAAAGACAATGAAGCCATGATGACTGGAAAAGTAAGCAAATTTAGGGGAAATGCTATCCAATTTTCTAGGCCGTTTGGTCCCTTTAAGTTTGAGTTGATGTTAGTAAAAATGAAGGGTTTTGAGGGTTGTTTGTAACTCTAGGACCAACTGTTATCTTTTTGCTCAAAAGTCATAGTTTATTCTTTTGTACTAGTACTTAACCTGGAAAGATGTACGACATGTAGTCGAGGCTCACTTGTGCATTCCGTTTACTCGATTTTGGATGTGAAACCTTCAATTGTTTACTTTGATGATTTTAGGGTTTCTTGGCGATTAAAGCCAGTTTGAAGTGAAAAGTTTTGAAGTATCTGTACTTGAACTGGTGAGTGTACCACTCCCCTCACTTGTTGTTTAACTCGGTGTCTGTACATGCAATCTGTGATACGAACGACTGAACTATCTGTATATTTTGTTTGAGACGAGGGTGTACTTTATCACACTCGTTCTCTTGTCTGTTCATATGCCAAATTTTGGTGCAAATCTGAATCTGTTATCTGTATCTGTATCTGTTCTGACATCGTTTGGAAGCTTGTATCCAACGACCTTTCTGTGACCTCTGAGCTCAACACCTGTGGCTAGTTATTCGAGTCGGGCCGGCAAGGGCCTGGTCGATTAGATAACGAACCACGGTAGTCTGTTTTTGGATCTTTGGGTATTAAGACCCTTGATTCCGGTGTACTCGAGTATTACCACTTCTGTTTCTGTTCGGAGTTCGGGCCCGGTAGGGGTAAGTTTGATGGATGGATTTTGGTGTAAAGTGATGCTCTACTGGACGGGACTGGTTACTTCATTTGGAAGTTGACGGAGTGTCAACTATTCTTTCAATCAAGCTTCGGTGAAGCAAGTGGGAATTTGGCTCCTGAGAGCCACCGTATCCTTTCTATCTATGGTGTTTGTTCATTCTTTATTTGATTTGCATATGTGACTAATTGAATATGAAGTTCCATGATTTTTACTTGCTATTATTTTGGTGCCTCATTGAGCGCAAGCTCACCCCTTTTTGTTACCTTTGTTCTCCTTACAGGGTTCCATGTTTTGAAACCAAGATTTTTGGAAGAAAAGAGTTGAGCTAGTTGTAGGACTTCTCTTGCTTATGCTCCTCTGTAACTGAAACCCTAATTGTATTTTGTGTAGCATATGTACTTTGACTTGTATTTTGGTTCATTTTTTCAAGACTCCGATGTAAATATATGTAGTTTCCGATTGTTCGTTTTCCTTGGATCCTTTCGCGTGTGCTATGGTAGGTTTGTGTGTATCGACTCCGTAGTCCTGGCGAGAGCTAGGCAGGCGGTCCGCCGAACCCTTTGGCTCACCTTAGGGTGAGGTGGGGCTGTCACAGGTGGTATCACAGCCGCTTCGCATGGTCTCTGCACGGAGTGAGCTTGGGCCAAGTGGTGTTATGGTCCTGCTTTTGGTGATGGTGTTTAAAGGGTTAAGTGCTCTTTTGAGCATAAGTTATGAACCGTGCATGTTATAAGTGTAAAATCTCTATCATGGAACTTGAGGAAGACAGATAAGTATGTCGGGTAGGAATCTTTAATATGGATGATTTACGCTTGGGACCGGCCGGCTCGAGTTGTGAATTATCTTATTTTAGATTCTTGGACCTGAGTACCAAAGGGTGGAGAGTGCTAGAATAAGAGTCAGTATCTTGATTGAATTTGAGACAGGTCTTGATGGCAAAGGTCAAGGTACGGAAGGTCTTTACATTCGACCTAGTAATTAGACCGATTGAAAGGATTGGATATGGAAGTGTTATCATGGACGGATCTCATACTCGTCTGGCTAGAGTTTTCTGGAGGGTGACTAGATTGTAGGGTACATTGAGAAATTCACACCTAAGACATGTTTTCTTTTACTATGACCGTGAGGACTTGGTAAGTATTTATTTGATCTGAGATGGCCTGACTGCAATGATCCGGGTTTTACCTCGCTTTGAACATCTAATACCTATAACTTGGTCCTCGACGAACTACCTTGCCTGTAATTCCTTGATACCTATCCACTAATGTTCCCGTATGAACTTGGCTTGATTATTAGTATACTGAGATTGAAAGTTTTGGAAGTCGGTAGAGAGATTTTAAAAACAAAGATGTGGCATAAGATGTGAAACTCTTGATGTGCGAGATATGCTTTAAGGTTTCAATCTGTATATACGTGATATGTGGCATAGTATTTAAGAAATTGCCCTAACTATGTTTTACTTTCCCTCCTATTTCATTTGAGTATATCTAAGTAAATCTTCCGTGGTTGAATTGGAAGCAAAGGAACTTAACAGTTATATGGTTAGATTGCCACTTATACCTAGTTACTTATTATGATTCGTTAACTTGCCTGGCGGGCTATTACTTGAGTTCCACCGAATTCGTGAGATGGCACACTTGGTTGGTATGTATAGGGAAATCGAGATTCTTCGGAACGAGGTAGAGGTTCAAAAGAGATTAGCTGAGTACTGGGAAGAACGATGGAAACGTGAACACTCGGAGAAAATTGAATTATTATATGAGAACATCGAACTGAAAAGGCAATGCGAAGGGATTCCAGCAGAGATTTCAGCAAGGACACAGATTAATACTTTTACAGAAGTCCCAGAGAAAATCCAAATGATAGAAATTTCAGGTGCACAGGTGAAGGCTTTCCATGCAAAGAAAAGGGGTGCACTTGGTGAAAGTCAAAGGCAAGAACAAGGTGATCCGGGTAGGCCACCCGCTAAGGTTGGTAGAGGAGCTGGTGGTGTAAGAATTTTGAGGATACTTGAAGAAGATACTCCGAGAGAAGTCTCACAAGGGGATCAAATCTCAATCCCTCACCTATCTTGTGGCTATTGCGGAAAAATCAACCATACTGAGGCGGATTATTAGAAAAGAAGGGGAAAATGCCTGCATTGTGGGGGCGCCAATCACCGGGTTGCTAACTGCCCAGTTGTTCTACGTGAGGAGAAAAGGACCCAGCAACCAACTAAAACTAACCCTAGCCAATCGAAAAGGAAAGAGACTGGAACGAAGGTACCGGCTCAGGCGTACTCTTTAGAACACCATCAGGTTCCTGGCTCGTCTAAGGACGTAGAAGGTACGATCCATTGGGTACCTTAGATTTTGATAGATCCCATAGATAAGAAAATTTTGAGGACGAAATTTCTTTAAGGAGGAGAGAGTGTGAGGACCCGTAAATTGCCCTAATTTTATATTATTTATTTTATTTCCTCGCCTGCATTTCTCAACATTATACCTCACTATTTCAATTTTTCCAGAGCTTTTATAAGTGAAAAGAGTTTTAAAATCATTTTCCTAGTATAAGTTAGTTCATGAGAAATTAGGAGTGAATATTGGACATAGGACTCGCTAGTGCGGCAAGTTCGGTAAAATTCGGCCAATTAGGTTAAGTTTTGTATATCGGGATTAATTTACTAGGTGTTAAAAGATAATTAGAGGTTACTTAGTTGTATTATTGTTGGATTAGCATTGGAGAGAAAAAGGATAAGCTTTAGGGCCAAAAGGTGACAAGTGTCACCATGCCATTTGTTCTTGGACTTTGACTAACTTTCCTACTTTACCATTTAATCAAAATTTGACCAACAATTCATCACATTTTGCTCCCCTTTGGCTGAACCTCTTGCTCAAGAAAAGAAAAAATCCTCCAACTTCCTACTTCATAATCTTGCTCCAATCTTCAAATCAAACCGATAAAACTTCAAATCACTCCATAAAATCCATTTGCTAAGTGGTCTTGAGGTAGTTGGTGAAGTGGTTTGAGAAACAAAGGTGCTTAGTTGGCTTTTCTCTTGAGTTGAAAGGTGAGTAGCTAAGGAGTTCATTCTTTGGTCTTGCTAATGTTAAATTGGTAGCTTGTGTTAGTCAAAGATGTGATTCGGTGAAAGATTTCAAGACTTTTAGTTGAGATTGGTGACTTTCATATTTATTCTTGAATTTTTCTGTTTTCATATGTTTAATGTTGTTGAGCCATGGATGATGGCTTGAAATGGTTTAGAATGAGGCTATGGGCATAAATTGTAGCTATTTGCGGAAAATTTCCACTTTGTGCGGAAAATTCCAGATTAGGGTTTCATTTTCCCCCAATTCTGCCCGGTGCTGTTGGACCTAGTTAGAGGTTGAATTAGCCTTAGATTAAAACATGAAAGTCGTACAGAATGATGTTTTATAGTTGCCTGTAAATTTTCAGCCCAATCTGAGCTTCGTAGCTTGTGAAAAGTCTGAAATACCCAGACTGGCCTAGGTAGGAGTTCAGCAAACAGGGTTGTCATTTCACCAAATCTGACCGTGACTTTTCACCCTGATACTTACCGAATTAGATTTTGACCAAAACATGAAAGTTGTAGCCAATGGTATGAATAGTTATCTACAAAATTTCACCTCGATCCTAGCACTATAGCTTGTGAAATGACCGAAATACCCTTGACTGTCCATGAACCCTGTTTCGCGCCCAGATTTCTGTTTTCGTGGTGTTTTCCATTTTTCACCATGAAAATACATGATTTGGCCTTTGAAGTCTTCACAAGAAATGTATGCATATGTCTTAGCTTTCCAACGCCTCTGGAATCACCTCGTTTCGACTTCGGTAGCCTGAGTTATTGTCATTTACGCATAAGGCGGTTAACCAGCCCGAATATGAAATTCAGGTTCTGTGAATGGCAATTTTGACTTGGATACACTACAAACTGGACTGAGTGTTCTTCATCAAAGTTTTAGCTCTTTGTCTTAGCTTCGAAACAGTATAAATTGTACCCCAATCCGATAAGCGTAGCCTCGGTTGTGTCTGTTCCGCTAAGAGACATCAAACCTGCTATTTAGCTTTTGTCTTTAAAAACTTGATTTCTAGTTGCATTCCTAGGCTTGCTTTGTGTTTGGATGCACTTGAGCCTAGTTGAAGGGCTATTGCATTGAGATTTCTTATGTGTTAAATTTGACTGACTTGAGGAAAGACAATGAAGCCATGATGACTGGAAAAGTAAGCAAATTTAGGGGAAATGCTATCCAATTTTCTAGGCCGTTTGGTCCCTTTAAGTTTGAGTTGATGTTAGTAAAAATGAAGGGTTTTGAGGGTTGTTTGTAACTCTAGGACCAACTGTTATCTTTTTGCTCAAAAGTCATAGTTTATTCTTTTGTACTAGTACTTAACCTGGAAAGATGTACGACATGTAGTCGAGCCTCACTTGTGCATTCCGTTTACTCGATTTTGGATGTGAAACCTTCAATTGTTTTACTTTGATGATTTTAGGATTTCTTGGCGATTAAAGCCAGTTTGAAGTGAAAAGTTTTGAAGTATCTGTACTTGAACCGGTGAGTGTACCACTCCTCTCACTTGTTGTTTAACTCGGTGTCTGTACATGCAATCTGTGATATGAACGACTGAACTTCTGTTTATTTTGTTTGAGACAGGGGTGTACTTATCACACTCGTTCTCTTGTCTATTCATATGCCAAATTTTGGTGTGAATTTGAATCTGTTATCTGTATCTGTATCTGTATCTGTTCTGACGTCGTTTGGAAGCTTGTATCCAACGACCTTTCTGTGACCTCTGAGCTCAACACCTGTGGCTAGTTACTCGAGTCGGGCCGGCAAGGGTCTGGTCGATTAGATAACGAACCACAGTAGTCTGTTTTGGGATATTTGGGTATTGAGACCCTTGATTCCGGTAAACTCGAGTATTACCACTTCTGTTTCTGTTTGGAGTTCGGGCCCGGTAGGGGTAAGTTTGGTGGATGGATTTTGGTGTAAAGTGGTGCTCTACTGGATGGGACTGGTTACTTCATTTGGAAGTTGACGGAGTGTCAACTATTCTTTCGATCAACTTTCGGTGAAGCAAGTGGGAATTTGGCTCCTGAGAGCCACACGTATCCTTTCTATCTATGGTATTTGTTCATTCTTTATTTGATTTGCATATGTGACTAATTGAATATGAAGTTCCACGATTTTTACTTACTATTATTTTGGTGCCTCATTGAGCGCAAGCTCACCCCTTTCTGTTACCTTTGTTCTCCTTACAGGGTTCCATGTTTTGAAACCAAGATTTTTGGAAGAAAAGAGTTGAGCTAGTTGTAGGCCTTCTCTTGCTTATGCTCCTTTGTAACTGAAACCCTAATTGTATTTTGTGTAGCATATATACTTTGACTTGTATTTTGGTTCATTTGTTCAAGACTCCGATGTAAATATATGTAGTTTCCGATTGTTCATTTTCCTTGGATCCTTTCGCGCGTGCTATGGTAGGTTTATGTGTATCGACTCTGTAGTCCTGGCAAGAGCTGGGCAGGTGCGCTGACCCCTTTGGCTCGCCTTAGGGTGAGGTGGGACTGTCACAGAACTGGCCTCTGAAATTTGTATCTCAATTAGAATTCCAACCAAGGTTTAAAACACAAGAAGTGGAACTAAAATCCAAGTTTTGAGAATCAAGATATAGCAGTCCAAATTTAGCTAAAAAAAAGGACGGATTGCACATTTTCCAGATTTGGAAAAACAAATTTGGACCATCAGTTAGATATCGAAATGGTCTTGGATTGATACCAAAATTGGTACAACTCAACTTCCATATGAGGAATACTTCTCTACCAAATTTGATTTGAAAATTCACACGAAAAGGTAGTGAACCAAACTACCAAAGTTCAAGAAAATCCCAAGACCAATCTGTCTTTTGCTTTCTTCTTCCTTTTCAAACATTTCCCAATGAAAATGACTCAAATCTAGTTCATCTGTGAAACAAAAGTCTAAAAAACATCCAATATACATTTGGTAGGTGATTGGCATCAAAAGTTGCAAAACAACAAGTCCCAAGTCAAGCTAGGCCATTCGGCTAGCCAAAATTAGGGTTTTCTATCACTTGTGCAGTTCTGTAATTTGGCCACAACTCACTCAATTCAACTTGGAATTGAGCATGGTTAGTGGCATTGGAAATACATTCAATAGGCTACAATTCCTCAGAAGAAAGCGTTTTGAAATTCAATTCATAGCTAGCTCAAATTCAAGCAACAAGCCTCAGCTCATCACTGACTCTTAAGCAAAGCAATAAAACAAAATAGGTAACTTTGGTGAACTAGTACGGCTCACTCAGTTAAAATCAAGGGATACATTTTATACCGTTAGAAAACTACAGATGCATAGTTTCAAGTACCGCTAATTGCACTTGATTTCGACATTTGAGCAAAGAGTTATGATCGTTCAAAGTTTACTGCCAGAGAGCCCCTGTTATACGATTTTCCAGATTTGAAGATTTTCGAAATTCTAACTTTTACCCAACCAAATCAAGTAATTTTTTGTAGAAACTTTCCACACATCCTATACAACATATCTACATCAAATTCAAGGTCATTTGATTGCAAAAAAATTGAACCAAGGGCTCGGCAAAAATAGGGCAGAATTCAGCCTCTTCCCATGCTAGTTCCCTTTGGTTTTCCTTCCACTTTTCCAACTTATATCCACTTGTTTAACACTTAATCAATATAAATAACAACCATAATCATCATATCAGCCCAACATGTCCATTGTGGGATTTCGTAGAGCCCACTCTACTCATTTTCAACCAAATAAAGACACCCACATGAAGCTACAAGCTTCGAGGTATAATTTAACCTACTAAAACCAAGTATAAAGGGTTGGATGATTACTACCTCTTGGATGATGAAAAACAAGAAATTTTCGGTCACTAATAGCTCCGAGAAACTCGGCTAGAAGACCTCTTCCTCCAAGCCAAGATGAATTCCCAAGTTGCTAGAAGTTGGGGGGTGTTTTTGTGAAGAAATTTGTGCAAGAAATAAGATGAGATGATGAAGAGTTTTGCTCTTCTTCTTCCTTTGGAGTTTCGGCCAGCAAGGGGTGAGAGAAGAGAGAGATTGTGCTGATGAATGAAGCTTCTTGGAGAAGCTTGGTAGTTGTGGTTCAAATTTTGCACAAAAGTCAACTTTGAATGGCATATGCGCGTGTTTCATGCCTGTTTTCTCTCCGGTTCGTTTCACTTGTGTACTAAACCTTTAATGTACTTCCTTTAACACTAATATTATTCACTCTTAGTAGTCCATCAATAATTTTCTAAAGTCCTTCAATTAGTCACGGGCGTGAAAACGCGAATTTTCGACTTGCGCGCGATAAAGCGCAATTTCTAAGAATTTCTTGTAACGATAATATAACTAACTAATACTGGGGTAATTAATCATAAAAATGCCTATTTTAAAACTAACACATGAGTCCTCAACTCTCCAACGTCACTGTACTCTCAAATCGACTATTGCCTCCAAACGCGTATTCACTAACTCTCGCTAAATGAGCTTCCAAAAATTAAATTTATTAACGGGACATTTTAAAAATATACGCAAGTCATAGTTCCATGTAAATGGTTCCAAATGGGTTGAAATAAATTATTCGGAGAAATTGGGCAATTAATTATTTAAATAAGCCAAATTGATGGTTCTTTTCAAAGCACCTATGATCGCACCCCACATTGGGGAGGGAGATTGGAGATTTTTTCAAAAAAAAAGAAAAGCAAAAAATGCTAAAACTAAAAAGGGGGAACCGCAAATTGGGGAAATTTGATTCTACCTGAGCTTCAATTGTGAGAAAAAGAAGAGTGAAAAGAAAAGAAAGAAAAGTTGTCTGGCGGATCCTCTATGTTTCACAGATATGGATGACCAAGGGTCTTCCTCAGTCAGTTGATTCAGGTGCATGCAAAAATTTCGCATTAATGAAAATTTTCCTTTCAGGGTTAATGTAAGGAACGGATTAAAAGTCAGGCCCTCTTCTTTTCCAATCGAACATTCTATCCTTAATTATCCCTTTTGAGCTTTCAGAATAAATTACTTCGTTTGGCAACCCCTGAGAATCGCAAACCCCACACTGGGGTAACTTTGAGTTGGAAAAGGAAAGAAAAGTCCCAAGAGGTGAAAAGTGCTAAGGCAACAACAAAAGCAAAAGAAAAGAGAACCTCAGTTCAAAATAAACTGGGGCAAATTTTTGAAAAATTTCAAAGGAATGGCAAAAGGCCTAGGGAAAAACAAAATGAAAGAGAAAAAGCCTCAATTGAGCATAAACTGGGGCAAATTCTGAGTTAGCCCTAAAATAGGGTTGGCGCAGCAATGCGATCTCAGATTATTCAAACCACTTTTGAAATCCGCTTTCAAGCCTTAACTTTTCTAAGCACCCCACCAGACCCCATTACAAAAGCTGAAAAGTCCTGACTTCTGTTTTTTGCAATGGCCCTGTCAAGAAAATTTCTGATGCCGAAAATTTTAGCTGTATTTCTGAATTGTTTGGGTATGGGGTTGACACTACTCACCATGTGAAAACCCATCAAGTGAGGGAAAGGGAAAAGAGGCAAAAAGCAAAGTAAGAAAAGTAAATGCAAGAAAAGCAGAAAAATTCGACGTTGAAGTCCCTGGTGAATGATGAGAAGAATACAAACAAATTCTGAGATCTTTGAGTTCAGAATAGGGGCAGTTTTGGAAAAATGCGATCTTCGGTGCAATGTCCTTGAAAGACTTATCCTTCAGCTATCGTTTCAAGCCACATTACAAGTTAATAAAGTCCATCGTTGACTTATTCCTTCATGACAATCCAAAGTGAGGATTATGCTCGTAAGAAATCCATCAATCATTCGTGATCATGGGGGTATAACCAGTTTTCACAGGTTTAGCTATCGCTTCTACCCATTTTGGTACAAGTTTAAAGCTTATATGTTGACTAAATTTTCTTAAGAAATAGGGATGACAAACTATTTGCTTTCACTAAGATGTGATATTGAATGGATTACATACGATTGGGGGCACAAAAACAAGACAAATCCTGATTTCTCATTTTCCTTAGCCACCTCAAAATCAAAAATAACACCCACTTGATTGGTCCTGAAAGATGAGAAGTGGTAATCCATTACCCTAAGCATTTATGCTAAAGTGGGAAAGAAATCTTTTGTAATTTGGAATTATTTCGAAAGATTCATCATCAAATTTTCTGTTAGGAAACACAGTTTCTTACATTGTTCAAATAAAGGGAGTGTCATCCAAACAAATTTTTTGCAATTAAATAAGCCCACGCTGGGGCAAATTTTCATTTACAAGATTTCGCAAATTGTGCCCACACTGGGGCAAATTTTTATTCATGGGATTTCACAGAATAAGCCCACACTGGGGCAAAATTTTTATAGTTCATTTGAGGATTTCGTCCAAGAATCAAATAATGCATTTTTCAAATCAATCACGCTGTTTCTTTTCATGAAATTCAAGTGCATGTCATATTTTGGTAAGCCCTGTGCAGGTATTCATAGTTGAAATCGACGAAGGAGCATCTGGTGATGTGGAAAGCAGACGCCGAAGAAAGAAAAGAAAGAAGGGAAAAAGGGCCCTATACTGAGGGCAAATTATTTTGAAAAAAGATTCTCTCGAAAAATCAGAAAAAATTCAAAATTCAAAAATCAAAAATCAAGTTCAAATTCTTGTTTCTTGGAAAATCAAATTTCTTGTTTCTTGACAAATCAAATTCAATTTCTTGACCAATTGGGTGGCAGGACTGGGTCTTATCCCACTGGCCATTCACAAATATCACATTGGGCCTGGATTTCGTGCCGCCAACCTTCCAAAAATCAAGTTGGGCCTGGACTTCGTGCCGCCAACCTTCCAAAAATCAAGTTGGGCCTGGACTTCGTGCCGCCAACCCTCCAAAAATCACGTTGGGCCGGGATTTCATGCCGCCAACATCACAAATCATGTCGGGCCTGGACTTTGTGCCGCCGACATCCTATTGAGTCTGAAATTTGTGCCGCCAGTGCAACCAAGGCAGGCTTGGGTGTAATCCCACTAATCAATTCATCATACTGGGGCAAATTATTTTGGGAAGTTTTTCAAAAAATAAAAAAATCAAAAAAAAATCAAAAAAAAATCAAAAAAAAAATCAAAAAAAACAAAAAAAACAAAAAAAAAATCAAATCAAAAAATCAAAAAACAAAAAAAAATCAGAAAAAAAAGAAGAAAAGAAATCATCAATCAAAAATCAACACAAATTTTATCACGGCAGGCTCGGGTTTAATCCCACTGACCGATTGTCAAAAGCATTTTCGGGTCAGTCCCACGATCAAGAGTTTATTCGGGTCAGTCCCACGATCAAAAGCATTTTCGGGTCAGTCCCACGATCAAGAGCATTTTCGGGTCAGTCCCATGATCAAAAGCATTTTCGAGTCAGTCCCACGATCAAGAGTTTATCCGGGTCAGTCCCACGATCAAAAGCATTTTCGGGTCAGTCCCATGATCAAAAGCATTTTCGGGTCAGTCCCACGATCAAAAGCATTTTCGAGTCAGTCCCACAATCAAAAGTATTTTCGGGTCAGTCCCACGATCAAGAGCATTTTCGGGTCAGTCCCATAATCAAAAGCATTTTCGGGTCAGTCCCACGATCAAGAGCTTATCCGGGTCAGTCCCACGATCAAAAGCATTTTCGGGTCAGTCCCACGATCAAAAGCATTTTCGGGTCAGTCCCATGATCAAAAGTTTATTCGGGTCAGTCCCACGATCAAAAGTTTATTCGGGTCAGTCCCACGATCAAGAGCATTTTCGGGTCAGTCCCACGATCAAGAGCATTTTCGGGTCAGTCCCACGATCAAGAGTTTATCCGGGTCAGTCCCACGATCAAGAGCATTTTCGGGTCAGTCCCACGATCAAAAGCATTTTCGGGTCAGTCCCATGATCAAAAGCATTTTCGGGTCAGTCCCACGATTCAAAGCTTATTCGGGTCAGTCCCATGATTCAAAGTTTCTTCGGGTCAGTCCCATGATTCAAAACTTGTTCGGGTCAGTCCCATGATTCAAAGCTTCTTCTTCGGGTCAGTCCCATGATTCAGATTTTATACGGGCCAGTCCCATGATTTTCAGTTTATTTGGGCCAGTCCTAAGATTTTTATTTTATTCGGGTCAGTCCCATGATTTAAATTTCCTTCTCTAGTCAATCCCATTTAATTTTCTGTCCGGGTCTATCCCGTGGGTCTATCCCAATTTTAAATTCCTGTTCGAGTCAGTCCTGTTTTAAACTTCCAGTTCGGGTCTATCCCGTTTTAAATTTCTCGTCCGAGTCAGTCTCATTAAAAGGAGTCAGTCCTCATGTCAATAACAGCAGTCGTTCGAGTAGCTGAAGCCGAATGACCCAGGTAAGCATTTGGTGTCTACTTCTTTGTCTCAAGTTTTTTCAAAACTCAGACAAAGAGGGGCAAACTGTAGACACCAAATTTTGGTGTAATTTCATTTACTATTTATTTTTAGTTTTTTATTTGTCGTGTCAGTTTTATTTGATTTTTAGTTTTTAGTTTCTAGTTTTTATTTTTATTTTTAAGTTTTTAGCATAAAATTTCTTGAAAAAGGGGAAAAGATAAAAATGATGAAAAAATGAAAAATGAAAATTGCACTTGTTTTTTATTGTTTTTAGTTGTTTTTATCCGGTGTTAATTTTACTATTATCATTTATTATCATATTTGTTAAATTACTTAAAAAAAAAAAAAGAAGAAAAACATTTTCCAGTCGCGGCAAGCTGCAAGCGCAGCTTGCACAGAAGGGCCTGAGGGGTTTTGGCTGCAAATGGTTGAAAAGGGTAGCTAGGTTTCTAGGTTTTCTAACCTATAAAAGCCACGAAAAAGGGCAGCCGCAGGAAAGAGAGAAAAAAAAGGGAGAGTTACGGGAAAAAGAGAGAAAAAAGAAACGGCAAAGGGAAGAACGGCAAAAGGGGACGAAGAAAAATCAGAGGGGCGGCGGCATGAGATAGCTACGGAAAAACTGAAAGAAGGCTGAGTTAGAAGAAAGAGAGGGAACCGAGAGGGGAGGTGGTGATAGTTTGAGAGGAAAAGAAAAGGAAGGCTGAGCTTTGGGTAAACCAGAAAGTAGAAAAGGGAAGTTACGGGCTGGGGATAGAGAGAGATCTCCGGTTGAACAAAGAGAAGAGGAGCAAGGGGCCAAAGCTGAACGGAGGAATCTCACCACCACCTGAGGCTGTTCTTTGTAGAGAAAATCATCACTGAAATCTATCAGGAAATAGCATTGTAAGTTTCCTTTCCCTTTCCTGCAGATAAATTGAACATGAAGCTATGCTTGAATCGATAAACGGGGTCAAAAGTCTTGGTGATGATCTACGATTATAGCTTAAAGGTGGTGCCTTTTGCTGGCATGATGTGCGATGGGTATGTTGTTTGTTGGGTGTGGATTGTGTTTCGTCCCTAGGCTATAGCTCAGTAACAAGACTCCAGCTTTGAAAAGAAAGGACATTCGCATGACCTGTACGTTTGAATTATTGAACAAATTGTGAAGAAGAATGGCATGTTTTTGCTTTTTATTGTCTTGGTCTGTTCGGATGTTAGAGCAGTGTCTTGGTTGTTGCTGAAACTTTTTGTTTAGACTAAAATCTGGGATTCGTCGCTTAGCTCATACACCATATGCATACCCAAACTGAAATTCTGATTTTTGGTCCTGTGCTGAGAAATGATAGGAGAGTTATAGCAGTTTTTGTTCTTCTTCTTCTGCATTTTTCCAGAATTTTCGTATAGTATCTTTCAAAGTTTCTGGTCATTGGTCTGTAATCATCATGAAGTTTGGTTGCTCAATTTAAAATTGTGATGTTAAGATGAAAAATATCTAATCAAAGCTGTGCATTTGAATCGAAATCTGGTCTTCATGATAAAAAAATTTTAAAGAAAGGATGTGATTGAATTTTTGCCGCATGTGTCATCTTTTCTTTTGCTGCATTTCTACCCAGTCATTTTTGGTTTAGAATGTTTGTTAACAACATGGGTTAAGAGCTGTCGTATTTGAGTTAAAAAGGGTAAAAATTGATGGGCTCCATGGGCATGAATGTGTTCTAGCTGAGAGGGAAATATCGAAGAAGGAATGGTGGCTGGAGTTTTGCAGAAATGCATGAGTCTCTTCGTGATTTTCACATCAGTTTCTGTCTAAGTTTTTACTTGTTTGTATGCTGAAGTTGTGTGTTGTGTTGCTTGACGCAAAGTTTGGACATTGGCTTGAGAGAATGTGTCCAAAGTTTATGTTAGTTTTTTCTGAAATCTGATTGAAGATGAAAATTGCAGCAAACTCTCCCTTTCTGTCTTAGTGGCTTCATCCGCAAATCTGCATGAAAGGTTTAAGAAGTTGCGTGGTTTCTTTCCAAGTTCATTGCTCATTGGATTATGGTATTAATATGTGTTGAAGTAATGATTTTGTTTGGGTGAAAAGTTTGGTTAAAGATGGTTTACTGAAGTCCAAAATTTGCGTTAGAAAAATGCAGCAAAGTTGTTGCAGAAGAAAAGATTCTGCGTATGTTGCATGAGTTGCATGAAAATATTTTCTGAATTTTGCCTTTTGATCCCTCAAATCCCCCTTTGTCCTACTATGGCCCAGTCATGTTTTAATTTCTTGCAATTAAGTCCTAGAATAATTGCACTTTGACCACCAAGTCCCCTCTTGACTCACTATGGCCCAAGTAATTGGAACACTTAATCAATTCGATCCCTCAAGTTTCTCCATGTTCCACAAAAGCCCAAGCATGTTCTAATTTCTTGCAAATGGGTTTTAGAATAATGCATTTTAAGCCATTACTTGACTTTTTCTTTGCCTTTGGACCCTTGAAGCTCTTAAAAATGTTTGATTAGGCTTGAGTGCTTGGTTAGCGTTCGCAATAGAGTCCTTGGTAGCCTCAACTTTGCAATTCGATTGCTCATTTACTTTCATTTGTTTAGGTAGTACTTAATGCATGAATTTGTGAACTTTATGATCAAATGAGCTTGTGTTCGCCTAATTTCTTGAATTTTCTGGGCTTTGGCATTTTTCTTGCTTTTTGACTTTCAAAGTTTCTAAAATGTTTCAATTGGCTTTGAATGGTTGATAAATGCTTGCAATTGGGTCTTTGGTGAATCCCTTTATTGGAAACTATGTATTATTTGATTCCATTTAAATTACAATTAGGAGAGATTTGGTGACTTTGTTATACTTTACTATTTGAGGCACCTTGACCTTTTATTGTTTTGAAGCCATTTTTCTTTCATTTGGACACCATTCAAAGGGGCGGTATAATTTCTTTTATCCCTTTTGTTTCTCTCCTATGTGACCCAACGTGTTAAGTGAATTGCATGCCTACTTTGCTTTCCTAGCTTTTCTTTAATTCCTTTTACTTATGTCATTTACTTTTTGTTTTCATTAAGTTATTCTTTTAATGGGGTATGTGTACACCTCTTGGCTTGTAATAGATAGGGCTGTGGCGAGCAATTTGGTCCATTTTCCCTTTCCCCTTTTGTTTTAGTTAGTGAATGTAATAGGTTCATTAGCTTGGTTGCATGCCTACGTGTTAAGTGTTAATTTACGTTGTTAGGGCCTTGCATCTAGTCGAGCATGCTAAATGTTATGTGCTATGTGTTTATGAGTGTTTGGCATGTCTACTCGCTTTCTATGGCCTGAATGAATGTGATGGATGAATGGACGTTTCCACTAGTCCAACGCTAGTCGGAATTCATAGAATGGGCTAGTCCAACGCTAGACCCTTAGGGATTTCCCTCGATAGAACATGTTTGCGTGATCATCACATGTCATGCATTTTAGTTTATCATTTGGCATGCCCCTCGAACCCCTTTTCCTCCATTTTAGGATTTTTGCATTTCATGCTAGTTATAGGGTTCATTTACTTGAGAGTCCCCTTAAATATGGAATATAGACGAGTGTGGCTTTTTCTAAGCCTTAGCACGCTTGTATTCCCTCTACAAAAAGGGTAAATTGAGTCACGATTTAGGTCTCCCCGTACCCAATATGCATGCATTCCCTAGGTTCATGCATCCACTCCACCATTTTATACCCTCATCACACTTTCACTTTTGTCCCATTTTGCACACGTACACATTTTATCCCTTCACTTACACACGAACACTTTTATCATCACTTGCACACATGCACTTCATATTACCATTGCACATACCATACCTTGCCCACTCACGTGCACATTTTCACTTATGCATCTTTGTTTTTTATTACTTTTTCAAATTTATGCCTTCACATTGCATACATGCATTCCCTTCATTTGCATCCCACTTGCATTATTCGTGACTTCTTCAAAGGATCGTTATTGGGCTTCACAATTAATGTGATTGGCACCACTTAACCTTTGAAGGGAAATTTCCCCCAATACCCCTAGGTCTAGGGTCTGCATTCACGTAGTGCATCCAAATGTAATAAATTCTTTGGTTAAAACAAGAAAATCTTTGATTAAATCATGCAACTAGCCTTGGCTAGGTCGAAGGGGTGCCTTGGATTTTTATCCTTGCCTTCCCCTTCGTCAAATGTGACTCCCGAACCTTTTTCTTTGGTTTACGTAGACTAGGAGTCGTTTAAAAAGGGTTTCTCACTATTTTTTTCCTATTTTTTCTTTAAAATACATTTTTTTAGGTGACTTGGTACACCTTAACTCATTACCAAGTGGCGACTCCGTTTTTTTTATTTCAAAAACCCTTTTTAAACCATAATGTTTGGGTCAAATCGTCGCACTCTCAAAACCCCCATCTAGACCCATTTTCCTTTTAAATCACAATTCATTTTTCAAATCACAAATTGAATCAAAAAAATACATTTTTAAACCATTTATTTATTTATCAAAAAATGGGGCGCGACAAAGTGATAATAACAATGTGAGAACCCGTATTTTTCATTTTCTAGGTTTTATATTTTTCATGGCTTGTTTTCTGCATTTTCGTACTTAGGAAAAATTTCTAGATATTTTTAATGAGCAGATATAGTTTTTAGATGATTTTTCTAATATGGAATAGGTTTTGAGAAATTAAGAGCGTATACAGGACGTGGGACCCACTAGTACAAAAAGTTCGGAAAAATTCGGCCAATTAGGTTAAGTTTCGGATACTGGGTTAAATTTATCGGATGTTAAGAGATAATTAGAGGATGATATGTGATTGATGTGAGAGGGAACAAAAGCATAGAGATGCTTTAATGAAGTGACAAGTGTCACTTTGTGAGTGGTTGTAACTTTTGACTACTATTCATGCTTTTACCATTTGGTTAAAATATCTCAAAAATTACCAAAAATTCACTCTTTTCTTCTCCATCTTGGCCGGCTCTCTCTAGCAAAGAAGGGAAGAAAACTCTTCAAGTTTTTGGCTCCCATATTGCTCAAATCTACCAAAACAACTCCTTAACCTTGTTTGTGTTCCATAAAACCACTTAAGGAGGTGTTGGTGAGTTGTTGTGTGAAGTTATTTGGAAAGTTAAGGTGTCCAATAGCTCTCTCTCTCTCTTGTTTTAAGGTAAGTTGTGAAGAACCACCCTCCTCCCTTAATTGATGCTTAAATCATGTTTAGTGGTAGCATGAGATGCAATTTTATGGGTTATTTCTTGATTTGTGGTTGAAGTGATGATGTTTTATTATTTTTGGGGATTTTTTTCTGTTTTAATATAAGCATGATTGTGTGGCTATCTATGATGATTAGAAATGGTATATAATGACTCTAGGAGGTGGAAAAAGTGATTAATTGCAATCAATTTCTGGTTTGGAAGAAATTTCAGAAAATTAGGGTTCTTGAGGGAGCATTCTGCCCGAATTTTTGGCTCCTAGTTAGAGGCTGAATTTGTGAGGATCCGAAAAATTTCTTATTTTTATCGAATATTAATGGTTTAATTAAGTATTTATCCACCTGTTTTTTCCAAATAATTTATTACGACCATTTTAAATCCATTCGTATGGAATAATGTCTTCATTATGCTTTTAAAACGTCCCGTTAACAACTTCAATTTTCGGAGGATTGTTTAAGTGAGAAATAATGAACACGAGTGTTTCAAGGTGATATTGTATTCGAGAGTATGATTATCCTGGGGAAATTAAGAACGGACAATAGCAAATTAAGAAAAGTTAATCGAGAATTAAAGGTGAATAAGTTCTAAGCGAGCATATACTACTCACGCGTGGATAGTTTTCCAAAGGACGCATGGATACAAATTTATTGGAGATTTGAGGAGTTAATACTCGACTCATGTGAGGACTCGTAAAACTCCTATTAAAACCCTAATTTGAGCTTATTTAATTATTTACTTGTTCATTTATTCCGAGTATTATTTTCTAGACCTATTGAACCTAATTACGTGGAAATATAGCTTCGTTATATTTTTAAAGTGACTTGTTTCAAGAATTAATTTCCGGGAGCGCGTTTAGTGAGAACAGTGAATAGTGCTTGGAGATTTTATCCGCGTAGGAGCACAATAAGCTTGGAATATTGGAGACTTGTACTATGGTCCTAAAATAGGTAATCTTATGAATAAATACTTAAGTGATAGTTAGTAGTGCAGTCGTTATAAGAATTTCTCGGAAGTTTCGCGTTATAGCGTTAAAATTGACGGTACGCGTTTTCACACGCGCGACTTTATTTGAGGGACCTTAGACCCTTATTTCGGGACAATTAAGAGTGAGTAATACTTACATGAATATAAATGTATTGGAAGTTCAGTACACTAGTTAACCAAACGCGCGAGAAAATCGGGCCCTAATCGATCCAAACACACCCTAATAAGAGTTGACTTTGGAGTGATTGTGCACCACTCATTTAATCTTCTCTTGGAAGCTAAAAGAAATCTGATCACTCTCCATCTTCTCTCACTAAGACAGCCGGCCAACATCTCCCTCTCACTCACTCTCTTGCTTCACAAATTTCTTCACTAAATCAACCCAAAACCTCAACCAATCTTCACCAAACTTGGAGATCATCTAACAAACTACTTGGAGGTTGAATTTAGCTAACAAAAGGGCTGCATTTTCACGGTTTCTTGGAGCCTTGAGGACTGAAAATTTCTGGGTTAAGACACTAAGGAGGTATAACTTCATCCTACACCTTAAGCTTGGGTTATGATGGTAGAAATGCATCTTTAAGCTATTGCATGTGTATGGATGGCTTGATATGGTTGTAAAATGTGAAAGTGGGCTCTTTGTATTCCCACACTTGGGTTGTTGTTGCTGATTAGATGATTAATGTTGGATTTAATGGTAGTTTAGTGGTTATAATGATGGATTTATGGAGTATTATTGTTGGAAACTCAAAGTTGAGGTCATGACAAGAAATTTCCGAAACTACCCCTGTTTTGTTCGGCCACTACAAGGCTAATTTTTGATGATTTATTGGCATGAACCTGATGTTTATATGTTATGCTATATGTGTAAAAATTTTCGTTGGAAAACATTAACGTTTGGATGGGCAAATGAATTTATTCGTGAACTAGGCAAGGGAAAATCATTTTTCTGGTAACCCTGTCCAGCGGTAGCATTTTGGCCATAACTCTGTCCTCGGGTGTCGAAATCAAGTGCCGTTGGTGGCGTTTGAAACTAGACATTCCTGGGTTTAATTTGAGATAAAATGCACATTCCGATTCTTTGTGAGTGAGCCGAACCAAACATTTTAAAATGGCTGTCCTGTCTCTCGGATTTGCTGGAATGGCTTGTAGAGGCAGCAACTTGAGGCTCAATTTTGAGCTGGTTGCTTGCCGAATTTCAGAACATTTCCTTCTGTGAACTTTTAGTCCTATGAATTTATTTTCTAACACCATAAACCATGCCTCATTCCGAGTTAAATTGATTGAGTTGTGACTAAAACAAGAGGACTGCCCTGTTTTGGAAAAACGTAGTATTTGGACTGATTTGGGGCAAAACTTGGGAATGATTTTATTAATTGAAGTTCTTGGTGCTCATCACTTACCAAAGGTATCATGGATGTATCTTAGACCTTTATTTCACAAATGAACCATGGTTGGATAGTTTTCATGGTTAAACGATTTGAATTTGGAAATGGAAGTCAAAAGGCAGATTGCCTTAGAATTTTTCCTGAACTTTGGTTGACTAATTACCTATCTTTCCGAAGGTATTTTTCCCTGAAATTTGATAGAGCGGTACCTTTCATATAGGAGTAAAATACTACCAATTTTGGTACCAATCCAAGTTCGTTTCGATACCTAATTCAATTTCTAGTGTTGGAGGTTCAAATCTGGAAATTCTTTTCCAGTCTTGAATTTCCCCAACTTTGAGCCACCGTATCTTGGTACTCGAAACTCCGATTCTTGATCCGCTTGTTTTGTTATAAACCTCACTTGCAACTCTAATTGAGTGACAAATTTCAGAGGCTGGTTTGCAACGTGTGAATAGTGCCGAATTTTCAAATTTGGCCGAAATCCAACTTAATTCTGCCTTGTATGCCGAGCCTGTACCTTCAAGCTCATTTTTGAGTACTTTCCACTTAGATTCATGGAAAGGTGTCTTCTAATAACTTTTAGCACTTTCCAAAAGGTTTTCAACGGTATAAAGTTTTCCAGTTTTGGGCTTGTATCAAGAGAGATACGAATTTTCAAAGATTTAGGATAAAACTGAAATTTCTCAATTTCCAAGGCAAAGGAGTTTTTCCAAAACTCTTAATTCTCTTAGTATTATTCAAACGTTTTGCCCTCGATTTTTATGATAAAAACTCAAATAATATTGTACATAATAAAAGGCAAGTTGAACCTCGATTTACGTGTAATTGAGGTTCCTTTTGCGAAATAATCCTTAGATTGTACTAGTGTACAATCTCCTTGATAAGTGGGTTAATTGTGTCGTTATCCGCTATTAATTGCCAGGCGCGCAAGGAGACCTTTAAGAGGATCTCACCGTGGACACTTGAACTCCCAGAAAATAATTCTTATTGAATTGCTCGGTGAGTGTCAAGTGTGTGAAACTTTGATACTTGCTTATTTGTGGTAATTGTTGGAAGTTTTAAAAATAAGGGCGGGTGCGTACTTTATCGCACTCGTTCTAATTTCAAATGAATGATTGAAATGTATTGAATGAATGAAATGTATTGAATGAATGAATGAAATGCAATGTTATGTTATGATTACATATGTCGTTGGAGTGAACCTCCTCGACTTTCAAATGAATGGGGGACGCCCAAACTCATAGGCCGACCTTGGACTCAAGCCGGCAATGGGCTTGGTCGGGAACTTGGGCGAGCCATGAGATATATAAGCTCGACCTAATGAGAGGTCTTGCTTGGCATACTCGTGGAGTATCGCCTTATAAATGACTTGTGGGCCCTTGAGGTGTACGGTGGACGGAGGGAAGTAAGTGGTGATCTACGGAAATGGAAATACCGACCCGGTTGACAGGAGGGTCAACGCGGGAAGGTATACGAATGACATCGGCAGAGCGAGTGGAACTTAGCTCCTGAGAGCTACTATATCCTTGAATTGTTTCTGATTACTTTTCCTGCTCGAATGGTTGATTATTGAAACGTCACGGTTTTATGCAATACATTTGGGATTGCTATTTGAACAATGTGCTTGCATGTGTGTTCTTGGCCTCACGAGCGTTTTGCTCACCCTGTAGATTTGTTTTCCTTAACAGGATTGGACTTGGAGAAATGTTGGAGAAACCTCTCTTGGCGTACTCTTGTTTTAGGGTTTCCGTTGCACTTTGGGGCTAGACCTGTGATTGATGTATATTTTGAATATTGATGTGTTTCGAGATTCCGATGTAATGATTGGGCAGATGTTCAATATTGATACTCTTGAATGCTTACGCACTGATTGTATTTATGATATTTAATCGTAACGTCTAGTATAGTATTAAGCTTGGATGGAAATTGCTTGAGTCCTGGCGAGAGCTGGGCAGGCGTCCCGCGGACACCCTTTGGTTCGCCTTAGGGAGAAGTGGGGGCGTCACAGTTGGTATCAGAGCTTAGGCTTTAGATCTCTGTAGTGTATCCTAGGCTTAAACGTTTAGGATGCCGGACTGTGGAATTGGATTGAAAGTTAAGTGACTGCTTGTGAAAATGAAAATTTGAA
The DNA here is from genome assembly GCA_036785865.1 of Coffea canephora. NCBI lineage: Eukaryota > Viridiplantae > Streptophyta > Magnoliopsida > Gentianales > Rubiaceae > Coffea > Coffea canephora. The sequence continues at coordinate 22,490,695 of CM071917.1, forward strand.
CCTAGGTTCGAATTAGTGGATGACAAGGAGTCTTGATATGGTGTGATACATGTGGAATAGTATGAAGTGATCAAATCTCGTTTATTGAGTGTATCTGGACCTACCTGAGCTTTTACTCTTAAGTGTAAACTATAGAAGGTAATGGTGATATTAAATTGTCTCGGGGGCGCCTTCCGGTGGTCCATTATCGAGAGAATGACCTAAGAGAGTATTGAAGAAATGGTCTAATTTGTTGGACTAGGACCTCATGTGAATTTCAAAGGACTTGCTCGAGCCCAAATAGTGGGGTTTTAATAGTGGTCGATCATTGGAAGTGGCTATCCGAGGAAACTAGAGTGATTCGAAGGGATGATCGAGAACTGAGGACAATTGTGGATGCCTAGACTACTAGAATTCCTGAAATGGAAATTGAAATACTTAAGGAGCGAGGGAGACAAAGGCTCCTAGTGAGAAGCTTCAAAAGATAAAAAAAAAAAAAAAAACCAACTTGTTAGGGTAGTGCCCGAAATTAAAGACAGGATGGATGAGTCGGTGGCTGGGTGTGTTACCTTGGTCGAATGAGTGGAGAATGACAAGATATTCGATAAGGGACATGAGATCTAAAACTCCTAGTGCTGGAAATGAAATTGATCCTACGGAGGTAGTGAAGATTTTTGGATTCCGCCAATCACTAATTTAGTGATTTAAACTATTTTAATAGTTTTTGCCAAAGATAAACAGGGTGACGCTCGCTTAAAGGCCGTTGTATTTTGTGTCTTGTTTCAATATGTTTCCTACCTTTTGAGGCAATTAAACATTTCTCACGACATGTTTGACTTTACTGTTTTATGATTTCAAATCCATGATTGGGGGTTGTACGTATTTGCGATTATCTTAGCGTCTTCCCTTTTATTCTCGTATTTGTTTAGCGTGATCAAAGTCTCACTTTTCAAACTTCGTTTATGTGCATTCATTTTATGCCATGTTTAGATGACTGTTAAAGTTATGAGTGGCCAAATAAAAAAAAAAGAAAAAGAAGGGGGCCGAGTGCAAAGGATTATGCCACCCCAAGCTCCAGGGGATAATTAGGGAATGATTGCTGGATTGAACCGAAACCCTAGAAATGAAGGAAAACACCTACATAGCTCCCACCATTGACCATACGACTGACATCCTAGAACGGTTGGTTAAGTACCAAAGCTCTGGACCAATAAGCCAACCTAAGAACTAGGAGAGGTGTGAAAATGAAATAATTCTTGAAGGTCGTCTATCTTGGTTTCCCGGGGGGACCTAACCTTGAAACAGTAAGATTGATTTGAAAGGATACAATAAGGCACTAATGGGACTACGAGATTTTGATCCCTTTTCAAACCACTTCATAGACAAGTATCGAAGATTGAAGTAAGACATGAAAAATTTTATATCAAGGAATAAAGTCCCCGTATCTGGTTGTAATTTGAATTAATGGTAGTGATTTTATGGAGACTTAAGAACTCATCCATGTTCGGCAGAGAATAGCTAAGATTTATATTTCGGGGTGACCTATAAACAAAAGAATGAAAGAGTAATCTGGCTCGAACTTCCATTATGCATAGCTACTCTTTTGATCCTTTGATTTGCTTGGTAGGTTAGCATTTGACTTAAGCCAACTAGTAAAATGACCACTTTGGAAGAAATGCGTAAGGAATTGGACCTTTTTCGAAATGAGGTAGAATTTCAAAAGAAATTGGCTGACTACTGGGAAGGACGGTGGAAACAAGAATATGCAGAGAAAATTGAATTATTACGCCAGAATGTAGAATTAGAGAAGAAATGCAAAGAAAATCCCCGAACTGGCCAAGTCGCCACTTCTCATGCAAATTGTGGATACTGCGGCAAGGTTAACCACGTTGCGGCCGAGTGCTGGATGAAGCAAGGAAAGTGTCTGGGGTGCGGTAGTACCAAGCATAAGATTTCGGATTGCCCTAGAGCTTTTAAAAAAAAAAAGGGAAGTACTCAATAGCCAACTAGGTCCACCGCAAAGCGATCAAGTGCCAGATGGGGGTTGTTAGTACTAATGGCTATGAACGGGGTCCTAGTAGTGAAGGTTTCACAGATTGAGATGGTTTGACTTCACTCGAGGAATAGAGGTTGTAGTTTTACCCTAGACTAGGCTAGCACCTTTGGAGGTTGTGATCTTTTGAAAAAGAGAAAAGTCTTTTGTTGTTTTGTATCCTGGCAACTTGACATGTTTTGCTACAATCCTATCGTTTCTCCTTTTCCTTTTGAGAGGATTTGATAAATCTCTTCCAACTGGATGTAATTATTATGATCTTTATGACTCATGAAAATTTACTTCGCTTTTAATTATTTTTATGACTGACACGTATGTTTAAATCCTGCCCCACGCCTTAGAATTATAATAAGACACGAATGGTATTGGTTGTGATCGAGATTTTGCTTGAGAATGTAGACCACGTGAGGTCTTGATAGTGACTAGAGATCGGGACCGAAGTGAGGACTTAGCGTTGAAATGGGATTCAATAGTTGAAATGCCAATTTGAGATATTAAAATCGGTGGATTTGATCTAGTGAAAGGAAATCATTAATGGATTCAATGTGCCTAATGATTAAGGACTAGATATCGTATTTGGAATGAAGGCTAGAAGCTATGTATTTATAGATTATGGAGTTTGGAGCAATGTGACCATTAAGAGCAACTACCCTTTTGTCTTACATGGATAAGAATTTGATAATTGGTAAGGAGCCGTGATCCTATTTAAGTTGGATTTAAAGTAGAGATATTAACCATTTGGGAACCCTAGGAACTAATGTGGTTAATACCGCTTTCAAATTAAGACATGGACACTCTAAAAAATTTCGGTACACCCTTCGAGTTGACAGATGCACTAAAAGCATTTATGGACCCAAGGTATCGGAGTTAAACCGTATTTGGACAAATCGGTGGAGGCATTTATTGATGACATATCGATATACTCTAGTGTTTGAGAAGGTCATGAAAGACACTTGATGGTAATTTTACGAATCTCGAGAGAACGCCAACTTTTGTTAAATTCAATAACTGTGAGTTTGATTGGAAGAAATAGCCTTTCTAGGCTATACAGTATCTAAGGAAGGAATTATTATTGACTCAACTAAAATGAAAGATTGTATAAGAGGAAACGACCAGAAAAGCATATTGAAGTTTGGAATTCTCGGAATTAGCCGAATACTTCCTTTGGTTATCAAGGACTTTTGTAAGAGTGCAAGACTTGGCAAACCATTTGAGGTTCTATATGTAAGGGAAAAATCTTGAGATGAAGAATGTTAATCGGTGTACATGTGTAGGAGGTAATTTTGTGATTTACACAGATGATTCAAAGGATGGTTTAGAATGTATATTAATAAAACATGATAAGGTGATTGTATATGCCTCTAGGAAGTTAAAATATTACGAGAGGAAGTAGCCAACTCCTGATTGGGAGTAAATAACTACAATATTTGCCTTAAAGAAGTGAAGATATTGCCTATATGAGGTAGACATGAGGCCGATTAAGTTGCTCTATGACTTGGAAGTTAAAATACCCATTGAAGAAAAAAAATCAAGGTTTGATTGCTAGTCGAATGAATGGAAATTGTCAAGTGTAAGTTCGAAAAACGTAAGTTGGTGATCAATCATATAGACTTAACCATGAAGGGAATGATATTTTCTCAGGTGTGAATTTCGAGGACGAAATTCTGTTACGGAGGGGAGGATGTGAGGACCCGAAAAATTTATTATTTTTATCGAATATTAATGGTTTAATTAAGTATTTATCCACCTGTTTTTCCCAAATAATTTATTACGACCATTTTAAATCCATTCGTATGGAATAATGTCTTCATTATGCTTTTAAAACGTCCCGTTAACAACTTCAATTTTCGGAGGATTGTTTAAGTGAGAAATAATGAACACGAGTGTTTCAAGGTGATATTGTATTCGAGAGTATGATTATCCTGGGGAAATTAAGAACGGACAATAGCAGATTAAGAAAAGTTAATCGAGAATTAAAGGTGAATAAGTTCTAAGCGAGCATATACTACTCACGCGTGGATAGTTTTCCAAAGGACGCATGGATACAAATTTATTGGAGATTTGAGGAGTTAATACTCGACTCATGTGAGGACTCGTAAAACTCCTATTAAAACCCTAATTTGAGCTTATTTAATTATTTACTTGTTCATTTATTCCGAGTATTATTTTCTAGACCTATTGAACCTAATTACGTGGAAATATAGCTTCGTTATATTTTTAAAGTGACTTGTTTCAAGAATTAATTTCCGGGAGCGCGTTTAGTGAGAACAGTGAATAGTGCTTGGAGATTTTATCCGCGTAGGAGCACAATAAGCTTGGAATATTGGAGACTTGTACTATGGTCCTAAAATAGGTAATCTTATGAATAAATACTTAAGTGATAGTTAGTAATGCAGTCGTTATAAGAATTTCTCGGAAGTTTCGCGTTATAGCGTTAAAATTGACGGTACGCGTTTTCACACGCGCGACTTTATTTGAGGGACCTTAGACCCTTATTTCGGGACAATTAAGAGTGAGTAATACTTACATGAATATAAATGTATTGGAAGTTCAGTGCACTAGTTAACCAAACGCGCGAGAAAATCGGGCCCTAATCGCGCCAAACACGCCCTAATAAGAGTTGACTTTGGAGTGATTGTGCACCACTCATTTAATCTTCTCTTGGAAGCTAAAAGAAATCTGATCACTCTCCATCTTCTCTCACTAAGACAGCCGGCCAACATCTCCCTCTCACTCACTCTCTTGCTTCACAAATTTCTTCACTAAATCAACCCAAAACCTCAACCAATCTTCACCAAACTTGGAGATCATCTAACAAACTACTTGGAGGTTGAATTTAGCTAACAAAAGGGCTGCATTTTCACGGTTTCTTGGAGCCTTGAGGACCGAAAATTTCTGGGTTAAGACACTAAGGAGGTATTGTGACGACCCCACTTCTCCCAAGGGCGAACCCAAGGGTATCGGCGGGCCGCCTGCCTAGCTCGCGCCAGGACTCAAAACTTAAAACAATCAAAGCCAGAAAATTCAAAAGAGTACTATATACAACTCCAAAAGAGTTATAATTACATTCTCCAAAAGTATCGAGTCAAACCACCAAAACAAAAACAAACATCCTAACTGTTTAACTATTACAAGCCAATCTTACTATACTAGTATACGAGCCAAAAGTCCCCGCGTCGGCCCCTGCTAAGGAAAACAAATGGAATGGGGTAAGCTATATGCTTAGTAAGTAAACAGGGGCGAAAGTGTAAATTCATGTAGCAACAATTACACAATAAGAGTAAAGCAAAAGCAGAAAAGAACAACATCATATAATAAGGATACGAGTGGCTCCAAAGCCAATTCATGTGCCATGCATGATCTCCTGCCGACACTCCGTCGACCACAAATAATAGTCCGTAGAACTTCACTTGTACACCCACCGACACCTTATCACCGTCACTGGCCAGTCACCTCACAAACTTGCCCGGGCGAACGAAATCACAAACTTGAGCTTGAGTCACAAGCTCGGGTCACAAACTTGGTCACTTTCTCGGTGAACCGGATTCACAAAATTGGTTCATAACATGAACCTACAAACTTGGTGACCTCAGACTAAGTTGGACTGCCTTCGACCAAGCCCTAACCGGCTCGAATAGTCCAACCAGGTCAAGAGTTCGCCCCAAACTCACAAACTTCACAAAATTATTCAAAATCACAAACTTTACAAACTTCACAAACTTTATTCGAAAGTCGCCCCGAGCCACAAGCTCAAGGGTTTTGGTTCCAAAAGGTTCATATACATATGCCAAGTACAATTATACATTCAAATTAGGGTTTAGGTCGAGTGCGATAAAGTACACCCTCGCCTAAGTGCCCTTTTCACATATCTCAAACACATAGCAAAGAAAACACACCAAACTGGCCTGAATACTTACTCAAAATACCAAAAGTAGTACGAAAGCAAAATCGCTTCGCGCGTTCGCTAGTAGTGGGCCCCACCGGCTCCGCCTAGCTCACCGCTGTCTGAAATAGAAGATTTTATCACAAACGGCCACTAACATGCCTAAAACAAGCAAAACGGCAAAACAACACGCGCGCACGTAAATATGACAGACGGAAACGGAAACGGCAGATTTGATACTCATTTCTAGTTCACCCATAAGTTGAGCTACGAATATCGGATTAAGGCGGATGAGATGCCAAATCGAAGCTTAAAGGATGAACAACAACTGTTATGAAGACATCCAGAACTGAAACTGGAGGCTTCAGTCCCAAATGAACCAAACACAATCACTTACGAAATCTGGCCAATGCACAAATGGTCAGTTTTGAGTGCTAACTGTTTTCTATGCTACACATGGTCAAAAGAGGTGAAAATTGGCAGTTAGATAGTTCATTCCAAATGGAACAAATTTCATGAAGGTCGGCAATCCAAATTCGGAACGGAAATTGGTCATCAGGACCAAAACAGATTTCTGGTCATTTTCACGGGCAGGCCTTGTTTGCTCGGCTATATCTCAGGTTTTATAAATCCGATTCATGAAATTCCAAGGGCGTTAGAAAGCTCTGATATAGGGCTATAAGTTTGGTGTTTTGGTCGGAAGCCCAAACAGCTTGTAACTCAGTCAAATGTGAAGCCAAAGTTCCAGCCATAAACTTTCCAAAAACGTACCAGAATCACAAACCGTATTTGACCTCAATATGCGGTAATGGCACCAAATTCACTACGGTTATCGGATGGGGGTGTAAGACCCACCGTTTCGAAGCTAGGAAACAAGGTTACAACAATGTAGAAGGTCACTCAGTCCAAATCCTAGCACAACTAGGTCAAATGTGCAAAATACGAACCCAGAATTACCAAAACAGGTTTACAAATCACACAAAACTGTAATCGGTATAACTCAGTCTATACAAGTCCAAATGCCGAAATTCCAAAGGCATATGATAGCTAAGACATCCAGCTACATTTCATCAGAAGACACCAACTTCAAAATCCAAACCAATTCCAGTCAAAACAAACGATTACAAGCGCAGTTTTCACATTCTGAGCAAAGCAGAACAGCTACAGTAATTCCGACATAACTCACTCTACACTAATCTAAATGACCTGAAATTTTGCAGGCACCTCAAACACATCAATACCTACAACTTTCATGTTTTAAGCCAAGGCCAAATCGGCCTTTAACATGGTGCAATAAATTCGGGCAGAATGTAGCTTCATGAACCCTAACTTTCCAAAATTTATTCCAAATCCAAAATTGGTTGCAAATATCAATCATTTCCATCCACTAGAGTCATAACCCCTCATTATCAATCATCATAAACAACCACAACACCATAATCCAATTAAACCAGAAAAATCATCAATAAAATTAAAACTTCACCAAATCACTTCAAACCAAGATAAAACCAGAAATTTCAGCACTTTAATCACTACTAATCATATCTTAAGCATCAATAGGTGTAGGTGGAAGTTTAAGCTTCACTTACCAAGTAAACAAGAGAGAGGGGAAGATGTTGGACACCTTAGCTCTTCCAAAAAACTTCACCAAAGCACTTATTAACACCAAATAGAGAGGTTTTATGGAGTGGAATCAAGGTTGGATGGTTGAGTAAGTTGATTGAAGCAAGATTGAACCCAAAATCTTGAAGAGTTCTCTTCCTTTTGTTGCTCAAGAGATTCGGCCACAATGGAGAGGAAAAGAATGAATTTTTGGTGATTTTTGAGATATTTATTCACTTGGTAAGAAAAGTCAAAAAGGTGAATAGTTGGAGACAAAGTCCAACCAATGGGATAGTGACACTTGTCACTTCATTAAATGCAATTCAATCCTTTCTTTTCTCTCTCACATCAATCATTTCACACACTCTACTTATCTCTTAACACCCGATAAATTTTACACAGTATCCGGAATTTAACCTAATTGGTCGAATTTTTTCGAACTTTTCGCACTAGTGGGTCCCACGTCCAATATACGTTCTTATTTTCTCAAAAGCTAACCGATCCAAGTATACGATTCATCCGGGTAGCAGCAAGATGTATCAAGATCTGAAAGGAGCCTATTGGTGAGATAATATGAAGAAGGAAATCGCTCTGTACGTGCAGAAATATCTTGTTTGCCAACAAGTTAAGGCGGAGCATCAAAAACCATCAGGTTTGCTACAACCCCTTGAGATACCCGAATGGAAGTGGGATAACATTGCCATGGACTTCGTATCAGGATTACCGCGAACGCAGCGAGGACATGATACCGTCTGGGTGATCGTCGATTGATTAACCAAGTCGGCCCATTTCTTACCGGTGAACATGAAGTATTCCATGGATAAGTTGGCTCAACTGTACATGGACGAGATCGTAAGGCTACACGGCGTTCTAGTCAGTATTGTCTCCGATCGAGACCCACGTTTCGTCTCTCGATTTTGGCAGAAGTTCCAGGAGACACTAGGGACTAAACTGAATCTGAGCACCACCTACCACCCTCAGACGGATGGTCAATCAGAGCGAACAATCCAAACTTTCGAGGACATGTGACGGACCTGCATATTGGATTTTGGAGGTAACTGGGGTCAACACATGACCTTAGTGGAGTTTACGTACAACAATAGCTACCATTCATCGATTCAGATGGCTCCATATGAGGCACTGTATGGACGAAAATGCCGATCACCAATCTGTTGGGACGAAGTTGGCGAGAGGAAGGCACTGGATCCTGCAACTATTCCATGGATGGAAGAAGCTCAAGAAAAGGTCAAATTAATACGACAGCGACTTCAAACAGCTCAAAGCCGACAAAAGAGCTACGCGGACAATCGAAGGAAAGATTTGGAATTCGAAGTCGGAGACCATGTGTTCCTTAAGATCACACCGTTACGAAGTCTCACGGCGGGCAAAGGAAAGAAACTTCAACCGAGGTTCGTCGTACCCTACAAGATTCTCCAAAGAATTGGCAAGGTAGCGTATCGCCTGGAATTACCGTCCAGTCTCTCGCGAATTCACGACGTCTTCCACGTCTCGATGCTTAAGAAGTACTATCCCGACCCTTCCCATATCTTACGGCTGGAAGAAATTGATATAGATGAATCGCTTGCTTACGAGGAGAAACCTGTCCAATTGCTTGACCGAAAAGTCAAAGAACTGAGAAACAAGCAGATTCCGTTAGTAAAGATACTGTGGAAAAACCATGGGGTAGAGGAAGCTACCTGGGAAGTGGAAGAAGAAATGCAAAAGAAATACCCAGAACTATTTGTGGATCAAGGTAAGAAAATTTCGAGGGCGAAATTCTTTCAAGGGGGAAAGAGTGTGAGAACCCGTAACTTTTCTTATTTTCTAGGTTTTATTTTATTTAATTGTTCATTTTCCTGCATTTTCTGTATTAGAAAATTTTCTAAGTAAATTTTATCAGTAAAGATGATTTTTAGATGATTTTTCTAGTATTGGTTAGAATTTGAGAATTTAAGAGCGTGTACCGGACGTGGGACCCACTAGCGCGAAAAGTTCGGTAAAATTTGGACAATTAAGTTAAGATTTGGATACTGGGTTAAAATTATTGGGTGTTAGGAGATAATTAGAGGAGATTATTTGAATTGGTATGAGAGGAGTAAAAAGATAACTAGGCATTAAAGGAAGTGACACATGTCACTTAGGGATTGGTTCCTACCTTTGACTACTAATCATGTCTTTACCAAAAACAAAAAATATAGCTAAATTCCTCTCCATTTCCCTCTCTCATGGCAGAACCTTCTTGCAAGGAAAAGAAAGAAAACTTCTCCAATTTTCAAGCATCAAACTAGCTCAATCTTCCATTCCAACCAATTAAACTTAGAATTGCTCCATAAAAATCCTTCTTTTGGTGGTGGTGAGTTGATAGGTGAAGTTGTTTGGAAAGAATAGGTGATTGGTTGCTTCCCCTCTTGAGATTTCAAGGTAAGTAGTGGAAGATTTCTTCTTTTATGTCTAATGATGTTAAAATTGTTGCTTGTGATACCTTATGAGGTGATGTTATGGATTATTACATGATTTTGGTTGAGATTGATGATATTTTCTAATTAATCATAATTTTTCTGATTTAATAGGATTATTATGTTTAGGCCATCTATGATGATTGGGAATGGTGTTTAATGATTCTAGGAGGTGGAATAAGTAAGTAAATGCAACCAATTTCTAGTTTAGAAGGAATTTTAGAAAGTTAGGGTTTGTTGTGGGAACATTCTGGCCAGCACTGTAGCTTAGGGTTAGAGGCCGAATTGGCTTTGGACCAAAACATGAAAGTTGTAGGGAATGATGAGTAGGATATGCCTGTAAAATTTCAGGTCAATCGGAGTATTGTAGCCGGAGATAAGCCTGAAATACTATCGCTGCCCTGGTTGGTCCGGAATTTCTGATCAGCCTGGTTAAGTGGTTAATATGATTGGGAAGGTCACCAAATTTGATGTTGAGGTCTTCTGATGAAATGTAGCCCTATTTCTAATCTTTCGGATGGCTTTGGAATTTCTGGATTTGGACTTCGGTAGCCTGTTTTGTGATATTTATACCAGATTGCGTTTCGTGAATCTGTTTTTCCAGTTCGGTGTAGTATCTTGCATTTTTAACACGGTTGCACTCAAAACTGGGTTGAGTGACCTTCTATAGTGTTGTAGCCCTGTCTTTTATCTTCAAAACGGTGTATCGTACACCGCCATCCGATAATCGTGGTGCATTTGGTGCTATTATCGCAAATTGAGGTCAAAACTGTTTTTGTAGGGTCAAGGCTAAATTGCACTTTTGGATTTTCTGGTTTCTTCTAATGCTATGTATGTTTATGGAACCCTATTTTGATAGTATTTGGCATTGGTTTATGACTCGTTATCGAGTCTCATCGTATTTGTTTATATTGTGTGTGACTCTGGGTCTGATTGAGGAAGATAATGAAGCCATATATGGCTGGAAAATGGGTAAACACAAAGGGCGTACTGCCCAAATTTACACTTGAGGGATATTGAAACCTAATTGGATATTTTATGATATGTGTGGTTGGTAACATGTAAAAGTAGTTGGAGATTTGTAATCGAGTCTTATTGAGCTTATTTCCATATTTTAGGTCGTGACGGTGATTGAAGGCTGGGCGAAAGTTTATGAAATATCATTTGCGTGATTGGTGAGTATACTACTCACTTGATTGTTACTATGTGACTTTATTATATATGAAATTGATGAATTGATCGCTTGATTGTATTGTTGACCTTGATTGAGGTGAGGGTGTACTTGATCACTCTCCGCCTTTTCGTTATATGACTGATTATTGTATAAATGAGTGTTCAATGCAAATACTTGGTTTGGGGTCGATCGGACACGTATCCAACGGCCGTTACTGTTACTACTGAACCCTACTCCATTGGTCGTCGATTGAATCGAGCCGGCGAGGGCTTGGTCGTGAAAATTGACGGGCCATGGGGACTGTTATAATGAATCATTGAGTATGAGACTCATGGTTCTGGTATACTCGAGTATTACCGATATTGCATACTGTTTGGAGTTCGGGCCCGGTAGGGGTATGTTGGGTGGAAGGAATGGAAGTAAAGTGGAGCCCACAGTTGGTTACGTCATACATTGACGGAGGGTCAATGAGCTGTGATCAAGAATGACAAGCGAGGAAAAGGGCTCTTGAGAGCCGACCGTATCTTTTCACTACTTGTTTAATACGTGATTGCAATTGGTTTTATTGGTTGAATTGTAATGGTTGGACTTGTGTCTACTTGAAACCTATGTTATGTGATAGTAGCTCACTGGGCGTAAGCTCGCCCTTTTCCTTTTGTTTTCCTTACAGGAAATTGAGAACTTTTGAAAAGATTATGAAAATGGGTTGCAGGGTCGAGCTTATGTGAATGTATATTTTGATAGCTCCTTTTGGGGAAAAACCTTAAGTGTATTTTGATTTCATCCCTTTGTGGAATTGTAATTTACGAAACTTATGTGTATAAACTTGTGGATGACCTTTGTGTGCTATTTTGGTTTGTAAACGGTTAAATTCAGGGTATATTTGTTTGATTAATGTTTACTTGAATTTCGGTCGGATTTTGACGAGTCGATTACTATTCATGATCAGCTCTGATTTTCATTTCTCTTACTTTGGGATTCTAACTCATTAAGGCACGCTTGTATGTTCCGAAACGTTTTAGATCGCCTAGTAGTGACCCGGAAGTCCTGGCGAGAGCTAGGCAGGCAGTCCGCTAACCCTTTCTGGTTCGCCTTAGGGGAAAGTGGGGCTGTCACACTGATTGTATATATGTGTGTTGTTTGTCTTGTTTGTAATGTATATATGTGTGTTTGGAAAGTTTTGAGTTTACTTACATGCATTGTTTTATATTAGTTTAGTACCATTGCCTAGATCATATAAAGTATGGAAGGAACACGTAGTGGTCGAGAACGTGGGCGCGGAAATAGACAACCCACACTGGATAGGGGTACTGGGGAAACTTCTACGAGACCTAACCCTGACCCCAATGTGCAAATCGCTGTCGCCATGCAGCAAATGACTAACTTGCTAGCACAAGTGGTGCAGCAACAAGGCCAGAATATAAACCCTAATCCTGGAAACCCTGGCAATCATGTCGAGAGCGAGAACAGAGCTCTCGAACGTTTTCAAAAGTTTGCTCCACCCAAATTCATTGGGGGACCTGATCCGGATGTTGCCGAGCGATGGCTCGAGAAAATGGTTGATATTTTTGCGGCTTTGCACTACACCGATGAACGGCAGGTGACTTTTACCGTTTTCCAGTTCGAAGGGGCGGCCCATTCCTGGTGGAACGTCATACAACAAAAATGGGAACGGGAACAAACGCCCAGGACTTGGGTGAATTTCATCCAGGAATTTAACGCAAAATTCTTCCCTTCTCTAGTTCAGGATAGAAAGGAAGACGAGTTCATCCGACTCCGCCAAGGAACTCAATCGGTGGCGGAATACGAGAGCCAGTTCACCCGTTTGTCCAAATTTGCGCCTGAACTGATCATGACAGAGCAACGGCGAATCAGGCGTTTCATTCAGGGCTTGAACGTCGAAATTCAAAAGGACCTCGCAGTGGCTCAAATCAATGCTTTTAGCGAGGTCGTAGAAAAGGCCCAAAGGGTAGAGAGTGCTCGATTGCAAGTCAGGAACTTCCAGGCGAAGAAGCGGGGCTTTCCTGGAAGCAGTTCTGGACAAGGGGACAAAGGTACTCCCTCCAAGTTTGGACGCGGAGCTGGAGGTGGACGACAGTCCAGTTCCGACAGAGGGGCTCAGTCTAGGGGCGGCCCAGCCCGGAGAGGCCAAGGTGGAAACTTCCAAAAAGGTTCAGGTTCAGCGTCCCGTGGACCTTGCGGGTACTGCGGAAAGTCGAATCACTCTGAAGACAATTGCTGGAAGAAGGGAGGCAAATGTCTGCGTTGCGGAAGCGCAGACCACCAGCTTGCTACCTGCCCACTCATAACGCAAGAAGGAAGGGGAACTCAAACCACGCCAAAGACCAATACGGGACCGAATAAGGGGAATGAGGCGAAACCTAAAGTGCCAGCTCAAGTCTATTCCTTAGAACCTCGACAGGTCCCAGAATCCTCAGAGGTCATAGAAGGTACGATCCCTATTTTCCACCGTTTTGCCAAAGTTTTAATTGATCCTGGTGCCACCCATTCCTTTGTTAACCCTGATTTCATGTGTGGCATCGATATAAAACCTGCTAGTTTACCATACGACCTAGAAGTTAGTACACCTACGGGGAATCAACGCTTGGTTACTAGCATGGTTTATAAGGATTGTGAAGTGTAGGTAGGAGAGAAAAGATTGTTAGGGGATTTGATAAGTCTGGTCATTAAGGGGTATGATGTGATTTTGGGTATGGATTGGCTAGCCAAGTATAATGCCCAACTGGATTGTAAAATGAAAGTGGTGGAATTCCGTATCCCTGGTGAGGCAACCATAAGATTGGATATAATGGGTAGGTTAGCCTCATTTGCTTTAATTTCGGGCATTCGGGCTAGGAAATTTCTAAGTAGAGGGGCGCAAGGATTTTTGGCCTTTTTGATTAACACCCCCACGGATAAGTTGAAAGTGGAGGATGTGGCCGTAGTGAAGGAATTTCCAGACGTGTTTCCTGATGAATTAGTAGCCTTACCTTCGGAAAGAGAAATTGAATTCAAAATAGACCTGCTACCGGGAGCCTCACCCATCTCAAAAACACCATACCGAATGGCTCCTGCCGAGCTCAAGGAGCTAAAGTTGCAATTACAGGACCTTCTGGAGCGGGGATTCATTCAAGAGAGTGGGTCTCCTTGGGGAGCTCCTGTACTGTTTGTAAAGAAAAAAGATGGTGGTTTGAGGATGTGTATTGATTATCGGGGCCTGAATAATATTACAATTAAAAATAAGTATCCACTGCCCCATATCGATAAGCTATTTGATCAGTTGCAAGGAGCGGTGGTTTTCTCGAAACTGGACCTCAGCCAAGGGTACTACCAGTTACTAATCTGGAAGGAGGATATTTCAAAAACCGTCTTCAACTCGAGATATGGGCATTACAAGTTCGCAGTGATGCCCTTTGGACTAACCAATGCTCCTGCCGCCTTCATGGACCTAATGCATAGGGTTTTTAAGCCCTACCTGGATCGATTTGTAGTAGTCTTCATCGATGACATCCTAGTCTATTCCAAGACCCGTGAAGAGCATGAGCAACACTTGAAGACTATCTTGCAAACCCTAAGAGACCATCAACTGTATGCCAAGTTCAGCAAGTGCAAATTTTGGCTGGAGAAAATTGCTTTTCTGGGGCACGTAATTTCTCAAGAGGGTATTTCAGTCGACCCGGCGAAAGTAGAGGCTGTGACTAATTGGAAGAGGCCAGAAACTCCCAGAGAGGTCCGCAGCTTTCTAGGACTGGCTGGATATTACCGGCATTTTATCAAGGACTTCTCCAAACTAGCCGGTCCTCTAACCGATTTGACGAAGAAACATGGTCGGTTCTTATGGAACGCCCGAAGTGAGACAAGTTTTCAGGAATTAAAGAAAAGATTGACCATGGCTCCAGTTCTAGTCTTACCAAACGGGGTGGACGGATATGCTGTGTACACTGATGCATCCCGAGAAGGCCTGGGTTGTGTATTAATGCAAAACCGAAATGTGATCTCTTTTGCCTCGAGGAAGTTAAAACCCCACGAGCAAAATTACCCGACCCACGATCTGGACCTAGCTGCAGTTGTTTTTGCTCTGAAGAAGTGGAGGCACTACTTATATGGAGTAACTTTCAAGGTTTACTCCGATCATAAAAGCCTGAGGTATCTTTTCTCACAGAAGGAATTAAACATGAGACAGCGACGGTGGATGGAATTTTTGGAGGATTACGACTGTACCATCAACTACCATCCGGGAAAAGCAAACGTGGTGGCCGATGCCCTAAGTCGCAAAGCTCAGGTCGCGAATCTAATGATCAAAGAGTAGGAATTGTTAGACTCTATGTGTGAATGGAAACCCTGCCCTGGGAGCCATAAGGTGATTTTTGGCAATATTAAAGTGACTTCTACCTTCTTGGAAAGGATTAAAGAAGCTCAAAAGGAAGATGCACTGGTGCATAAATGGAGAGAGAAAGTGGGAAAATGAGAAACCACTGATTTCAATTTTGGTTCTGAGGGTATTTTAAAATACCGAAATCGAATAGTGGTGCCGAAGGATGAATCGTTGAAAACGGAGATTCTAGAGGAAGCCCATCGATCCAAGTATACAATCCATCCGGGTAGTAGTAAGATGTATCAAGACCTGAAAGGAAATTATTGGTGGGACAATATGAAGAAGGAAATTGCTCTATACGTGCAAAAATGTCTCGTTTGCCAACAAGTTAAAGCAGAGCATCAAAAACCATCGGGCTTGTTACAACCCCTGGAGATACCTGAATGGAAGTGGGAAAACATCACCATGGACTTCGTTTCAGGTTTGCCGTGAATGTAGCGAGGACACGATGCCGTTTGGGTGATCGTCGATCGATTAACCAAGTCGGCCCATTTCTTGCCGGTGAACATGAAGTATTCCATGGACAAGTTGGCTCAACTGTACATGAACGAGATCGTAAGGCTACACGGCGTTCCAATCAGTATCGTCTCTGATCGAGATCCACGTTTTGTATCTCGGTTTTGGCAAAAGTTCCAGGAGACTCTACGGACGAAACTCAACTTGAGCACAACCTATCACCCTCAGACGGATGGACAATCAGAACGAACCATTCAAACTCTCGAGGACATGCTACGAACTTGCATTCTGGATTTTGGAGGCAACTGGGGTCAACACATGACCTTAGTAGAGTTTGCATACAACAATAGCTACCATTCGTCAATTCAAATGGCTCCATATGAAGCATTATATGGACGAAAATGCCGATCACCAATTTACTGGGATGAAGTTGGCGAGAGGAAGACATTAGATCCAACCACTATTCCTTGGATGGAGGAAGCTCGAGAAAAGGTCAAGTTGATACGGCAACGACTCCAAACAGCTCAAAGCCGACAAAAGAGCTACGCAGACAATCGAAGAAAAGACTTGGAGTTCGAGGTTGGAGATCATGTATTTCTTAAAGTCGCACCTTTACGAAGTGTC
Source organism: Coffea canephora (assembly GCA_036785865.1). Classification (NCBI taxonomy): domain Eukaryota; kingdom Viridiplantae; phylum Streptophyta; class Magnoliopsida; order Gentianales; family Rubiaceae; genus Coffea; species Coffea canephora. The sequence goes on from CM071917.1 coordinate 22,507,297, forward strand.
ACAGCGGGCAAAGGAAAGAAGCTCCAACCGCGGTTCGTTGGACCCTACAAGATTCTCCAAAGAGTAGGAACGGTAGTGTATCGATTAGAGCTGCCGTCCAGTCTTTCTCGAATTCACGACGTTTTCCACGTCTCGATGCTAAAGAAATACTATCCCGACCCAACCCATGTCTTACAACCAGAGGAGATCGACGTAGACGAATCGCTTGCTTATGAAGAAAAACCTGTCCAAGTGCTTGACCGAAAAGTCAAAGAACTAAGAAACAAGCAGATTCCAATGGTGAAGATACTGTGGAGAAACCATGGGGTAGAGGAAGCTACCTGGGAAGTGGAAGAGGAGATGCGAATGAAATACCCTAAACTTTTCGTGAATTAAGGTGAAAAATTTCGAGGGCGAAATTCTTTTAAGGGGGAGAGAGTGTGAGAACCCGTATTTTTCATTTTCTAGGTTTTATATTTTTCATGGCTTGTTTTCTGCATTTTCGTACTTAGGAAAAATTTCTAGATATTTTTAATGAGCATATATAGTTTTTAGATGATTTTTCTAATATCGAATAGGTTCTGAGAAATTAAGAGCGTATACAGGACGTGGGACCCACTAGTGCAAAAAGTTCGGAAAAATTCGGCCAATTAGGTTAAGTTTCGGATACTGGGTTAAATTTATCGGGTGTTAAGAGATAATTAGAGGATGATATGTGATTGATGTGAGAGGGAACAAAAGCATAGAGATGCTTTAATGAAGTGACAAGTGTCACTTTGTGAGTGGTTGCAACTTTTGACTACTATTCATGCTTTTACCATTTGGTTAAAATATCTCAAAAATTACCAAAAATTCACTCTTTTCTTCTCCATCTTGGCCGGCTCTCTCTAGCAAAGAAAAGAAGAAAACTCTTCAAGTTTTTGGCTCCCATCTTGCTCAAATCTACCAAAACAACTCCTTAACCTTGTTTGTGTTCCATAAAACCACTTAAGGAGGTGTTGGTGAGTTGTTGTGTGAAGTTATTTGGAAAGTTAAGGTGTCCAATAGCTCTCTCTCTCTCTTGTTTTAAGGTAAGTTGTGAAGAACCACCCTCCTCCCTTAATTGATGCTTAAATCATGTTTAGTGGTAGTATGAGATGCAAGTTTATGGGTTATTTCTTGATTTGTGGTTGAAGTGATGATGTTTTATTATTTTTGGGGATTTTTTTCTGTTTTAATATAAGCGTGATTGTGTGGCTATCTATGATGATTAGAAATGGTATATAATGACTCTAGGAGGTGGAAAAGTGATTAATTGCAACCAATTTCTGGTTTGGAAGAAATTTCAGAAAATTAGGGTTCTTGAGGGAGCATTCTGCCCGAATTTTTAGCTCCTAGTTAGAGGCCGAATTGGCCTTAGCTTAAAACATTACAGTTGTAGGGAATGACATTTTAGAGGTGCCTACAAAATTTCAGGTCAATCGGAGTAGTGTAGAATGAGAAAAGTCGAAATTACTATTGCTGTTCTGGTTTTACCCGAATGTAAGAATTGCGCCTGTAATTGGTTGTTTTGGCTGGAATTGCTTCCGAATTGGTTGTTGAGGGCTTGTGATGAAATTTATCCCTGTTTCTTAGCTTTCAGCTGGTTTTGGAATTTCTGGATTTGGACTTGGAGAGCCTGAGTTATGATGTTTCCGCTAGAATGTGTTTTGGTGAATCTGTTTTACGTTTTCGATGTTGTATCTTGCATTTTTGACCTATTTACACTCAAAACTGGGTTGATTGACTTTCTATGATGTTGTAGCCCTGTCTTTTAGCTTCGAAATGGTGGGTCTTGCACCCTCATCCGATAATCGTAGTGAAATTGGTACCATTACCGTAAAATGAGGACAAAAACTGTTTTTTTTTCAGGGCCAAAGCTAGTTACATTTCCGAAATTTCTGGTTTCCTTTAATGTTTGTATATGCTTATGGAACCCTATTGGGGTCATGTTTGGCCTTGGTTTATGACTCGTTATCGAGTCTCATTGTATTTGTTTGCATGTTCTAGGACGTGACCGTGGTGCACAACGTTCTTTTGACGGAAGTGCATGAAACCACATTTCCGAGCTTGGTGAGTGTACTACTCACTTGTGTGTTATTATATGACTTTGATACTTGAACTTGAGATGTTGAATGTTAATTGATTGAAGTGAGAGTGTACTTTATCACTCTCACTTATTGTTTCGCATGTTATTGGAATGTTATATGAAATGTTATATGAAATGAAATACATGACTTGGGGTCGTTTGGACGAGCCTCCAACGACTACAATTGTTATCCTTGAGCTCAACCCCATTGGTAATTGATTGAATCGAGCCGGCGAGAGCTTGGTCGTGCCAATTAATGTACCTTGGGGCAATGTTATATGGAATCTTGTAGTATGAGAGACTCTCGATTCCGGTTTACTCGAGTAATACCACAATGCAAGTGTTTGGATTTCGGGCCCGGTTGGGGAATGTTAGGTGGAAGGAATGGAAGTAAAGTGGAGTCTACGGTTGGTTATTGTTGAACATTGACGGAGAGTCAATGACGTTCGATCAAGAAATGCAAACGAGGAAAAGGGCTCTTGAGAGCCATCTGTATCCTTTTATCACCATATTTGACGTGTGCCTTTGCTTATTTTACTATATTGAATGAAAGCTTGATGCTATATGCAATTGGTTGCGTAAGTGATAGTATCTCACTGGGCAATTAGCTCACACCGTTCCTTTTGTTTTCCTTACAGGAATATGACACTTTTTGGAATGAATCTTGATAGATGGTTGCCGAATCAACTAGATGTATTTTTTTTTTTTTGGATTGTATATGAAGTGAAACCCTAAATGTATCTTTAGGGCCGTTTTCACTTTCAATTTGGCAAACCGTGTATATATTCACTTTTGACAACCTTTGTATGTCACTTTGGATTGTATTTGCTAAAGTTCAAGATGTGAATATTTGTTCGATATTTGGTTGCGTTCTGACGGATCGGTTACTATTCATGGCCGACTCCGAATTTCATTTTTTTTATTTTGGGTTATTTTGCCCTTTTGCCTTGTTTACGCGCGTTTATAAGTTCCGGAACGCAATAGATCGCTCTAAACTGCACCGTTAGTCCTGGCGAGAGCTGGGCAGGCAGTCCGCTAACCTCTTTGGTTCGCCTTAGGGGAAGGTGGGGCTGTCACAAACAAGATAGTGATTAGAAGGTAAAAACCCTAGTATTTGCGATTTAAGAAAAATCGGCTCCAACTGATGGGTATCGATCACTATCGATTAAACCCACCACTTGACCACCACTTCCTTAGTGACACATACCCTTGATATTTTTGCAAAATATCCCCCCCTCATCCTCATCCATATGGCTGAAAATTTGTGGCCAAAATAAAAGGAAAAGAAAGAGAAATTTGGATGGCTTTGGTGGTGACAAGTGTCAACCACCTATGGTGTCTTGACCAACCATTTGTCTTGCCTTCTTATCTCTCATCTTGCTTCATTTTCCCTCATTTTTTTTCTGGTTTGGCCGAGAGCAAGGAGTGGGAAGAGAGTGAGGAGAGTTTTCAATCTTCTACCTTGAATCCAACCATTTGAGTGCAACCAAGAAAAACTAAACCGATTAATCACTAGTTGGAAGCTTGGGAAGCTTAAGGAACTAAGAATTTCAAGGAGAGGTGAAGGATCATCCTTGCAAGCTTGTGTCTTGAGGTATAATGGCTGATCAACCATTCTTTCTCCATTAATCATGATTAAGTTGGGTATTAATGTTGGTATTATGCTTGTGATGCTTGTTTCAAGTAATTTTGATAGTTAGATGGATGACTTTTGAGTTAGGGTTTCTTGTGGGTTAGGTGCTGTATGATATATATATATGGCATATGATCTTGTAAAGGTGAAAGTAGTGGTAGTTTCAAGGTAAAAATGTGAATTATAGCTTGAATATACCAAAATTCCAGATTTCTGGAAAATTTAGCTTCAGTTCTGCCCGATTCTATTTCATCGTGTTAGAGGCTGAATCAGGCTTCATGCAAAACATGAAAGTTGTAGAGAATGACATTTTATTATTACCTACAAAATTTCAGCTCAATCGGATTAACGTAGCCTGTGAAAATACGAAAATACCCTGACTGCCATAGGAGTAAAGTCAGTGGACAGTTTAGACAGTACACTAAGTTAGTTGAGTTTTTTCACCTTGATACGTACTGAACTAGCTTTTATCCAAAACATGAAAGTTTTATTACATTGGTTTAGCTTTTCAACGCCTCCAAGAAAGTCTTAAACGGACTTTGGTAGCTTGAGATATGGCCATTTGAAGGTAGTGTGGTTAAACTGGTCTGTTAGTTGGAATTTGGTTCTGTGAATTGGGAATTTGACTAGGTTACACTGGAATTTGGACTAAGTGGTCTTCATCAAAATTGTTGCCCTTTGTCTTAGATTCAGTACGGTATAAGTTACACCCCAATGCGATAAGTGTAGCTTTGGTTGTATCCATTACGTAAAAACACGTCAAATCTGTCTTTTGCTAAACCTCATTTCCACACATGTCGTTAGTTTGATTCTGTCATTTCCAAGTATAATGTTACAATGTTATATAGTTTGAAAAGCGAGTGAGTGTTTCACGAATATTCTTCAAGTGAATTTCAATTTCTTGATTCTTATTGAACGAAACGTTTAAGTTTCGAACCGTAGTTACTTTTAAAAGTTCTTAAACAATGTTTTATTGCAGATTTGGACTCCGCACACGGAGTAATACCCGAACGTAACTCTTAAAGGCACCACATTTTGGGTGAGTGCTTCCAAATACCTGGTTGACCAGGACATTTGTTCACAATACTTGTACATAATTGATATGAGATTTGTTGATCGGGCAATAGTGTAATTTATTGCACTTGCCCAAACATGATCTATACTTGTTTATTGTTGCAATTAAGTTGATATACTTGTACTTGATTTGTAAGTGTGGAGCGGCAGTATGTACCATGCTCAATCCGAGTGGGAGATGCCTCTCATTCCCATCTCCATACTTTTATCTTAATTCCGTCGATTGGAGAGGTTATTTCATCGACTTCTTGGGGACCCAAACCCCATTGGCTAGTTAATCGAGTCAAGCCGGCAAGGGTTTGGTCGATTAGATAACGAACCATGGGTCGTTAGTTATGTCGAATGGGGTGATATCTCCTCGACTAATCGATATACTCGAGTATTACCACCCGTGTTTATTGAGGATTATCGGCCCAGTAGGGGGTGTGAATGGTGGACGGAGAGTAGTGTAAGTGGTGCTCTTCTGGATTTGCATATTAGGGATTACTTGCGGTTCCAGATTGGGTCCAGTAGAGGTTTCCCCCGTACCCCTAACCGGTGTGGGTTGTCTAGTTCCGCGCCCACGTCCCTGACCACTCCGTACCTTCCATGAGTTTTACTTGGTCTAGGCAATAATACTAAACCAAAATAAGCACGATGCATGTGAGTAACGCTCAAAACTTTTATAATAGCACACATTTATACATTCCAAACAAGATCAAAACATATATATACAAGCCGGTCAAAATTAAGCCACACACATATATACAGCCAGTTAAGTCAAGTACAAACATAAACGATCCACCGAGGAATGGCCTTTCTAGTTCACCAAATCCTTTCTAACCTAGGCCCTCATATCTTTCGTATCCGGGCGCAAGAATCCCATCTAAGATAATTCACAACTCGAGCCGGCCGGTCCCAAGAGTAAACCATCCTTATTAAAGATTCCTACCCGACATACATACCTAGCTTCCTCGAGTCCCCTGATAATGATTCGTACACTTATCACATGCCCGGTTCATAACTTATGCTCAAACGAGCACCTAGACATATTCATTAAATTAGGACCACAACACCACTTGGCCCAGTCTCACTCCGTGCAGAGACCACGCGAAGTGGCTCTGATACCACTTGTAACAGCCCCACCTTCCCCTAAGGCGAACCAAAGGGGTTAGCGGACTGCCTGCCCAGCTCTCGCCAGGACTACAGATCAGTTGACGTCGATCTAAGACGTTCCGGAACACACCAACGCGCGCAAACAAGTCAAAATCACAAAATAAAAAAAAACAAAAATCGATGCCGATGATGAACAGTACCGGCCACGTCAGAATCCGGAATTCAACCAAACATCAATCCAACATATATATACATTGAAATTCAACAGTTACAACCAAAGTGGCATGCCAAAAACTATTCATCAAGGATATACATATTCGGTTTGCCAATCAAAAGAAAATGAACCCAATACACATTAGGGTTTCGTTTAAAGAGCTATACAAAAGACATTTACACTAGCTCAACTTGGCAATCGACTATCCAGTCCAATCCCAAAAGTAATTACATTCCTGTAAGGAAAACAAATGGAACGGAGTGAGCTTACGCCCAGTGAGCGACTATCACATAAGCAACAAAGATCACATAAGCATAATCTTTCATTTCAAGTACACAATTAAGAAGTAAAACAAGTCGGTAAAAGGATACGGACGGCTCTCAAGAGCCCATTTCCACGCTTACATTCTTGATCCTACCTCATTGACCCTCCGTCAATGTTTAAGAATACCCGACCGTAGACTTCACTTCACTTCCATTCCTTCCACCCAACATACCCCAACCGGGCCCGCAATCCAATCAGTAGCTTTTGCTAATACTCGAGTTTACCGGAATCAAGAGTCTCATTACTACAAGATTCCCCAGTACAGTCCCCGAGGCATGTCAATTTTCACGACCAAGCCCTCGCCAGCTCGATTCAATTGACTACCAACGGGGTTGAGCTCAGTAATACAGTAAGGCCGTTGGATATTCGTCCAAACGACACCAAATCAGGTTTCCATGAAATGGAATTCAATAACTCGTATATCAAGTTCAGTATTATAGTGAAACGGTAAACAGTCATTAACAGTATCAAAAGGGGTGAGGGCGGTCAAGTACACCCCCACCTTAACCAATTCCAATGGCCAAGTAAGCCTTCACGGCATCACAATCACATATATCAAAGCCACATTGTAAACATTCATGTGAGTAGTACACTCACCAATCAAGTAAATGATGTTTCATGCACCGTCGTCAAAAGTACGTCATGAACCACCGTCACGCCCTAGAACACGCAAACAAGTACAACGAGACTCGATAACGAGTCATAAAGCATTGCCAATCACAACCACAATAGGGTTTCATAAGCATATACAAGCATTAAAGGAAACCAAAAATTTCGGAAATGTAACTAGATTTGGCCCTGAAAAAAACAGTTTTTGTCCTCATATTGCGGTAATGGTACCAATTTCACTACGATTATCGGATGAGGGTCCAAGACCCACCATCTCGAAGCTAAAAGACAGGGCTACAACATCACAGAAGGTCACTCAACCCAGTTTTGAGTGGAAACAGGTCAAAAATGCAATATACTACATCAAAAACGTAAAACAGATTCACCAAAACGCATTCTAGCGGAAACATCATGACTCAAGCTCTACAAGTCCAAATACAGAAATTCTAAAACCAGCTGAAAGCTAAGAAATAGGGATACAATAATGTAGAAGATCACTCAGTCCAATTCCTAGCACAACCAGGGCAAATATGCGAGATACTAAACCAGAACCACAATAACAGGTTCACAAACTACATTCTGCTGTAATCAGTACAACTCAGTCTATACAGGTCCAAATTCAGAAATTCCAAAGGCATATGGTAGCTATGACATCAAGTTACATTTCATCAGAAGACCTCAACAACCAAATCCAAAGCAATTCTAGCCAAAACAATCAATATCAAACGCAGTTCTTACATTCGGATGAATCCAGAACAGCAATAGTAATTTCGACTTATCTCATTCTACACCACTCCGATTGACCTGAAATTTTGTAGGCACCTCTAAAATGTCATTCCCTACAACTTTCATGCTTTAAGCTAAGGCCAATTCGGCCTCTATATAGGACCTAAAATTTCGGACAGAATGCCCCCTCAAGATCCCTAGTTTTCTGAAATTTCTTCCAAACCAGAAATTGGTTGCAAATACCAATCATGTACACCTACTAGAGTCATTAACCATCATTTCCAACCATCATAGATAGCCACAACATCATGATCACATTAAACCAGAAAAATCACCAATAAATTGAAAACTTCATCAATTCATCCAAAACCAAGAAATAAACCACATATTTCATCACTTTAGCTCCCATTAGGCACAAATTAAGCTTCATTAAGTGAAGGAGAGAGTTCAATCATCACTCACCTAGTAAACAAGAGAGGAAGAGTTGCTTGGCACCTTAGCTTCTCCAAACACTTCACCAAACCACTAAATAGCACCTAATGAAGAGGTTTTATGGAGTAGAAACAAGTTTAAGTGATTGCTTTGGAGGATTTGAGCTAGATGGATATCAAAATTTTGAAGAGTTTTCTTCCTTCCTTTGCTAGAGAGGGCCGGCCACAATGGAGAAGACAAGAGTGAATTTTTGGTGATTTTTGAGATATTTAATCAATTGGTCAAATAAGTCAAAAAGGTGAATAGTTGTCATACAAGTGTAACCACTCTTATGGTGACAAGTGTCACTCCATTTAAAGCATCTCTATCCATTAGTTCCCTCTCACATCAATCACATCTCAACCTCTACTTATCTCTTAACACCCGATAAATTTCACTCAGTATCCGGAACTCAACCTCCTTGGCCGAATTTTTCCGAACTTTTCGCACTAACGGGTCCCACGTCCGTTATATATCCTTAATTTTTCAAAAACTATCCAATACTAGAAAAATCATCTAAAAACTATATCTGCTCATTAAAAATATCTAGAAAATTTTCCTACTAAAGAAAATGCAGAAAACAAACCATTAAATAAATAAAACCCTAGAAAATGGGAAAAGTACGGGTTCTCACACTCTCTCCCCCTTAAAAGAATTTCGTCCTCGAAATTCCTTATCTTTGGCTACTCCGGGTTACAAAAATTTTAATACTTACTTCTCCTGATTAAATTGAGCATCATACTTAGCTAACAGATCTGTACCCCTTCACTGGCCAAGTTCATTAAATTCTTACCTTCCACGTCCTCTAATGGGTCAAAGACTTGATGTTGTTCTAAGGAGTACACCCGAGAGGACACTTTCGATCCATCCTTGTCCCCCTTCGACTGGTCAGGGTGGGTCGTGGTTGGTGGCAGAGTCCCTCTCCGCTCAAGCAGGCGAGCTGGACAGTTAGCAATCTGATGTTCGGCACTTCCACAGCGCAAGCATTTTCCTCCTTTCTTCCAGCAATTGTCCCACGAGTGGTTTAATTTTCCGCAATACCCGCAGGGTCCGCGTGCTGCAGAAGCCGAGCCTCCTCTTGACGGGCTCTCTTGTGACACTCCCGGCATCCTTGCTCCCCCCGTTCCCCACCCAAACTTGGGAAGGGTACTTTCATCCCCCTGCCCCGAACTACTTCCAGGAAATCCTCTCTTTTTTGCCTGGAAGTTTTTCACCTGGAGCATAGCATTCTCTACTCGTTGTGCCTTCTCCACTGCTTCGCTGAAGGCGTTAATTTGGGCTGCCGCGAGGTCCTTCTGGATTTCTACGTTCAGGCCCTGGACAAATTGCCGTATTCTTCGTTGCTCGGTCATGATGAGTTCGGGCGCAAATTTGGATAGGCGGGTGAATTGGCACTCATATTCCGCCACAGTTTGAGCTCCTTGGCGGAGTCGAATGAACTCGTCTTCCTTCCTCTCCTGAACTAGAGGAGGGAAAAACTTCGCATTGAACTCTCTGATGAAGTTCACCCAAGTCCTAGGTGTCTGTTCTCGTTCCCACTTCTGCCGAATTACGTTCCACCAAGAACGGGCTGCCCCTCAAGCTGGAACACGGAAAAAGTCACCTGCCGTTCGTCAGGGTAGTGTAGGGCTACAAATTTATCCACCATCTTTTCAAGCCATCGTTCGGCAACGTCTGGGTCGGGTCCCCCAACAAACTTTGGCGGAGCGAACTTTTGGAATCGTTCGAGAGCTCTGTCTTCGCTCTCGATAGGGTTTCCAGGGTTAGGGTTTGGGGTTTGGCCCTGTTGCTGCACCACTTGTGCCAGCAAGTCTGTCATTTGCTGCATAGCAGCAGCTATTTGCACATTAGGGTTTACTTGCAGTTCCAGATTGGGTCCAGTAGAGGTTTCCCCCGTACCCCTAACCGGTGTGGGTTGTCTAGTTCAGCGCCCACGTCCCTGACCACTCCGTGTACCTTCCATGAGTTTTACTTGGTCTAGGCAATAATACTAAACCAAAATAAGCACGATGCATGTGAGTAACACTCAAAACTTTTATAATAGCACACATTTATACATTCCAAACAAGATCAAAACATATATATACAAGCCGGTCAAAATTAAGCCACACACATATATACAGCCAGTTAAGTCAAGTACAAACATAAACGATCCACCGAGAAATGGCCTTTCTAGTTCACCAAATCCTTTCTAACCTAGGCCCTCATATCTTTCGTATCCGGGCGCAAGAATCCCATCTAAGATAATTCACAACTCGAGCCGGCCGGTCCCAAGAGTAAACCATCCTTATTAAAGATTCCTACCCGACATACATACCTAGCTTCCTCGAGTCCCCTGATAATGATTCGTACACTTATCACATGCCCGGTTCATAACTTATGCTCAAACGAGCACTTAGACATATTCATGAAATTAGGACCACAACACCACTTGGCCCAGTCTTACTCCGCGCAGAGACCACGCGAAGTGGCTCTGATACCACTTGTAACAGCCCCACCTTCCCCTAAGGCGAACCAAAGGGGTTAGCGGACTGCCTGCCCAGCTCTCGCCAGGACTACAGATCAGTTGACGTCGATCTAAGACGTTCCGGAACACACCAACGAGCGCAAACAAGTCAAAATCACAAAATAAAAAAAAATGAAAATCGAAGCCGATGATGAACAGTACCGGCCACGTCAGAATCCGGAGTTCAACCAAACATCAATCCAACATATATATACATTGAAATTCAACAGTTACAACCAAAGTGGCATGCCAAAAACTATTCATCAAGGATATACATGTTCGGTTTGCCAATCAAAAGAAAATGAACCCAATACACATTAGGGTTTCATTTAAAGAGCTATACAAAAGACATTTACACTAGCTCAACTTGGCAATCGACTATCCAGTCCAATCCCAAAAGTAATTACATTCCTGTAAGGAAAACAAATGGAACGGAGTGAGCTTACGCCCAGTGAGCGACTATCACATAAGCAACAAAAATCACATAAGCATAATCTTTCATTTCAAGTACACAATTAAGAAGTAAAACAAGTCGGTAAAAGGATACGGACGGCTCTCAAGAGCCCATTTCCACGCTTACATTCTTGATCCAACCTCATTGACCCTCCGTCAATGTTTAAGAATACCCGACCGTAGAATTCACTTCACTTCCATTCCTTCCACCCAACATACCCCAACCGGGCCCGCACTCCAATCAGTAGCTTTGGGTAATAATCGAGTTTACCAGAATCAAGAGTTTTATTACTACAAGATTCCCCAGTACAGTCCCCGAGGCATGTCAATTTTCACGACCAAGCCCTCGCCGGCTCGATTCAATTGACTACCAACGGGGTTGAGCTCAGTAATACAGTAAGGCCGTTGGATATTCGTCCAAACGACACCAAATCAGGTTTTCATGAAATGGAATTCAATAACTCATATATCAAGTTCAGTATTATAGTGAAACGGTAAACAGTCATTAACAGTATCAAAAGGGGTGAGGGCGGTCAAGTACACCCTCACCTTAACCAATTCCAATGGCCAAGTAAGCCTTCACGGCATCACAATCACATATATCAAAGCCACATTGTAAACATTCATGTGAGTAGTACACTCACCAATCAAGTAAATGATGTTTCATGCACCGTCGTCAAAAGTACGTCGTGAACCACCGTCACGCCCTAGAACACGCAAACAAGTACAATGAGACTCGATAACAAGTCATAAAGCATTGCCAATCACAACCCCAATAGGGTTTCATAAGCATATACAAGCATTAAAGGAAACCAAAAATTTCGGAAATGTAACTAGCTTTGGCCCTGAAAAAAACAGTTTTTGTCCTCATATTGCGGTAATGGTACCATTTTCACTACGATTATCGGATGAGGGTCCAAGACCCACCATCTCAAAGCTAAAAAACAGGGCTACAACATCGCAGAAGGTCACTCAACCCAGTTCTGAGTGCAAACAGGTCAAAAATGCAATATACTACATCAAAAACGTAAAACGGATTCTCCAAAACGCATTCTAGCGGAAACATCATGACTCAGGCTCTACAAGTCCAAATCCTGAAATTCCAAAACCAGCTGAAAGCTAAGAAATAGGGCTACAATAATGTATAAGATCACTCAGTCCAATTCCTAGCACAACCAGGGTAAATATGCGAGATACTAAACCAGAACCACAATAACAGGTTCACAAACTACATTCTGCTGTAATCAGTACAACTCAGTCTATACAGGTCCAAATTCAGAAATTCCAAAGGCATATGGTAGCTACGACATCAAGCTACATTTCATCAGAAGACCTCAACAACCAAATCCAAAGCAATTCTAGCCAAACATTCAATATCAAACGCAGTTCTTACATTCGGATGAATCCAGAACAGCAATAGTAATTTCGACTTATCTCATTCTACACCACTCCGATTGACCTGAAATTTTGTAGACACCTCTAAAATGTCATTCCCTACAACTTTCATGCTTTAAGCTAAGGCCAATTCGGCCTCTATATAGGACCTAAAATTTCGGACAGAATGCCCCCTCAAGATCCCTAGTTTTCTGAAATTTCTTCCAAACCAGAAATTGGTTGCAAATACCAATCATGTACACCTACTAGAGTCATTAACCATCATTTCCAACCATCATAGATAGCCACAACATCATGATCACATTAAACCAGAAAAATCACCAATAAATTGAAAACTTCATCAATTCATCCAAAACCAAGAAATAAACCACATATTTCATCACTTTAGCTCCCATTAGGCACAAATTAAGCTTCATTAAGTGAAGGAGAGAGTTCAATCATCACTCACCTAGTAAACAAGAGAGGAAGAGTTGCTTGGCACCTTAGCTTCTCCAAACACTTCACCAAACCACTAAATAGCACCTAATGAAGAGGTTTTATGGAGTAGAAACAAGTTTAAGTGATTGCTTTGGAGGATTTGAGCTAGATGGATATCAAAATTTTGAAGAGTTTTCTTCCTTCCTTTGCTAGAGAGGGCCGGCCACAATGGAGAAGACAAGAGTGAATTTTTGGTGATTTTTGAGATATTTAATCAATTGGTCAAATAAGTCAAAAAGGTGAATAGTTGTCATACAAGTGTAACCACTCTTATGGTGACAAGTGTCACTCCATTTAAAGCATCTCTATCCATTAGTTCCCTCTCACATCAATCGCATCTCAACCTCTACTTATCTCTTAACACCCGATAAATTTCACTCAGTATCCGGAACTCAACCTCCTTGGCCGAATTTTTCCGAACTTTTCGCACTAACGGGTCCCACGTCCGTTATATATCCTTAATTTTTCAAAAACTATCCAATACTAGAAAAATCATCTAAAAACTATATCTGCTCATTAAAAATATCTAGAAAATTTTCCTACTAAAGAAAATGCAGAAAACAAACCATTAAATAAATAAAACCCTAAAAAATGGGAAAAGTACGGGTTCTCACACAAGTACTATATTTTGATAAATTATATGAGTATAAAACTTGTAAATTGATGCATGTGCTAAATAAAGTTTTGGAACCTCGCTTTCTTCATATACTTTGGCTTTGTCTTGCTAGTATTTTACTATAGTGTGTGACTACAGAACTCGAAAAAAAAAAAGTTCAGAAGGGCATTCGTGCATAATATCCTGAGCTAAGAAGAGAATTTCGAGGATGAAATTCTTTAAAGGGGGAGAGAGTGTGAGAACCCTCACTTTAAAATACAATTTTTCTAAACTACATGCCTTATTCTAAGAATGAAACCACGGATTATAAGCCCTAGCATTGTATCCCCTATGTGTTATCGTATACTCTAAGAAATTTAAAACATTTTTCTTGAGTTAGTTTTAACTATTTCACCACTTATAATATGCCCTTGCATAGCATTCAATATGTATTAAAACAATTTCCATGCATTACATTTCATATCCTTTCACTTCAACTAAAACAATTTTGTTGAGTTAGTTTCATTTTTCACCACTTACATTGTATCAAATGGTTTTTATTTGTGGCAGGGACTTTATGTTAGATATTAGTGGTGTTAAATAGGTATTGGTACATTTGGAAGGGTTGAAACATAATTAGTTAAAGGATTAATAGAAGTTGTGGACAAGAAGTGACCATGTGGCAAATCCTAGCCAAGCATTTTGTTGATTAAGGGTTAAGAGACAAATTTAAGTTGGACTTGGCCATTTTATTCTCCTTATGGCCAAATTTCTTAGGGCTTAGCAAGGAAGAGAGAGAGAGCTCCAACATCTTGCTTTCTAACCCTAGCTTAAACTTGAGCAAAAATCAAAAGAGAAAGAGTTTGAGTTAATGAGAATTTTTCCTCCAATCTAGTGCTTCATGCAAGCTTGAAGTTCTCACTTTTAGTGGATTGATTTGGTGGCTCAAGTGTGACGCCCCGAAAAGTATGAGTGTGAGAACCCGTAAAAACCCTAATCCTTTCCGAGGGTTTTACTTCCTTTAATAGCATGTCTGTAGACACCAAATTTTTGGTGTAATTTCATTTACTGTTTATTTTTAGTTTTTTTATTAGTCGTGTTAGTTTATTCGGTTTTTAGTTTTTAGTTTATAGTTTTATTTTTTATTTTTAAGTTTAGCATAGAATTTCTTGAAAAAAAAAAGAGAGAGAAAAAGGAAAAAGAAAAAAATGGAAAAAGAAAAAAAAATGAAAAAATGGAAAAATGAAAAAAGGGGGAAAAAGAAAATGGTTCACAAAAATACGTTTATTTCTCTTAAATTCAATCTTTTGGCATTTTGTTTATTTTTGTTAATTTATTTTGAAAAAATGAAAAAAAGGAAAATTGAAAAATAGCCATTTTTATTGTGTAATTTTGTTATTATTATTATTTATATTATATTTTATCATCTCTGTAATTATCAAGTAGTTAAAAAAAAAAAAAAGAGAAACTCGGCATGCAAGCTGTGTTTTGCCGCAGCTTGCAAACACAGGCTTGGGCAGCTCCTTAGCTGCAAATAAAGCTGGAGTGTTTGAGGGTTTGAGGGGGAGGTCCCATATAAATAGATAGAGAGATTGAGAGCCGCAAAGGGGGATCAGGAGCAAAAAAAAGAAAAAAACAGAGGAGGTTTTGTCTGAGAGAAAAGGAAAGGGAAAGAACGGAGCAAAAGAAACGAGAGGCTGGAAAATTGAAAGAGGTTTCGGCAGTAGAAAAATCAGAAGGGAAAAAAGGAAATAAAAAGAAGGAAGAAATCAGAGGGGGTCTTCGGCAAGAGCAGAGGAAAAATCTAAGAGGGCCGAGAGGTAAAGGAATGAAGAAAACGCAGAGCCAGAAAAGGGGAAGGTTTGGGAACATTGAGGGGAAGTTTTCGGGTGAGGCCAATATCGAAGGAGAGAGAGAGAGAACCAGAGAGTAGACGGAAGCAGAGGAATCAACAAGCGATTGCTGTGATCACTGCCGCCACTGGAAACCACCACCTCGTCTGAGTCCAGCACTGCCGCTTGCAGGTCGCCGTAAGTCATCCTTTTTTATTTGCATTTCAGTTTTCCCTCAAACAGAGGCTTTGGAAATTTGCAGAACATGTCTGCCGTGCTGTTGTTCAGCGTTATTCTCTTCCTTGTCGATTGTTCATGGATTTCAGAATATACATGCTTTGTGTGTTTGGTTGGGTTGAATTACTTGGTGTTTCTGATGATTTTGGGTGTCAAATTACATCGTTTGAGCAGAAAATTGCTGAATGTTTCCATGCCCATCTGGTGTTTGACAAAATGCCCAAATGAAATTCCAAACCAAAATATCAATTTTGTGCGCTTTCTATATGTGTTCAATAGAGAATCTGGCCAGTTCAAAGCTGGCCAGAACCCATGCGTTTCACCAGTTGGGGGGGGGGAATTGGAGAAGTCGAATGATTTGTTTTGAGTTCTTTACATTTTGTTGTTTTTATATCTTACCATGATTTAGTACGTTGCCATGAAGCTAATGGAATTTTGAATCAGAAAAAAAGTTGCAGAAAGCTTTCAAATTGCAGAAAAGAAGATGGCTTTGTAAGATACAGGAAAAACTTTCAAAAATGGCCTCTTAACCCCTTAATTTGTGTTTAATTCTATTATGGACCAGAAAATTGAAAAATCAATCAAATTGGCTTGTTAACTTCTTTAGTTGTTTCAAGTAGGTCCCTGCTATAATTTCAGATTAGGCCTTAGACTTTGCTTTTCTTTAATTTCGACCCCAAAGTCTCCATGATTTCTTCAATTGGGTCCCTATTTTGTTGTGATTGAACTTCTCAAGTCCCCCCTTGTTCTGATATGACCCGGAAAAATTGGGAAAAGTAAACTTGTTTCTCCCTTTTAGATTTTAATCATCTTCTAATATGCATGAGTAGTTTTTTAACTAGATTAATTCTTGTTTGTGGGTCATAATTGTGGCTTAATAATTTTAGTAATTTGTTTTTCTTGTTGGGTTTAATGAAATAAATGTTTAGGGCCAAGAGGTTATTTTGTGTTTGGGTTTAAGAAAGTTGTTTTAGTTTATTTTGTTTGTTTTTTTTGGGTTTGGGCTAGAGGGTCAAGGCCCATCTGTTTGTTTGGCTAATTTTTGGGCCAAAATAATATACTAGCCCACTCGTTTTTGTTGGACTTCCGATTGGGCCAAGTGATTTTAGCCCAAACAAATAAGAAAATGTCCTATTCCTTTTTGTCTTGGACTTTCGATTGGGCTGGGAAGATTTTGGCCCAAGTAAATAAATAAAGTAGCTCAGTGGTTTGGTCCATTAGGAAACCAGAAAATGATTTTGCAAATCAGTCCCTGTACTTTTCTTTAATTTCACTGTGGCCCTGGATATTTTCAACTACTTTCAATTCGGTCCTTACTTTAATTGCAAATAAGTCCTTGAACTTTGTTTTTCTTTAATTTTGGCCCCAAAATTTTGTCAATCTTTGCAATCAAGTCCTTTCTTCTCTTGACTTCTTAAATGTGGGTTGTTGACATGATTTAATTGATTCAAATTCATGTTTATTTTTATCCTTTGTGATTATTTGTCAAATAAATTAGTGCCTTGACCCTTTTATTGTTTTGAAGCTAATATCTCATTTACTCGATTTCCATTGCAAGGGAGGTAACTTCTATATTCTTGCGTTATTTTTCCTACGTGCTCCTACGTGTTATGTGAATATACATGTCTACTTTGCTTTCCTAGCCTTTCTTTAATTTCTTTTATTTATGTCATTTACTTTTGCTTTTTATTTAAGTTATTCTTTATGGGGTATGTGTACACCTCTTGGCTTGTAATAGTTAGGGATTTAATTATTTTATTCCCTTTCCCCCTTTTTAGATTTTAGGAGGGTCTCCCTAATGTAATAGATAGGGCTTGGAGGAGCATCCGATGAAGACCTATTGAAGACGTGTGCCTAGCTAGCAAATGTAATAGTTCGTTAGTTTGGTTGTTTGCTATATGTTATGTGTTAAATGCTTTATTAGGATTTTTGCATCTAGTCGAGCATGCTAAGTGTTACGTGCTACGTGTTTTAGGTGATTCGCATGTCTACTCGCTTTTCATAGTGTAGATGAATGGAATGGATGAATGTACGTTTCCACTAGTCTAACGCTAGTCGGAATTCATAGAATGGGCTAGTCCAACGCTAGACCCTTAGGGATTTCCCCTCGTTAGTACATGTTTGCATGTTCATTACATGTCATGCATTCTTTTTTAGTTTTACCATTTTGCATGCCCCTCGAACCCCTTTTCCCTCCATTTTAGGATTTTTGCATTTCATGCTAGTTATAGGGTTCATTTGCTTGAGAGTCCCCTTAAAATATGGGATATAGACGAGTGTGGCTTTTTCTAAGCCTTAGCACGCTTGTATTCCCTCTATAAAAGGGCAAATTGAGTCACAATTTAGGTCTCCCCGTACCCAATATGCATGAATTCCCTAGGCTCATGCATTTTTAAATCCACTCTACCATTTTATACTCTCGTCACACTTTCATTTTTCCTCCCATTTTGCACATGTGCACCTTTATATTTTCACTTGCACACGAGCACTTTTGTCATTACTTACACACATGTACTTCATATTATCATTTCACATACCGCACCTTACCCACTCACGTGCACACTCTCACTTACACATTGTTGTCTTTTATTATTTTTTTCAAACTCATGCCTTCACATTGCATACATGCATTCCATTCATTTGCATCCCACTCGCATTATTCGTGACTTCTTCAAAGGATCGTTATTGGGCTTCACAATTAATGTGATTGGCATCACTCAACCTTTGAAGAGAAATTTCCCCCAATACCCCTAAGTCTAGGGTTTGCATTCATGTAGTGCATCCAAATGTAATAAATTCTTTGGTTAAAACAAGAAAATCTTTGATTAAATCACGCAACTAGCCTTGGCTAGGTCGAAGGGGTGCCTTGGATTTCTATCCTTGCCTTCCCCTTCGTCAAATGTGACTCCCGAACCTTTTTCGTTGGTTTACGTGGACTAGGAGTCGTTTAAAAGGGGTTTCTTACCACTTTTTCCTATTTTTCTTTAAAAATTCATTTTTAGGTGACTTGGTACACCTTAACTCATTACCAAGTGGCGACTCCGATTTTGATTTCAAAAACCCTTTTTAAACTACATTTTGGGTCAAATCGTCGCATTCTCAAAACCCCATTTAGACCCATTTTTATTTTAAATCTCAATTCATTTTCCAATCACAAATACATTTTTTTAACCATTTATTTTTTCTTATCAAAAAATGGGGCGCGACAATGTTTTCTGCATTTCCTGGCTTAGGAAATTTTCCTGAGGAATTTTTATGAGTAATTATAGTTTTTAGATGGTTTTTCTAGTATTGGAGAGTTTTTGGAAAATTAAGAGTGTATAATGGACGTGGGACCCACTAGTGCGAAAAGTTCGGAAAAATTCGGCCAATAAGGTTAAGTTTCGGATACTGTGTAAAATTTATCGGGTGTTAAGAGATAAGTAGAGAGTGAGATTTGATTGATGTGAGAGGAAAAAGAAGTGATAAGATTGCATTAATGAGGTGACAAGTGTCACACTCTTATTGGTTTTACTTTAAGATTTACTATTCCAATTTTTGACTTTTTTTTTACCAAAGGTTAAATATCTTAAAAATTGCCCAAAAATCACCATTTCTTACCTTTGGATGGACGGCCCTCTCTAGCAAGAAGAAAGACAAAACTCTTCAACATCTTGGCAAATTCCTAGCTCAAATCATCCAAACTACTTGCCTAAATTAGTTTTTACTCCATAAAATTCCTTCCTTGGGTGCTAGTAGGTTGTTTAGTGAAGTTTGTTTGAAGAGCTAAGGTGTCCAACATCTCTATCTCTCTTGGTTACTAGGTGAGTGGGGTGTGAATTCCCTCTTGCACTTAATGAAGCTTAAGTTATGCTTATTAGTGATTAAAGTGCTGAAATTTCTGGTTTTCATCTCGGTTTGAAGTGATTTGGTGAAGTTTTTATTTTATTGATGATTTTTCTGGTTTAATTGGATTATGATGGTGTGGTTGTTTATGATGATTGGCAATGGCCTATAATGACACTAGTAGGTGTGAATTGTTGATATTTGCAATCAATTTTGGGTTTGGAATGAATTGTGAAAAGTTAGGGTTCATAACCCCTAATTCTGTCCGGTTTTAGATCATAGGGTTAGAGGCCGAATTGGACTTTTTTCAAAACATGAAAATTGTAGGTATTGATGATTTTGAAGTGCCTACAAAATTTCATGTCATTTGGATTAGTGTAGAGTGAGATATGTCGATTTTACTATTGCTGATCTGGGTTGCTCAGAATGTGAAAACTGCGCTTGTAATCGTTTGTTTTGACTGGAATTGGTTTGGATTTTGTTGTTGGTGTCTTCTGAGGAAATGTAGCTCGATGTCTTAGCTAACATATTCCATTGGAATTTCGGCATTTGGACCTGTATAGACTGAGTTGTGTTCATTACAGCATTGTGTGATTTGTGAACCTGTTTTAGTGGTTCTAGTTTGGTATTTTTGGCATATTTGACCTAGTTGTGCTAGGAACTGGACTGAGTGACCTTCTACATTGTTGTAGCCCTGGTTCTTAGCTTCGAAACGGTGGGTCTTACACCCTCATCCGACAATCGTAGTGCCTTTGGTACCATTACCGCAAAATGACGTCAAAACCTGTTTTTCTGGTTTTGAACTTAACTTTCATTTCCAGACTTTTCCCTAGCTTGACTTGTCTTTGTACTACTTGGAGCTTGCTGAATGACTATTGGATGAACTTGTTGTTGTGTGTGTGTACCTTTGGGCCTGGCTGAGGAAATAATGAGGCCATGATGGCTGGGAAAGTAAGCAAATTCAGGGGAAGTGCTGTCCGAACTTTTAAAGGACTTGTTTGCATTGAGTTTGTGATCTAAGACTTGGATTTGAGCAAGGCAATGATACATGATGGATGGTTTCTGAGCCGTGGAGGTGAGTGATCCCAAACTACTGTTAAAGCTTCTTATGAACCGTTTCTTGCACTATTTATTTGATTGCATATCATGAGTGCTTGCATGTGGCCCATGACATGTTTTGGCTTAAATGAGTGCTTGGAATTCGTGTGCTGAACACCAACGTCTCCACCTCTGTGTACTGTTCATCTGGAGCAAATGGCTCCCCACTGACTGTTTACTGTTTAATGTTTGTTTGGAGCGTTGGGTGTTTAAGTACAACGATTTCACTGGCTCACGAGAGCAATAAATGTACATTTGATCTTGAAATCATGACATCACTGAAATGAACGACAGTCAAACTGAATTGATTACTGATTTTAATGGTTACTCGCTGAGCTTCTAGCTCACCCCAAAAATGTTTTATTTCCCCCCCCCACAGGACTCAAGGCGAAGAAAAGCTTGGAGTGCTTATTCACGTGACTGGATGGCTTATATCGTGTACAGTTCAGGTTTGGATCTATTTTATGTATGAGTTGGTCTTGTGTAAATATTTGAAATTGATATGGATGTATAGGGTTAGAGGCCGAATTGGACTTTGCTCAAAACATGAAAGTTGTAGGTATTGATGAGTTTGAAGTGCCTGCAAAATTTTAGGTCATTTGGATTAGTGTAGAGTGAGATATGTCGATTTTACTATTGCTGATCTGGGTTGCTCAGAATGTGAAAACTGCGCTTGTAATCGTTTGTTTTGACTGGAATTGGTTTGGATTTTGTTATTGGTGTCTTCTGAGGAAATGTAGCTGGATGTCTTAGCTAACATATGCCTTTGTAATTTCGGCATTTGGACCTGTATAGACTGAGTTGTGTTCATTACAGCATTGTGTGATTTGTTAACCTGTTTTAGTGGTTCTGGTTTGGTATTTTTGGCATATTTGGCCTAGTTGTACTAGGAACTGGACTGAGTGACCTTCTACATTGTTGTAGCCCTGGTTCTTAGCTTCGAAACGGTGGGTCTTACACCCTCATCCGACAATCGTAGTGCCTTTGGTACCATTACCGCAAAATGACGTCAAAACCTGTTTTTCTGGTTTTGAACTTAACTTTCATTTCCAGACTTTTCCCTAGCTTGACTTGTCTTTGTACTACTTGGAGCTTGCTGAATGACTATTGGATGAACTTGTTGTTGTGTGTGTGTACCTTTGGGACTGGCTGAGGAAATAATGAGGCCATGATGGCTGGGAAAGTAAGCAAATTCAGGGGAAGTGCTGTCCGAACTTTTAAAGGACTTGTTTGCATTGAGTTTGTGATCTAAGACTTGGATTTGAGCAAGGCAATGATACATGATGGATGGTTTCTGAGCCGTGGAGGTGAGTGACCCCAAACTACTGTTAAAGCTTCTTATGAACCGTTTCTTGCACTATTTATTTGATTGCATATCATGAGTGCTTGCATGTGGCCCATGACATGTTTTGGCTTAAATGAGTGCTTGGAATTCGTGTGCTGAACACCAACGTCTCCACCTCTGTGTACTGTTCATCTGGAGCAAATGGCTCCCCACTGACTGTTTACTGTTTAATGTTTGTTTGGAGCGTTGGGTGTTTAAGTACAACGATTTCGCTGGCTCACGAGAGCAATAAATGTACATTTGATCTTGAAATCATGACATCACTGAAATGAACGACAGTGAAACTGAATTGATTACTGATTTTAATGGTTACTCGCTGAGCTTCTAGCTCACCCCAAAAATGTTTTATTTCCCCCCCCCACAGGGCTCAAGGCGAAGAAAAGCTTGGAGTGCTTATTCACGTGACTGGATGGCTTATATCGTGTACAGTTTAGGTTTGGATCTATTTTATGTATGAGTTGGTCTTGTGTAAATATTTGAAATTGATATGGATGTATAGGGTTAGAGGCCGAATTGGACTTTGCTCAAAACATGAAAGTTGTAGGTATTGATGAGTTTGAAGTGCCTGCAAAATTTTAGGTCATTTGGATTAGTGTAGAGTGAGATATGTCGATTTTACTATTGCTGATCTGGGTTGCTCAGAATGTGAAAACTGCGCTTGTAATCGTTTGTTTTGACTGGAATTGGTTTGGATTTTGTTGTTGGTGTCTTCTGAGGAAATGTAGCTGGATGTCTTAGCTAACATATGCCTTTGTAATTTCGGCATTTGGACATGTATAGACTGAGTTGTGTTCACTACAGCATTGTGTGATTTGTGAACCTGTTTTAGTGGTTCTGGTTTGGTATTTTTGGCATATTTGGCCTAGTTGTACTAGGAACTGGACTGAGTGACCTTCTACATTGTTGTAGCCCTGGTTCGTAGCTTCGAAACGGTGGGTCTTACACTCTCATCCGACAATCGTAGTGCCTTTGGTACCATTACCGCAAAATGACGTCAAAACCTGTTTTTCTGGTTTTGAACTTAACTTTCATTTCCAGACTTTTCCCTAGCTTGACTTGTCTTTGTACTACTTGGAGCTTGCTGAATGACTATTGGATGAACTTGTTGTTGTGTGTGTGTACCTTTGGGACTGGCTGAGGAAATAATGAGGCCATGATGGCTGGGAAAGTAAGCAAATTCAGGGGAAGTGCTGTCCGAACTTTTAAAGGACTTGTTTGCATTGAGTTTGTGATCTAAGACTTGGATTTGAGCAAGGAAATGATACATGATGGATGGTTTCTGAGCCGTGGAGGTGAGTGACCCCAAACTACTGTTAAAGCTTCTTATGAACCGTTTCTTGCACTATTTATTTGATTGCATATCATGAGTGCTTGCATGTGGCCCATGACATGTTTTGGCTTAAATGAGTGCTTGGAATTCGTGTGCTGAACACCAACGTCTCCACCTCTGTGTACTGTTCATCTGGAGCAAATGGCTCCCCACTGACTGTTTACTGTTTAATGTTTGTTTGGAGCGTTGGGTGTTTAAATACAACGATTTCGCTGGCTCACGAGAGCAATAAATGTACATTTGATTTTGAAATCATGACATCACTGAAATGAACGACAGTGAAACTGAATTGATTACTGATTTTAATGGTTACTCGCTGAGCTTCTAGCTCACCCCAAAAATGTTTTATTTCCCCCCCCACAGGGCTCAAGGCGAAGAAAAGCTTGGAGTGCTTATTCACGTGACTGGATGGCTTATATCGTGTACAGTTTAGGTTTGGATCTATTTTATGTATGAGTTGGTCTTGTGTAAATATTTGAAATTGATATGGATGTAAGTATACGTTCCACGATTGGAATCAGTTTCCGCTGCATTTGTAATATGTAATCATTGGAGAATTTGAGGTAATTTTGAGATTTATATTGTAATTGGGTTGAGAACTGTAGTGAGTGACTGAGTCCCGGCGAGAGCTGGGCAGGCGACCCGCCGAACCCTCTGGTACGTCTTAGGGGGAGGTGGGGCTGTTACAGTTGGTATCAGAGCTTAGGTTTCAGATCTCTGTAGTGTATCCTAGGCTTGAAGTTTAGGATGCCGGACTGTGGGCTTGGTTTGAAATATTAGTGATTCTTGCGGGATGACTTGACTTGACTAGTACAAGAGGGAATGTCGAGGACGACATTCTTTTAAGGAGGGGAGATTGTGACGCCCCGAAAAGTATGAGTGTGAGAACCCGTAAAAACCCTAATCCTTTCCGAGGGTTTTACTTCCTTTAATAGCACGTTTTCTGCATTTCCTGGCTTAGGAAATTTTCCTGAGGAATTTTTATGAGTAATTATAATTTTTAGATGGTTTTTCTAGTATTGGAGAGTTTTTGTAAAATTAAGAGTGTATAATGGACGTGGGACCCACTAGTGCGAAAAGTTCGGAAAAATTCGGCCAATAAGGTTAAGTTTCGGATACTGTGTAAAATTTATCGGGTGTTAAGAGATAAGTAGAGAGTGAGATTTGATTGATGTGAGAGGAAAAAGAAGTGATAAGATTGCATTAATGAGGTGACAAGTGTCACCCTCTTATTGGTTTTACTTTAAGATTTACTATTCCAATTTTTGACTTTTTTTTGACCAAAGGTTAAATATCTTAAAAATTGCCCAAAAATCACCATTTCTTACCTTTGGATGGCCGGCCCTCTCTAGCAAGAAGAAAGACAAAACTCTTCAACATCTTGGCAAATTCCTAGCTCAAATCATCCAAACTACTTGCCTAAATTAGTTTTTACTCCATAAAATTCCTTCCTTGGGTGCTAGTAGGTAGTTTAGTGAAGTTTGTTTGAAGAGCTAAGGTGTCCAACATCTCTATCTCTCTTGATTACTAGGTGAGTGGTGTGTGAATTCCCTCTTGCACTTAATGAAGCTTAAGTTATGCTTATTAGTGATTAAAGTGCTGAAATTTCTGGTTTTCATCTCGGTTTGAAGTGATTTGGTGAAGTTTTTATTTTATTGATGATTTTTCTGGTTTAATTGGATTATGATGGTGTGGTTGTTTATGATGATTGGCAATGGCCTATAATGACACTAGTAGGTGTGAATTGTTGATATTTGCAATCAATTTTGGGTTTGGAATGAATTGTGAAAAGTTAGGGTTCATAACCCCTAATTTTGTCCGGTTTTAGATCATAGGGTTAGAGGCCGAATTGGACTTTTCTCAAAACATGAAAGTTTTAGGTATTGATGATTTTGAAGTGCCTGCAAAATTTCAGGTCATTTGGATTAGTGTAGAGTGAGATATGTCGATTTTACTATTGCTGATCTGGGTTGCTCAGAATGTGAAAACTGCGCTTGTAATCGTTTGTTTTGACTGGAATTGGTTTGGATTTTGTTGTTGGTGTCTTCTGAGGAAATGTATCTGGATGTCTTAGCTAACATATGCCTTTGCAATTTCGGCATTTGGACCTGTATAGACTGAGTTGTGTTCATTACAGCATTGTGTGATTTGTGAACCTGTTTTAGTGGTTCTGGTTTGGTATTTTTGGCATATTTGGCCTAGTTGTACTAGGAACTGGATTGAGTGACCTTCTACATTGTTGTAGCCCTGGTTCTTAGCTTCGAAACGGTGGATCTTACACCCTCATCCGACAATCGTAGTGCCTTTGGTACCATTACCGCAAAATGACGTCAAAACCTGTTTTTCTGGTTTTGAACTTAACTTTCATTTCCAGACTTTTCCCTAGCTTGACTTGTCTTTGTACTACTTGGAGCTTGCTGAATGACTATTGGATGAACTTGTTGTTGTGTGTGTGTACCTTTGGGACTGGCTGAGGAAATAATGAGGCCATGATGGCTGGGAAAGTAAGCAAATTCAGGGGAAGTACTGTCCGAACTTTTAAAGGACTTGTTTGCATTGAGTTTGTGATCTAAGACTTGGATTTGAGCAAGGCAATGATACATGATGGATGGTTTCTGAGCCGTGGAGGTGAGTGACCCCAAACTACTGTTAAAGCTTCTTATGAACCGTTTCTTGCACTATTTATTTGATTGCATATCATGAGTGCTTGCGTGTGGCCCATGACATGTTTTGGCTTAAATGAGTGCTTGGAATTCGTGTGCTGAACACCAACGTCTCCACCTCTGTGTACTGTTCATCTGGAGCAAATGGCTCCCCACTGACTGTTTACTGTTTAATGTTTGTTTGAAGCGTTGGGTGTTTAAGTACAACGATTTCGCTGGCTCACGAGAGCAATAAATGTACATTTGATCTTGAAATCATGACATCACTGAAATGAACGACTGTGAAACTGAATTGATTACTGATTTTAATGGTTACTCGCTGAGCTTCTAGCTCACCCCAAAAATGTTTTATTTCCCCCCCCACAGGGCTCAAGGCGAAGAAAAGCTTGGAGTGCTTATTCACGTGACTGGATGGCTTATATCGTGTACAGTTTAGGTTTGGATCTATTTTATGTATGAGTTGGTCTTGTGTAAATATTTGAAATTGATATGGATGTAAGTATACGTTCCACGATTGGAATCAGTTTCCGCTGCATTTGTAATATGTAATCATTGGAGAATTTGAGGTAATTTTGAGATTTATATTGTAATTGGGTTGAGAACTGTAGTGAGTGACTGAGTCCCGGCGAGAGTTGGGCAGGCGACCCGCCGAACCCTCTGGTACGCCTTAGGGGGAGGTGGGGCTGTTACATCAAGCATCTTACAAGAAAGGTAAGTACACTTTAAATGGTAGTTTTATGGTAATATATCATGTGCATCAAAGTGTTAATGGCAAACTACAAGTTGTTTGATTGAGATTTGGAGTAATCTTTTGGAATAAACCAAAGAGTAATTGAGTTATATGGCATGCGTACCAAGTGTTTGATGAAATATTTGCACTTTGGTCATGGTTATTTATGAGGTGTGTGATCCTTAATCTTTGGTTCTATTGTGTTATATGAAATACTTAACGCCTTGAGGGCAAACTAGAGGTTGCCCTGAACTAGAAATTGTGGTTAAAACACTTGAACTAAACAAGTAGTAAGTGAGTTAGTAAGTGTGCATACCAAGTGTTTGATGAAATGTCTAACCCTTGTTCATGTGTCGTTATGAGGTATTAATATGATTTAAACCCCTATTTGGTTAGATCTAACACTTGTTAGGTGCAAGGAGTGAAAATATCAAGAAGGATGAAAGTTAGAAATTTTTGGAAGAGGGCTGGCCGAAATTTCCCATAACTTACTGCCCTGTTTTTCCTTGATATTTTCATGCATATTTTGGCTACAAATGTGACTTATATATGTTGGGTTATATGTGTGGAGGTTGTCTACAAAAAATTAGCCAATTTGATTGCATAAGTTATGAGTTATAAGCCAAGGAGCAAAACTGGACTGGGTCCAGAAAGTTACTGACCAGCCGTCTTGTGAAGGTCATAACGTTTTAATCGGTGATCAGATTTGAGTTCCATTTGTGGCATTTGAAAATAGATTCTTAGAGCTTTAAAATGGTACCAAGCTCATTTTCTGGTTTGACCCGAGCGATTCGTGGCGAGTCTTGAAAGTTGGCGGTCCGTGTGGTACTGTTCACCCGAGACAGCCCAGAAATTTCTTTTGGTTTCTTAATTTTGAACCACTTACGTTGGAATTTTGGAAATGGTTTCTTCAAGACGAATATAGCTTTGTGAACTTAGTTTCCAACGCCACCGACGGAACCTAATTCTGATTTTTCCACAATGAACAATGACCGTTTTCCCGAGGCTGGTCGGGCGAGACAGTTTAACCGTAATGAAACTTTTGAGCTTCGGTGAAACTCTTCTTTTGCCGAACTTTCATGTACATACCAAACTTGTTTTCTTATCAACTTTTCCCATGGTTTGGACCTCATTTGCATGATAGATTAAGTAGCTTAGGCTACTTACTTGGTCTCTTAATGAACCTATACTTTAGTAAGGAGCGAATCCAATTGTTAATGATTTCGCTCATTGACCTAGGTTTGGGCAACGAAGGTGATCGTAACTGAGACGTTTGACGTCAATTGCTACTTTTGCTTGATAGGTGAGTGTTTCACTACTTGCTACTTGTTATGTGGAATACTTGCATACTTGGAATCGTTGATTTGCTATTGTTTGAGCCAAACACTGTTTTATTTAAAATCGAGACGAGTGTGTACTTTATCGCACTCGACCTTTCTTGTTTTTCCACTGAGGCTCCACTTACTGAATAAGTTAACATGAAATGAAATATTGCTATACATGACTGTGCTTAAGTTGCTTGGATGATATTCCATCAACTACTATTTCTGTTTGGGTACCCAACCTCATAGGTGAGTCGGTTGTATTGAGCCAGCAAGGGTTTGGTTGAGAAGGCCGATAAACCTTGAGGACTGTTTACTGTACACTGAAACCGGTATACTCGAGTATTACCAAACTACTGTTTATGGAGTGCGGGCCCGATAGGGGGTTGATTTGGTGGACGGAGACTGGTGAAAGTGGTGTTCTACGGACCCTTTTATACTGTGCTTACAAGTGTTGACGGAGTGTCAACAGAAGACAATTATGATCAAGCTCCAGGGGATCTTTGGCTTTTGAAAGCCACCCGTATCCTTGAATTGAACTGTGATTAACTGTTACTCTACTGAATGGTGTTTATTTGGTTGTTTTGTGACCTTATATGGCTATGTGATTACTTGTTTTATTTGGAACCTCACTGGGCTTTAACTTACCCCATTCCCTTTGTTTTCCTTAACAGATCGGGAAGGGATTTGATCAAGAGTTTACTTAGCTTTGTTTTGCTATGAACTTGTATCTTGATATTGTAACCTTTTGTTTAAGAAGACCTTACTTTTGACTCCTGTAAGCTTGATTCTATAAGTCTGACTTATGTTATGTAATTGTAGTATGGAGTGATAAGTGTGACTTTTAGCTTGCCATTTGAAGTTTGGAAAGTTGGCTTGACGTTTTTATGCCATTACGGTTTGTACGCTTTGATTTGAAGTTATTTCTCCAGTTATTTGAGTTGCTAGTTCATTGATCGACCGAGCCCCGGCGAGAGCTGGGCAGGCAGCCTGCTGATACCCTAGGGTCCGCCCTAGGGAGAGGTGGGGCTGTCACAGTGAAAATGTTGGTAATTCTCTCCAACCAATTCTCCGCTACCTCATGATCAGGTTCACCAGTGAACTTAGGCAGGTTAAATTTCAAGAACCGCTCCAAAGCCCTATCTTTCCCTCTATCCTGGCCCCCGGACTAGTTAAGTGGTCTTGGATCCTGTCTCTCGGCTAACCGCTCAAGGATATCAGTCATCCTATTAATGGCAGTAGCCACTTGGTTACCCTCTAAATTTCCTTGTCCCTGAGTCGGCCCAGTTGCCGATCCCTGGTCATCCCCTTGAGGTTGGGCTTGTCTAGACCCTCGCCCATGACCTCGTTCACTCCTTCGTCCATCCATAATTCTAATGGTGCCTAGTGCAAAAATAAAAATGATTACGCGAGGAAATACTCAAAACAAGAGCCAATCAAGAAACATTGAAAATAACAATAATTTACATTCATTAACACTTCAAAGTTCATACAATTAGTAAGCCATGGGGGAATTACAAAAATATAGCACACAGGTGCCACAAATGTACTTTTAGTCACATACGACTAAAGTAAAGTCAAGTGCCTCAAAAGTAGGCCACACAGTCAAACAAAAATACAATGGCCTTCGCACTAGCATCACCCCCCGCTAATTCCAGTCACAAAAGTCAAAAGGTCAATCACTCTAAGCCTAGTCCTCAGGGGCTATCAGGTGGAAACTCCTCCTCAGAGTCCTCCCCTGGATCCTCCTCAGTGCCCTCCTGAACTGGACTTTGTACAGCCTCCATTACCTCGTCAATCAGCATAGTAGCATCAGCCATGATCCTGGAAGTCCGATCACGGACCTCCTCACCTATCCTAGTAAGTCGAGCCCAGCTCTCTGAAACTCATCACGGGTGACCTTATCCATAGCCACCTCGCCTGCCAAAGTCTCCTCCAACTCAACAATCCTAGCACTCTGAGCATTCACCATAATGCTCAGCTCCTCTATGTGACGGCCCCACCTCCCCCCTAAGGCGTACCAAAGGGTTTGGCGGACCGCCTGCCCAGCTCTCGCCAGGACTCACTCACTCACTACTCGAATCATGTGCATACATCCATGGACCATAATTAACATCGCAATTCAAGCTTAGAATTTACACTGATGAAAATCAAGGTACAAAGTCTTAATACACCAAACTAGTTCAAAACGTATACAATCCAAGTACAACATGTTCCATCCGAGAAATAGCGCGAGTATAAGTCAAAAGTCAAAAGTCAAACAACTAGTCTATGCTAGACTTTACATATCTCTTATCTCGCTCGTACCCCTGAAAGGAAAACAAATGGAGTGGAATGAGCTAAAAGCCCAGTGAGGTTCCAAATAGCAAATTGACCATTATTTATAAGTACGAGTTTTCGATATAGCCAAGTAACGAGCATAAAGTGTTCATGAAGTGTTCATAAATGTGAACAGTAACACGTCAAGTAGCAATCTTAAAATGAGCGAGTGTAAAAGTTTTTCAAAAGAAACAATAATCCAACAAACAATAAGTATTCCAAAGCATAAGGATACGGATGGCTCTCAGGAGCCAAATTCCCCTTTGCATTACCAGAAGCTTGATCACGTAGTAGTTGACACTCCGTCAACTTTCAAGTAAGTAACCAATCCAGTAGAACACCACTTAAACGACTCTCCGTCCACCGTTCAACCCCCAGCTGGGCCCAAAATCCTCAATAAACACGGGTGGTAATACTCGAGTATACCGATTAGTCGAGGAGATATCACTCCACTCGACAATACAAGAGACCCAGGGTTCGTTACCCAATCGACCAAGCCCTTGCCGGCTCGACTAGAGTAACTCGCCACAGGGTTTCTGGAATTCCAGGAAGTGCGCGCATCATAATCAAGTATATCAAGTCAATTGCAACAATAAACAAGTATATCACATAAGGGCAAGTGCGATAAAGTACACTCTTGCCCTTACAATTCACGTATATAACATGTAATCAGATTGGTCACGTATCAAGTTCAAGTATCAAGTTCAATTCGGTATTTGAAAGCACTCACCAAAAGATATAGTGCCTTTACTGGTCACTTTCAGGTTATACTCCGGGTTCGGAGTCCAAATCTGCGATAAAACTCAGTTTGAGAACTTTGAAACATGACTAAGATTCAAAACTTAGACGTTTCGTTCAATAAAATCAAGAGATTGAAATTCACTCGGATAGTAGTCGTGAAACACTTGCTCGCTTTTTAAACTATAAAACTTTGTAACATTTATACTTGAAATTGTCTTGCGAGTCGAAAGTACAAGAGAAACATATTCCAAATAGTCATTATTTCATTTCTCAAGGGTACAAGCTCGGCCAAGTCCTTCCTTACATACCTCGGAACAAGAATACTCAAGTACCCTAGATGGTTCAAGCAGTAATCACTCTTAACCCTTACTCAAGTTGCAAGTAGTTCTCTAGTCTTCGAGCGTAAATTTGGGCAGCATGCCCTTTGTGTTTACCTAATTTCCAGCCATTTAGGCTTCATTATTTTTCTTCAACAACAACCCAACATCACATATGAAAACAATTCAAGCCTAGAGCCATTCCATAGGCTTACAATATCATAATAACAAGAATCGTATTAAGTACAAGTGCAGAAACGCAATTTAGTTCAAGACAGATTTGACGTACAAATGCGGTAATACCATATCCGAGGCTACGCTTATCGGATTAAAACGAAACCTACGCCGTTTCGAAACTAAGACACAGAGCTACAACATTCATGAAGGTCACTTAGTCCAGTTCCTAATGTCACTTAGTCAAATTCTCGAATTACTAACCCAGAAACCAATTCGTCGGCTGTTTAAATGCAGAACACTGTAATGGACATAACTCAGTGTACACAAGTCTGAATCAGGTGTTCTTAGAGGAATTTTAAAGCTACTTCATAGCACTACAACTTTCATGTTTTGGTCCAGAGCTAAATCAGAATGGATCCTGGTCAAAAATCGTGATAAACTGGACCCAACTGCTGAAACGGACTGCTGGGAAATACTTAGAACAGTGAGGGTATTTTGGACTTTTCACGTCCTACGGTGCTCCGATTGAGCTGAAATTTTACAGGCACCTATAAAATACCATTCTCTACAACTTTACTTCTTTGACCCAAGGCCAATTCGGCCTCTAACACATAGATAAAATTTCGGACAGAATGTTTGGGTAATTTTCCAGAAATCTGGAATTTTTAGCTCTAAGTGTAATTTCCTCAAATTTCTGGTTCCAATCACCACCAAACAACCTTATATAACCTTAATTGCAACATATATATCATACATCAATTTTGGGCAGAAAATCAGCAAGCCCTAGTTCATAATACCAAAAGGGAAAAACCCCTAAATCATGATTGCATCCATTATTCACCACAAAAATCAAGTTGCTAGCTTAATTTAACTAGATTAAAAGTAAAACTTGGAGACATAAGCTTGCTTACCTTGACAAGAGATCACTAAGAGCAATCCAAGCTTCCTCCTTCCAAAGTCTCACCACAAACCACTAACTAATCACTCAAGAACAAGTTTAATCGGTTTATTTTGTTGGATTCCTCACTTAGTTGTTGGATTGGAGAAGAGATGAAGTTTTTCTCCCTTGGTGTTTTCTTCCCTCTCTCTCTCGGTTTTTCCAGCAGAAATAAGAAGAAGACTTAGCTAATTTTATCTTATAAGGAAGTAAGAAGGTTAAGGCTTATTGTGACCACAAATTTGGCTAAACACTTGGACTAATCCTAGCCACTAATTTTTCTCTTTCTTCCCTTGCTTATAAGCCACAAATTTCGTCCACCTCAGCTGTAATTTAGGAAGATATTTTGGCTCAAATATCAATGAGCTTGTGGTGCAAGAAAGTGGGGGTCAAGTGGTGCGTTCAATCGGTAGTGCGCGGGACCCGCCGGTTCGCGCCGTTTTTCTTAAAAACTCACGTACTAGGGTTTTTACTTCCCATTCACTAACCTTATCTCATGGCTATTACTCACATATTATTTCTCACTTAAAAGTCACTTTTAATCACCAAATTTGGTCCTTACTCTGTACCGAAAATTCATCCGGTCAAAAATCGCGAAAACCCTAATTTTGCTCAAATCTTGAAACCGAAGTGTAAAACCCTATTTCCAAGTTCATCTGCACTTATTGTTGAACAATTGGGTAGTAGGGCCTTAATAAATAATAATTTTCAAATAAAAGGAAATTT
Source organism: Coffea canephora (assembly GCA_036785865.1). Taxonomy (NCBI): domain Eukaryota; kingdom Viridiplantae; phylum Streptophyta; class Magnoliopsida; order Gentianales; family Rubiaceae; genus Coffea; species Coffea canephora. The sequence continues at coordinate 22,540,554 of CM071917.1, forward strand.
GTAAGGAAACGTGAGGAATTTACGAGTTCAATAATTAACATTAGGATCTCTAGTAAAATATGAGAGATTTAAGAAACCGTTTAGTCACAAGTAAACTAGGGCTTTTGATTAAAACATTAGGGTTTCTAGTCTTTTAAAACAAAATAAGGTTTTAAATCAAACCCGAAGAAATATACTTTAATATTTTCTTCACAAACAACCTCCTAATATTCGGGATGTTACAATCTCCCCTCCTTAAAAGAATTTCGCCCTCGAAATTCCAACGGGTACTAAGAGTCCTTTAAAGTCAGTCAGGTACTAGAAATCACTCCAATCCCTTATATATGACCTTATCATTTAGTAAAAAAAAACTAAGAGATAACCAAATAGAACATGCAAAAAGGGCTCAATTCGCATAACTAGCCCTAAGTTGAAAGAAAAGTCTCAGATATTTGAAAAATTTAAAACATGGCTTAGCCTCAAGTCGAAAATTTTTACCCCTGGCGGTGCTTGGAAACACAACAGGCAAAGCCACACAAATACGAATAAGTTCAAAAGCAAGGTCAAAGCAGGGTTCAAACATATAAGTTCAAAAGTAGATTCAATTACTTCAAGTTCAAGAAGCACGGGTACAAATAAGAACTCACTCGACTAGCCTATACCCAGCAATTCACATTCTCAAACAGTCGCCGAATTCAAATCCACATATAGGTCATATTACTCATGTGTAAAAATCAAATCAGGTCTATTACATGTACGTAAGAGCACACTCGCCAAAACAAGTTCAAGTCCTAAATGAGCTCATTTTAGTCTGTCTCAGACAGTTCAAGTATTGCAAACCCCTTTGATCAGTCCAATAACAAGGTTACATGTTAGATTCATCCACGCTTTAGCCTTTCCATCAAAACTCACCTCAAGTGCAATCAAGATACAGACCCTTATTCTAACGCACTTTACTATATGATACCCAAGTACAAGAATCCACAATAAGACAATTCACAACTCGAGCCGGCCGGTCCCAAGAGTAAATCATCCATATTAGAGATTCCTACCTGGCATAACTAACTAAGGTCTCCAACAATAGACAATTGTTCCACACTTAACAAGTCAATTCCCACAGTCCGAGAACCTTCTCCCGGCACGAGCTCAAAAGGAGCTCTGATACCATCTGTGACGGCCCCACCTCCCCCCTAAGGCGTACCAAAGGGTTTGGCGGACCGCCTGCCCAGCTCTCGCCAGGACTCACTCACTCACTACTCGAATCATGTGCATACATCCATGGACCATAATTAACATCGCAATTCAAGCTTAGAATTTACACTGATGAAAATCAAGGTACAAAGTCTTAATACACCAAACTAGTTCAAAACGTATACAATCCAAGTACAACATGTTCCATCCGAGAAATAGCGCGAGTATAAGTCAAAAGTCAAAAGTCAAACAACTAGTCTATGCTAGACTTTACATATCTCTTATCTCGCTCGTACCCCTGAAAGGAAAACAAATGGAGTGGAATGAGCTAAAAGCCCAGTGAGGTTCCAAATAGCAAATTGACCATTATTTATAAGTACGAGTTTTCGATATAGCCAAGTAACGAGCATAAAGTGTTCATGAAGTGTTCATAAATGTGAACAGTAACACGTCAAGTAGCAATCTTAAAATGAGCGAGTGTAAAAGTTTTTCAAAAGAAACAATAATCCAACAAACAATAAGTATTCCAAAGCATAAGGATACGGATGGCTCTCAGGAGCCAAATTCCCCTTTGCATTACCAGAAGCTTGATCACGTAGTAGTTGACACTCCGTCAACTTTCAAGTAAGTAACCAATCCAGTAGAACACCACTTAAACGACTCTCCGTCCACCGTTCAACCCCCAGCTGGGCCCAAAATCCTCAATAAACACGGGTGGTAATACTCGAGTATACCGATTAGTCGAGGAGATATCACTCCACTCGACAATACAAGAGACCCAGGGTTCGTTACCCAATCGACCAAGCCCTTGCCGGCTCGACTAGAGTAACTCGCCACAGGGTTTCTGGAATTCCAGGAAGTGCGCGCATCATAATCAAGTATATCAAGTCAATTGCAACAATAAACAAGTATATCACATAAGGGCAAGTGCGATAAAGTACACTCTTGCCCTTACAATTCACGTATATAACATGTAATCAGATTGGTCACGTATCAAGTTCAAGTATCAAGTTCAATTCGGTATTTGAAAGCACTCACCAAAAGATATAGTGCCTTTACTGGTCACTTTCAGGTTATACTCCGGGTTCGGAGTCCAAATCTGCGATAAAACTCAGTTTTGAGAACTTTGAAACATGACTAAGATTCAAAACTTAGACGTTTCGTTCAATAAAATCAAGAGATTGAAATTCACTCGGATAGTAGTCGTGAAACACTTGCTCGCTTTTTAAACTATAAAACTTTGTAACATTTATACTTGAAATTGTCTTGCGAGTCGAAAGTACAAGAGAAACATATTCCAAATAGTCATTATTTCATTTCTCAAGGGTACAAGCTCGGCCAAGTCCTTCCTTACATACCTCGGAACAAGAATACTCAAGTACCCTAGATGGTTCAAGCAGTAATCACTCTTAACCCTTACTCAAGTTGCAAGTAGTTCTCTAGTCTTCGAGCGTAAATTTGGGCAGCATGCCCTTTGTTTTACCTAATTTCCAGCCATTTAGGCTTCATTATTTTTCTTCAACAACAACCCAACATCACATATGAAAACAATTCAAGCCTAGAGCCATTCCATAGGCTTACAATATCATAATAACAAGAATCGTATTAAGTACAAGTGCAGAAACGCAATTTAGTTCAAGACAGATTTGACGTACAAATGCGGTAATACCATATCCGAGGCTACGCTTATCGGATTAAAACGAAACCTACGCCGTTTCGAAACTAAGACACAGAGCTACAACATTCATGAAGGTCACTTAGTCCAGTTCCTAATGTCACTTAGTCAAATTCTCGAATTACTAACCCAGAAACCAATTCGTCGGCTGTTTAAATGCAGAACACTGTAATGGACATAACTCAGTGTACACAAGTCTGAATCAGGTGTTCTTAGAGGCATTTTAAAGCTACTTCATAGCACTACAACTTTCATGTTTTGGTCCAGAGCTAAATCAGAATGGATCCTGGTCAAAAATCGTGATAAACTGGACCCAACTGCTGAAACGGACTGCTGGGAAATACTTAGAACAGTGAGGGTATTTTGGACTTTTCACGTCCTACGGTGCTCCGATTGAGCTGAAATTTTACAGGCACCTATAAAATACCATTCTCTACAACTTTACTTCTTTGACCCAAGGCCAATTCGGCCTCTAACACATAGATAAAATTTCGGACAGAATGTTTGGGTAATTTTCCAGAAATCTGGAATTTTTAGCTCTAAGTGTAATTTCCTCAAATTTCTGGTTCCAATCACCACCAAACAACCTTATATAACCTTAATTGCAACATATATATCATACATCAATTTTGGGCAGAAAATCAGCAAGCCCTAGTTCATAATACCAAAAGGGAAAAACCCCTAAATCATGATTGCATCCATTATTCACCACAAAAATCAAGTTGCTAGCTTAATTTAACTAGATTAAAAGTAAAACTTGGAGACATAAGCTTGCTTACCTTGACAAAGATCACTAAGAGCAATCCAAGCTTCCTCCTTCCAAAGTCTCACCACAAACCACTAACTAATCACTCAAGAACAAGTTTAATCGGTTTATTTTGTTGGATTCCTCACTTAGTTGTTGGATTGGAGAAGAGATGAAGTTTTTCTCCCTTGGTGTTTTCTTCCCTCTCTCTCTCGGTTTTTCCAGCAGAAATAAGAAGAAGACTTAGCTAATTTTATCTTATAAGGAAGTAAGAAGGTTAAGGCTTATTGTGACCACAAATTTGGCTAAACACTTGGACTAATCCTAGCCACTAATTTTTCTCTTTCTTCCCTTGCTTATAAGCCACAAATTTCGTCCACCTCAGCTGTAATTTAGGAAGATATTTTGGCTCAAATATCAATGAGCTTGTGGTGCAAGAAAGTGGGGGTCAATGGTGCGTTCAATCGGTAGTGCCGGGACCCGCCGTTTCGCGCCGTTTTCTTAAAAACTCACGTACTAGGGTTTTTACTTCCCATTCACTAACCTTATCTCATGGCTATTACTCACATATTATTTCTCACTTAAAAGTCACTTTTAATCACCAAATTTGGTCCTTACTCTGTACCGAAAATTCATCCGGCCAAAAAATCGCGAAAACCCTAATTTTGCTCAAATCTTGAAACCGAAGTGTAAAACCCTATTTCCAAGTTCATCTGCACTTATTGTTGAACAATTGGGTAGTAGGCCTTAATAAATAATAATTTTCAAATAAAAGGAAATTTGTAAGGAAACGTGAGGAATTTACGAGTTCAATAATTAACATTAGGATCTCTAGTAAATATGAGAGATTTAAGAAACCGTTTAGTCACAAGTAAACTAGGGCTTTTGATTAAAACATTAGGGTTTCTAGTCTTTTAAAACAAAATAAGGTTTTAAATCAAACCCGAAAGAAATATACTTTAATATTTTCTTCACAAACAACCTCCTAATATTCGGGATGTTACAATCTCCCCTCCTTAAAAGAATTTCGCCCTCGAAATTCCAACGGGTACTAAGAGTCCTTTAAAGTCAGTCAGGTACTAGAAATCACTCCAATCCCTTATATATGACCTTATCATTTAGTAAAAAAAAAACTAAGAGATAACCAAATAGAACATGCAAAAAGGCTCAATTCGCATAACTAGCCCTAAGTTGAAAGAAAAGTCTCAGATATTTGAAAAATTTAAAACATGGCTTAGCCTCAAGTCGAAAATTTTTACCCCTGGCGGTGCTTGGAAACACAACAGCAAAGCCACACAAATACGAATAAGTTCAAAAGCAAGGTCAAAGCAGGGTTCAAACATATAAGTTCAAAAGTAGATTCAATTACTTCAAGTTCAAGAAGCACGGGTACAAATAAGAACTCACTCGACTAGCCTATACCCACAATTCACATTCTCAAACAGTCGCCGAATTCCAAATCCACATATAGGTCATATTACTCATGTGTAAAAATCAAATCAGGTCTATTACATGTACGTAAGAGCACACTCGCCAAAACAAGTTCAAGTCCTAAATGAGCTCATTTTAGTCTGTCTCAGACAGTTCAAGTATTGCAAACCCTTTGATCAGTCCAATAACAAGGTTACATGTTAGATTCATCCACGCTTTAGCCTTTCCATCAAAAACTCACCTCAAGTGCAATCAAGATACAGACCCTTATTCTAACGCACTTTACTATATGATACCCAAGTACAAGAATCCACAATAAGACAATTCACAACTCGAGCCGGCCGGTCCAAGAGTAAATCATCCATATTAGAGATTCCTACCTGGCATAACTAACTAAGGTTCTCCAACAATAGACAATTGTTCCACACTTAACAAGTCAATTCCCACAGTCCGAGAACCTTCTCCCGGCACGAGCTCAAAAGGAGCTCTGATACCATCTGTGACGGCCCCACCTCCCCCTAAGGCGTACCAAAGGGTTTGGCGGACCGCCTGCCCAGCTCTCGCCAGGACTCACTCACTCACTACTCGAATCATGTGCATACATCCATGGACCATAATTAACATCGCAATTCAAGCTTAGAATTTACACTGATGAAAATCAAGGTACAAAGTCTTAATACACCAAACTAGTTCAAAACGTATACAATCCAAGTACAACATGTTCCATCCGAGAAATAGCGCGAGTATAAGTCAAAAGTCAAAAGTCAAACAACTAGTCTATGCTAGACTTTACATATCTCTTATCTCGCTCGTACCCCTGAAAGGAAAACAAATGGAGTGGAATGAGCTAAAAGCCCAGTGAGGTTCCAAATAGCAAAATTGACCATTATTTATAAGTACGAGTTTTCGATATAGCCAAGTAACGAGCATAAAGTGTTCATGAAGTGTTCATAAATGTGAACAGTAACACGTCAAGTAGCAATCTTAAAATGAGCGAGTGTAAAAGTTTTTCAAAAAGAAAACAATAATCCAACAAACAATAAGTATTCCAAAGCATAAGGATACGGATGGCTCTCAGGAGCCAAATTCCCCTTTGCATTACCAGAAGCTTGATCACGTAGTAGTTGACACTCCGTCAACTTTCAAGTAAGTAACCAATCCAGTAGAACACCACTTAAACGACTCTCCGTCCACCGTTCAACCCCCAGCTGGGCCCAAAATCCTCAATAAACACGGTGGTAATACTCGAGTATACCGATTAGTCGAGGAGATATCACTCCACTCGACAATACAAGAGACCCAGGGTTCGTTACCCAATCGACCAAGCCCTTGCCGGCTCGACTAGAGTAACTCGCCACAGGTTTCTGGAATTCCAGGAAGTGCGCGCATCATAATCAAGTATATCAAGTCAATTGCCAAAACAATAAAAAGTATATCACATAAGGCAAGTGCGATAAAGTACACTCTTGCCCTTACAATTCACGTATATAACATGTAATCAGATTGGTCACGTATCAAGTTCAAGTATCAAGTTCAATTCCGGTATTTGAAAGCACTCACCAAAAGATATAGTGCCTTTACTGGTCACTTTCAGGTTATACTCCGGGTTCGGAGTCCAAATCTGCGATAAAACTCAGTTTGAGAACTTTGAAACATGACTAAGATTCAAAACTTAGACGTTTCGTTCAATAAAATCAAGAGATTGAAATTCACTCGGATAGTAGTCGTGAAACACTTGCTCGCTTTTTAAACTATAAAACTTTGTAACATTTATACTTGAAATTGTCTTGCGAGTCGAAAGTACAAGAGAAACATATTCCAAATAGTCATTATTTCATTTCTCAAGGGTACAAGCTCGGCCAAGTCCTTCCTTACATACCTCGGAACAAGAATACTCAAGTACCCTAGATGGTTCAAGCAGTAATCACTCTTAACCCTTACTCAAGTTGCAAGTAGTTCTCTAGTCTTCGAGCGTAAATTTGGGCAGCATGCCCTTTGTGTTTACCTAATTTCCAGCCATTTAGGCTTCATTATTTTTCTTCAACAACAACCCAACATCACATATGAAAACAATTCAAGCCTAGAGCCATTCCATAGGCTTACAATATCATAATAACAAGAATCGTATTAAGTACAAGTGCAGAAACGCAATTTAGTTCAAGACAGATTTGACGTACAAATGCGGTAATACCATATCCGAGGCTACGCTTATCGGATTAAAACGAAACCTACGCCGTTTCGAAACTAAGACACAGAGCTACAACATTCATGAAGGTCACTTAGTCCAGTTCCTAATGTCACTTAGTCAAATTCTCGAATTACTAACCAGAAACCAATTCGTCGGCTGTTTAAATGCAGAACACTGTAATGGACATAACTCAGTGTACACAAGTCTGAATCAGGTGTTCTTAGAGGCATTTTAAAGCTACTTCATAGCACTACAACTTTCATGTTTTGGTCCAGAGCTAAATCAGAATGGATCCTGGTCAAAAATCGTGATAAACTGGACCAACTGCTGAAACGGACTGCTGGGAAATACTTAGAACAGTGAGGGTATTTTGGACTTTTCACGTCCTACGTGCTCCGATTGAGCTGAAATTTTACAGGCACCTATAAAATACCATTCTCTACAACTTTACTTCTTTGACCCAAGGCCAATTCGGCCTCTAACACATAGATAAAATTTCGGACAGAATGTTTGGGTAATTTTCCAGAAATCTGGAATTTTTAGCTCTAAGTGTAATTTCCTCAAATTTCTGGTTCCAATCACCACCAAACAACCTTATATAACCTTAATTGCAACATATATATCATACATCAATTTTGGGCAGAAAATCAGCAAGCCCTAGTTCATAATACCAAAAGGGAAAAACCCTAAATCATGATTGCATCCATTATTCACCACAAAAATCAAGTTGCTAGCTTAATTTAACTAGATTAAAAGTAAAACTTGGAGACATAAGCTTGCTTACCTTGACAAGAGATCACTAAGAGCAATCCAAGCTTCCTCCTTCCAAAGTCTCACCACAAACCACTAACTAATCACTCAAGAACAAGTTTAATCGGTTTATTTTGTTGGATTCCTCACTTAGTTGTTGGATTGGAGAAGAGATGAAGTTTTTCTCCCTTGGTGTTTCTTCCCTCTCTCTCTCGGTTTTTCCAGCAGAAATAAGAAGAAGACTTAGCTAATTTTATCTTATAAGGAAGTAAGAAGGTTAAGGCTTATTGTGACCACAAATTTGGCTAAACACTTGGACTAATCTTAGCCACTAATTTTTCTCTTTCTTCCCTTGCTTATAAGCCACAAATTTCGTCACCTCAGCTGTAATTTAGGAAGATATTTTGGCTCAAATATCAATGAGCTTGTGGTGCAAGAAAGTGGGGTCAAGTGGTGCGTTCAACGGTAGTGCGCGGGACCCGCCGG